>RCIC01000010.1:5077500-5452500 GCA_018883505.1 Ceratosolen fusciceps
GTCTTGCTGGCCCTCTTTTCCGTGTTCGCGAACCAATTCCGACAGACTACCACCGACTACTTACTCCATTGCTCAGAAAACTATGGCCGAGAGAGCTGCATCTGCTACCGCCGTCGTCACCCTCGTCGTTCTATTCTTCTCGCGCGTCGATCTCATCCGGATACGGAAAATCTTACCCGCGTCGTATCCGCTAATAATTCACGAGAACGTATTAATATAACGTAATAAGTGCATAACGTAGCTCGCCACAATCCATCTTTCGCTCCCGTGTCGAGAGTATCGGCATACACAATATTTCCCCGACCCTTCCAAGTCGATATCAAAATAACGAAGCCATTATTATTATTAATGTAAGACTCAAAGCGAGTCTGCGTTTGAAATTATTGTTTAAACTCTGTCCTGCGTTAACGTCACTACGCAAATCCGTATTAAGTCCATAATTTTAATAAAATAGCAATTCTTGTAATTACAGACTATTTTTCACGACTCATTTTATATTTGGAATTTTAAATATTTCAACCCGTAATTACGGTGCTTTATTATTACGAGCCTGAAAATAACCCCAATAACCTTCCATTTATCTTTTTTTTTTTTTTTCATCAAAATGCTTTGCTCGAGTTCTTTCTTTGGTTTTAGTTTATTTTATCCCACTCGCTTCGTGTTTTGTACGTTAAAAATACATACGATGTATTTGACTTTACGCATCGGGACTGGACGAGTGGTGAATTGAATCAATTTATATATTTGAGATGCATTAACTCGCAGATGCAGATGGTTCTAACGTTGCGTTAGAGACGCCAATGATCAATGCGAACGAGATGACGAGAGATATGTGTGAGTATAACGAGATGACAGCGTTCGTAATACGGAATGGAAATGTCCGTACGAGCAATACAATACAATCGAGGATAGAAGAACGCGAAAAGATATTTTCGCTGGACAGATGGGAATGTAAAACGATATTATTGAAAAAGAAAAAAAGGCGTATTTTGATAAAGTTCGGAGAATGAAACGTGAACTTAAATCACGAAAAAGGACTGACGATAAGCGTGCGCGGATTAGTAATTCGTAAGTAGACAATGCGAATGGGAAATGGATTTATTATATTATATTTGTTAGAATTTCACTTTTGTAATGAATGAATGAATGAACGAATAATCGACCAAGTTCTCTAATGTCGTAATAATTTATTAAAATCATCTCGCATTGTCATTGTCACGAGACATTCCTTCGCGAGTGCAAAAGTAACGAATGAGTTACGCGTCGAGTATTCTTATTTTGGCTATAAAATTAATTTGCTGCTGAACAGAGCATACTTAATACATACGAAATAAGTTCGAACGAACACGAATTTATTCAATGTTCAACGTCGTAATGTTGTATGTAGCCGCCAGTCTAGCAGCCTTTCTTGCTTGATAAATGGGGGAAAAAGAAAGGAAGGTATCGTTTACTTACGCCACAACGTAACAACGCTCGAGAAGAATTAATTGTTGTATCGGCGTAACGAATGAAATTAAGAATACGTCATACGTACGCACTCTCTTCTATACGCGTATCCCGATTAATGAAAAACTTAGCCTCGACGTGTAAAATAATATTTCTCAATCGCACGTACACGCGCGCGGTTAATCAATGGAATACGTGCTATTATTATCTATCTAATGAAGTAGCGGGAGGGAGGATCTTAAATAATTAGGAGATAACGCGTCCAAACAACGTCATGATGTTGTTGAATAAAATATATTAATTGCCTCGTGCGCACACAAAATGCGGACACACCTACTACAACAAAACTTTGTTCAAAAGTTAGGTTATGTTGTTGTGTTTGTCTCGCGCGCGTGCTCCCTCTCTGCTGCTGCTGCTGCTAAGGCTTAGAGAGTAAATAATTATTATAATAGTTGAAAAGAGTTACACAACAATAACTACTATACTACTACTACTGCTTTGGATGTGTAGCAGCAGCAACTAGTTGCCCACTACTAAAAGAACTAGTAGTAGCAGGAGTAGGTGGTAGGTAGAAGAGAAGCTGATGTGACTTCTTCCCTTTCACTTTTATACTCCACCACCACCACCCACCACCACTACTATACTATTTTTGGAATAGTTTATTCGGGATAGCGCGAACGCAGTCCCGGCTAACAAAAATTATACGTCCGAGATATCCACATTAGGGATATTCGCAAGGGTCAGCTCAACCGTAGTGCAATGGAAGAGCCTCGCCCTGGAGGAACCGCCTTGTTGATCACGGTAACCTCTACGCCAGGTAAGTATGCTTTGGGCCACGAAGGCAGCCCATTTATAGATCTCTGTGGGATACTTCGATAGCGAGCGCCACCGGCACCCGTTCCCTCTACACGGGCTAGCTGGTAAGACGCCACCTAGCGTACGATCTGGGGAACCTATCTGCGGAACGACCGTCGCGCCGCCGAGCCGCACGTGCGTGTCCCCTTCCCTCGCCCCGCCACTGCCTACGACCTAACCTATTCCCACTGGCTTCTCCATCCCGAGCCTCGGACGCCTTTAATCGCCTTACATCGGTCTTTCTTACATCCATTCGTTCGTTCTCTCTCTCTCTCTCTCTATCATTCTTTCTATCTATCTATCTATCTATCTATGAAGATAGCGGGACTCTGCAATGCAATGTGCACGTAAATGACTATTAAAGCTTTGACGAGTAGGGAGAGCCAGCCGCCCTCGGATGCACCGCCTTTCACGTATTTTTGCATTAAATTAAAGCGAGAGGCAAAGAAGAAGAAGAAGAAGAAGAAGAAGAAGCGAAAGAGTTGGGCCGGAGGCAAAGTCCACGGGGTGGAGGAAGAGTCGGTGCAGCGACGACGTATCTCTCGTCGATGGGCAAACAAGTCATCGAGGGTCGCGATAATGGCCTATATATATATATATAACTCTCTCTGTCTCTCACCATGTCTCTGTCTCCGCTCCTCGAGCAGAGTCATCCATTAAATCAAGGGCCCGGCGATGCCCCGGACCCAAAATAAGGGGACGGACGAGCCGACCACAAGATACACGTGTACGAGCGCGCGCTTTTACCTATACGTATGCGCATGGGTATGGGTTTAAGGAGAGGCGCGTCCTGGCTGGCGTGGTGGCAGCTGCAGGACGCCCGAGGCTACGGAAGGCCCGCGGGGACGTGGCACCGAGCCGACGGCTATTAATCAATCGTCGCGAGGAAGTCAAGAAGCCGCGGGACTCGAGTGTCTCATAAATTTCGCGCGAGTGTTGCGTCGATTGGCGAGGGGCGAGGGACGATGGTCGGAAGTGTGTAGTCAGCCAGAGACCAAGTGCCGCTGTCAAGGCTATTAATGGGCGGCCTTCCTCACCTCCCCAATAACCCCATCCCCCGTTGCCCCCGTTGCCCCCGTTGCCACCGTATATCCTCCGGCCCTTCGCCCCGTCCCCGGCCAATTAGCATATATACTTTATTGATTTTATCCATTCAACTCTGATTTTATTGGGCTATTTAACCTCAGCGAGCGAGCCGAACAACCCGAGTACCCCTCCTCACCTCATTTACAATCGGCATGCCGTTACCGTTGCTCTCTCTCTCTCTCTCTCTCTCTCTATGTACAACATCGATTAGCGCTTTTATTCCGTCCCCAATAACCCCCAATAATCTCGATTGCGCTTTTCTCTGGCCGGCCGATGATCATTTCTTCCTCATCTCGGGACCTCCTCTCTCCTCGCTCGTCCATTAATATTATTCATCGGCGACATGCCGTTCGCTTATATTTTTTATACATTGACACGAGGCGTCAAAACAACGTTTGATCAATCGACGCCGCCTTATCGCTACCATTCGACGTTCATTCAAATTCAACGTGTTCCTACCTCGACGACTCTCGACGACTCTCGACGACTCTCGACGACTACATCTACTGCCCTCTTTAATATCCTAATTAACCAAGTCCATTAAATAATTAACTCGCTTAACGAGAGCATAATGAATCTCTTGCCAGGTATGCTCTAGTGGGACTCTCTCAACTATCCATGCTTCACTAATACCTATATGAATATTCATGTACTGTCATTGTCGGCACGAAAATTATCCATACGCGAATGACTGAGTGCGTGTGTTCATGAGAAGAGAGAGCAAAAACGTTAACGTCTTATCGTATTAGTCGAATATTAGATCTTTTCCTGGCCGTTGAGCCGAAATCACGAACGATCCCGTAACACGAATCACGAGCGCTGACTCGGTCGGATCAACTTTACGCGAATTATTGCCGTTTAATTTATATTTATGCGTATGCGAGAGAGCGAGAGAGGGAGCGGGTGAGGAGCAAGTTAAGAAGTAATGGGCGGGGTGGGGGTGGTGGTGGTTGATAAGCCATCGATTGAGAAGGCACGGGTGGTATGGAGGTGATGATGGTGTAGGTGTATGGGTGCGGTAGCACGTTGAACAATGTTGATCGAGGTAGCTAAAGAGTCGCTTGCTTACGTAGTTATTAATTCGACGGCTGGTCGGTTTATTTTTCAACGCCGGCAACGGTTGTTAACGTTGGCCGCGCAGCCGAGTGTGCGTCCGTGTGAAATGGAATTAATTATAAGGACGTGTCAACAGGTGGGTGTCGGGCGTCTTTAGAGATCGGCCAGAGCGAGAGAAAAGTCGCCGAGGACGCGCTCTGCGCCGTCGCCATTCGTTCCTTCCTCGGCTCCCCTGGGCTTCTCCTCTCTCTCTCTCTCTCTCTCTCTCGGCTTCTCCTCTCGCCCCCCCCTCACCCTCACCCACCCAGCCACCCAGCCACCCAACCACCAACCGGTACTACTCCTACTACTCATCGCGAGTAATTTGCTAAGAAAATAAATAGCGCCCGAACTGGGAGTGAGGGGACGGGGTTGGGGTGGGGTGGGGGAGTGGGGGGCTTAAGCGGCGGTCGGTCTCCAGACCGAGAGGAAGGAGCGCGATCTCCTTTCATGGGTGTTAATTGGGACACGAGTTGATGGACCATTGGGAAGAAAGAGACGGCGAAGAGGCCGACTCGAGTGGCACGCTTTTTTTCTTTATGCGCTCTCGTCTCATCATCATCATCCTCCTCCTCCTTCACCCCCTCGCTCATTGTTTACAAGCGACAGACCTTACGAGGCATTTATTGCCTTCGCTTTATTCTCATTTACATTTCAAGCGACTGATTCTTATCGATGACCTCGACCTATCGATACGTTACAAACCCACGCAAATAATTAGCACTAGTTTTTTTCTAATTAGTTGTTGTCGTCGTCGTCGTTGTCGTTGTCGTTGTTGTTGTTGTTATTAAAGACAGGATTGTGGGAACGGCTTAGGTCGTTGGTAAATGTATGTATATGTAGATATTTTCCTCCTTTATTCTTGCGTCTGCTTGTGTGTGGGGGGGGGGAGGGGCCAAGCCCGACGGATTTGAATTATAGGAAAAATGAGTAAAAAATGAGGCAAGTAACGCGAGCTCGGATGTTTCATCTCTGGGCGCTGAGGTGCTTCGGATGCAAAAAAGGCAATCATCGTTCGGGAATTCATTCCATTCGTTTCGTGTCCCGTCAAGTTTTTTTCCGCAAGTTCGTTCACGAAATCGACGGACCGTATCAGTCAGTTCCTGGGAGTTCGCCGGGGCCAGAAGAGCAGATCCGTACAACTTTCACTCGACGTCGCGCTTCCCTCTCTCTCACTCTCTCACTCTCTCTCTCTCTCTCTCTCTCCCTCCCTCCTCCTTCGAATTCCCTATCCCGAACATTTTAATCTTTCTTTAGAAAAGCCGCGGGGCGGCTCCTATCGGGTAGTTTCATTTCAATCTTATATACAGTTCTCTCCCTCTTCCCGCCCACTCGCTCGTTCTCCTATTCCTCCCTCCTCCATCCTTTCCGCAATACGTATACGTATGCGTGTACGTATACGGCCGTATACGTACGTAGGTAGGTGTATAGGTAGGTAGGATTGAGCTACCCTTACAGTTTCTGAAAAGCGAGGAGTTAACGTCTCTTATACATTATGCTGATACGAATGAACCACCTTCCCGGGGCACTCGCTCGCTCCCCTCATATACCTCATATCCCCCTGCCGCGCTTGCCTCGCTCGAGGATGTATGCGTACCTATATACGGCCATATACAGACCTCCCTCGGTACGTATATACGTGTAAATATACGGAGAAGATTGAAGCCTCGGCCGCGCAACGCCGCCCTTTTCCTTTTCTCGATCGAACTTTCTTCACGGATAGAGCTGAATTTTATTGCGCCCTCGACCATTTTGCATTTTCCAATACTCCAATACCGAGTCGGAAAATTTATTTTCCTTAATGCCATTAATGCCAATCTCCTACAGCCCCCACCCCATCCATCCTCCTCAATAATTTATAAACTCTCGGATTTATCAAAAATATTCCCTTAACAACGAGCTCATCTCGTCTCTCTACGTCTATCTCTCTCTCTAAATTCCACGGGATTCCACCGGATTCCACCGGATTCCACCGGATTCCACCGGGTAATATTAAGACGGGTAAAAAGAGTGATTGGCGCTCGCAATTATTTACGATCGGCTAACACGAATCACCCGCCGAATGATAAAGACTTTAAAAGCAATTGGAATTCCCGTTATGGGGCTTATTACATTTATTGTAAAATAATAATAAGAGGGTCCTGAATTAATTTTTGCAAATCTCCTTTTTGGAATGGGTGGGCGAACTACTCTCTCTTACACGGGAGATCCCAAGTTAATTAACGGATTCTCCCTAAGATGTACTCAGTGGCTCATCTTTGATCTCGGCTCTGGGCAGATATGAGCTAGCGGTGGGGGAGTCGGTGGGGGAGTCGGTGGGGGAGTCGGTGGGGGGGGTGGGGGTGGGATTGGGGTGGGCGTGGGGGGGGGGGGGAGCTTTCCCTAGCGAGGGAGAGTTCACGAGCTAATGGCGTGAGTCGGAAGCTCGAGTAGCAGTTCTCCCGTCAAGAATCTTCGCTAATGCCACGAAATTACTTAAGTACTTCCGTGAGTCAGGCGCGAAATTACACCTAGATTACTATTAAGTCTCGGTTGCACGAGCTCCAGGCGGTGTAAGCAACCCTTTCATCCCCCCGGATAGCACTACCACGCGCACTCTCCATCGTCCTCGTTGTCGTCGTCGCAGTCGTTCGCAGCTCCGTCTCGACGACCCCCTCACCCCCACCCCTACCCGCAACCCCACTTACCGGGCTCTCGACTCTCGACTAAAGCATCTAACCCCTTTCGATACTTCAGTCCCCGAAACATTCTATTTGATAATGAGATCGCACGCCCGCGCGAAAAACCCGTCCACCCGGGTGCGGGGATCCGTAATTGCGCCAAGGACTAGTGGATCCGACCTATTTTCTCACCCTCTCCACTCTTTACCCCCTTCCTCTAATTTCTCTCTTCGATTGAAATACAGCCAAAGTACAGCCTTCCCGGGTCCGAGATGTGAAGGCCTACCTCACTGCTTACTACCCGCTACCCGCTACGACGTCACGGGCTGCGCCTGCCGCGTCCATGTCGTACGTTACACGACATTACGTGACATTCGCTGGAGCATTAACCCTTCACGGCTAAAGCCTTTGCCGTATTTCGTAAATATGAATTACATATGTATTGTCGGCACTTACCGGCCGTCCAATACTCGTTCGTGCGGAAAGGTGAAATGAAACAACGAGCGGCCGGCGATCAATCTCTTTCAAATAAAATCATTTATTTATCGCATGATTTACATTATCCGCTCTCACCTTTACATGTTCACGTTTTAGATGAAATGTCATCTAAAGGCAGGTGAGCGGAATAAGACGCCGCGATGGGGCGCCACCATTTTCATATTGTTCTCGTTCTCGTTCTTGTTTCTCTTATTTATTTTCTTATTTTTATTTCATTTCATCTCGGCCCACCCCCCCACCTCCCCCCACGAACCATCAATTTTCCTCGCTGATTTCCTCCCTCGTGATTATTCGCGCGAGATATCGATTTTCCGGCGGTGCAGCTTGGCAGCAGTAGTAGTAGCAGCAGTAGCAGCAGTAGCAGCAGTAGCAGCAGTAGCAGCAGCAGCAGCAGCAGTAGCAGCGGTAGCAGCGCTAGCAGGCATATAATAAATAAGACGAGTTTTTCGGTGTGCGCACACGCGTCAGTGGCCGCTCCACGCCGTCGCCTTCCGTCGATTCCAATGTAAAAGACAAAACAAATGCAGGGATAGATGGCCCCGTACGTGTAGACGCGTACAGGCGCACGCGGTAGGGTGGGGACGGACGGCCACGGTTGGCGGACGAGGAGAAGGAAAAGCGACAAAAAAAAAATTCTAGCCGTCGGCTCGCTCGATTTCAACACTCGTAGCCGTGTGTGTTACGGTGCTCGTGCGTATGCGTATGTAGGCTGCCAGACATTGGCCGACGCGTAAAAAGAAAAAGGGGGGAACGGACCTCGGGAGCTAAAAGTCAGGGATAATGTAGGGAAGGGGTGGCGCGGGCGTTCCTATCCTCTTCGCATGTGTCTGAGTGAGTGAGTGCGTGCGTGCGTGCGTGCGTGCGTGCGTGCGAGCGAGCCCGTCCCTACGAAAATCAGTTAAAGTTTACGCTAAATCGACCGCGCGGAAAGTACAAACAATTGGTCAATTTTTTTTTCCTGATTACACGACTCCAAAGGTTATTGGGGTTATCGGGCTTTTGCGTACGCGCGGACAGAGCAGACAGAGACAGAGAGAGAGAGAGAGAGAGAGGCGAGCGACCGTGGGAGGGATTCCGCAACGCGAAGAGTTTATTCATTTTAGCCGAATACTAAGCCGCCAACGCAAAGTCCCTTAATACTATCGTAGGCTCATGGAGAGGGAAAATTTATTATAGACAATCGTTGCGAGCCCCGAAGGAGTAATTATATTTACAGATAACTTAAGGCTATCAATGGAATTTAAGAGAGAGAGAGAGAGAGAGAGAGAGTAAGTACGAGAAGTCGCAGTTGTTTTCTTAACCTTCGCATCCGAGGATTACAAGATTTTACCATTAAATTTATATGTACGTATACGTACACACATATATATATATATATATTATATCCCATCCGTTTTAATTGATTGAGTTACGACGTCTCAGCGTGCGTTCTAACGTCCCTTAGGATTTTAATGGATACGGAACACGTGGTGCCCTATTGAATCCTAATGAATTTTATAAAATTAAGCGCAATCTCTAAAGAAATACATTTTTAAAGCTAATTTTGCCTCTTTTTTTTTAGCCACTACAGGGCTATATCAGCGGAACCCATAAACTCGACGTGTTTTTGCTAAAATTTAATAAAGCCACTCCAAATCACCGTTTCATAGCTTATGATCTTGCGATTTACATAATTACGTATAAATGTAAAACAATTCTCGTGAATATCCTTATAATTTACGTAAATTACGTAATGCTTTATATAATATATAAGAGTATGAGCTAATAAGATTAGCGAGCCAAGTGATACTCTTGCAGATTCTTTTATAACGAAATTGGCCATAAGAGTTTGGCCACAAGGCATAAAATCTTACATTAAATAACAATGGCGCGAGGGGTACGGAGAAAAATATATTTTTTTGCTAAATATTGACGTTCCGTAGCTTTTCATCATCAACAGCAGCATCAGCATCAGCAGCAGCAGCAGCAGCAGCAGCAGTAGTAGTAGTAGCAACGGTAGCAGTTTCAAAAACACTTTTATTGCTCGGTTAGAATAAATATGACTTGGAGTAAAATGTATTTAGTTTAAGTTTAAATTGTATTAGTAATATCATTGTCAGGCTTGCCAATAAATTATAACTTTGAAACGTAATTGAATTGTGCCGGATTAAGTTTACGGAGCAAAACTCGCATCGTATAAAATGAAAATGACGTCGGACGTAATAATTAATTATCGATGGGCTGCTGTTATGTTTACGGATCGCGGAAGAATATTTAAGCGACGATGAGCCCGCAGTAGATAAACAAAACGTTAATGTCGGCAGGGGGGAGCAGGGGGACGATATCGAGGATTGAATTTTTAAAAAGAATTAGGAGCAGGAGGACACTTTTATTTGCCAATGAAGTAATGATCTTCGTGCACTCTGCGTTCCGTTAATTCTGTACATCATCGAGTGGATCGTTTGGCCATTGGCAATGAAGGGCAACAACAAAGGTCAACAACAAATATACCGTCAACTGCAATTTACGGATACGAATTAATAATAAAAGAGGCTGAAAGGACATTCGATAAAAGTAACGAATGCCTCTGAGTATCTTTTTCGTCTCTCTTTCTTTCTTTTTTTTTTTTTTTTTTTTTTTTCACGTGAAATGAGAAACCGAAGTGACACGGGGGATGAAATAAAAAAAAAAAAATTGGCCAGTAGTGACGGGAGAGTGGGAACATCGAGTGTACGTATACGGACGAGTCTAAACGCAGCGGCGAATGTATTATTCGCGAGCTTTTCGTGAATACGAATCCGATGGAAAAGGACAGAGAGACAGAGAGAGAGACAGAAGAGACAGACGACAGAGAGAGAGAGAGAGAGAGAGAGAGAGAAGAGGGAGAGGGAATTGACGCTTTTTTCGTAAGGGTGCGTCTATATACGTATGTATATATATATACGCACGTATACGTACGTATAGATAAATATATTCGGGGTCTGTCTCGAAAGGAAAAAATTAAGGGGAAAGAGGGACGAGTGCTTGTATATATATATATGTACACGTGTGCGAGCTGACGAGCGAGGTATATTCCCATACAAATGTGCGGCGTGGAGATTATCCCGAGCGATATAGTGTGTTGGTGAGGGGATGGATCCGAATGGGATGCAGAAGAAGACGAAGAAGTAGAAGAAGATGGAGGAGATGAAGAGAACGAAATGGAGACAGGGAGAAACGGAGCGAGGGAGTCGCGGTGCGGGGGTGAGGGCGGGGACGGGAACTGTGTGCGGAGGGGTCCGGGAACGCGATGGCACGTACACACGCAGGAGGGGGTCGCGCGCGCACACAGAGTGTAGCTGTAAACGAAACATCACCCTCGAAATCCCTGCGTATCTGCCTCTCTCTCTCTCTCTCTCCCGGTCCCCTTGCCCCACCCCGTTCGACAACGAATCCCCAGCCGCGATAGTGCAGGAGACTGTGGCCGCACACATCGAGCCACTGGCCCATGTAGGTGTGTCTCGCAACCACCCACTCGCATATCGATTCCCGGGCCGATCTCGCCACGGGAGTCACGGGAGTCGCGCGGCCCTCGCTTTCGAGCGAAAAATATAATTTATGATGGGGAGTCTCCTCCTCTCCCTCCCTCCCTCCCTCCCTCTCTCCCTCTCTCTCTCTTCCTCTCTCCCCACTCTCTCACAGCCAATGTATTTCCCGCGTAGTCCCGCCTGACCTTTTGTGCTCTCCCATTTCTTTGCCGTTTTTGTTGTTGCTCGCGTCCCTCCTCCCTCCTCCCTCCTGTCGCCGCCGCCGCCGCCGCCGCCGCCTCCCCCGTCTCCTCAATCCCACCCCGCCCCATCGCCGTAGCGTCGCGACCCCCGTAGCCCTTTTCCCGATTCTCTACGTCCGCTGGATTTTTCCTATTTGGACGCCGGGACGCGGAATTCGATTTCGAGGGGGCGTGGGGGAAAGCCAGTCGAAAAGATGGAGGGACCGCGACTCATCCAGACGTCTCGTCCGGATAATGTCGTCCCGCGTTTCCAACTGTACTCACCCCTCCTTCCCTCCCAGCCTTCGCTTACGAGACCCAAGGACTCCCAATGCGCGTTTGCGAAACACCATAAATATTTCCGGGGTCCTTAATCCTTATGCTCTCTTGCGCCACCCCCGCACTCCCCCCCTCCCCGCCCTTTTTTCGTATTGACGAAACGTCGAAACGACGAAATTCGTATCAACCACGTGGTTCGTAAGTAACGACAACGTCGAAATGTGCAATACGTATGAGGAAAGGGAGGGTGGGGTGAGGTATAGCGGTAGGAAATTTTCCCGGGAGGCTAATTAACGAAGGAAAGGGAAAGAAGAGCATTAAGAGGCCGTTTGTCGAGTAATAATTTGTTTAGTCTTATCGAGTTCCCGGCACCCCCATACCCCAATAACCCCAACCCCCGTCTTTCACCTATTTTTCGAGTAAGTAAAGTCCAAGCTGGAAACAAGACTGGCATTATAGCGACGAAGCGAGAAGGGCGAAAGGGCGGGTGGGTGGGGGAGGGGGGTGGGGGGTTTAGTGTGCCGGTCGTGCGACGGCAAACTTTGCATTGTTACGGCATCGAGCGGCGTATTTGCTAACTGCCGACAATTTCCAAGTTTTAATTTGAGTTTGAGGACTCATTAGAGGCATTATGCTCTACATCTTTCAAGAGTGAGTGAGAGAGAGAGAGAGATGGGAGAGGGAAACCTGCATCCGCGAATGCTCTCGAGGATGTCGCACGCGAGTGGCCCCTCGTCTTTTGTCTCGTTGCGACCAAGTCGTCGTCCCCTATCCCCCCTACCCCCCACGAAGCTAAGACGACCTACCGTTCTTCCGTAGATTTCACTCCTCCCAGCCTACGGCTCCCTCCTCCCCGCCAACAACGGAGTGAATTCGAGGATCCCCCAATAACCTTCTTGCTCCTTATCCTTATTCTCGAAAGTCCGCGCTCGTAATAAACACGACTCTTTACCTACATTGAACTCGCTCGCATTTCACTCGCTCGATTTACTTTATTTTACCCGGCAGGTCGCATCAACAATCCCTTCTACTATATCCCTTTATTATTTATACATACGCATCGGCTCTTCGGCTCTCTTCCGCACACGTACGCAATAATAAACTTCCTCCGTCTGTCCGTCCGCCTCTTACTCCTTAAGACTGTTTTTCTTTCGTTCCCTTCCGCAAAATACTTTAGCGCTGCGTTAAATATTTCAAGCCCGGCCCCTCCCCGCCTACGCCCCTGACGTACTATACAAAGCGCGTCACTTGTCGACCGTAACGGTATAACCGTAATGGCAGGAATCAGTTGATCGCGCGCTTTCCCCGTATTTCCCCGCTCCTTATTAATATATATATATATATATCTCGATCCTCTCTTATACTTTTCTTATTTGAGATGCCGAGCGGCGAGTCGGGCGTCACCTCGACTTACGCTGCGTCTCGTTCGTTGTTGCGAAATCCGTTTGCCAGAGTAATCGAATAGAATTCGCTAAAGCAAACGAACGTATAAGCAGTTGGATGAAAGCGCGTCTCTCGGGTGGGGACGAAGCACGTCAAACGGCGTAGCCATGAGTTTTCGTTTGAACGTTTGAACTATTTTATGGAATTTTTTTTCCCAAACCGCTCGGTAGCGCGCAGGCGACAGCTCGCCGGATAACTATATGAATGGATTAACGAAAGGGATGGCGGGGGGGTGGGGGGAAATAACGTAAAGGGGTTAATCCCTCAATAAAGCGGGCCCGATGTTGAAATTATCATTGTAGAAGTCGGGAAGAATAAAAGTAAATCGGGAGTATAAAGCCGTAGTAAAGTTGCCGAGAAATTTTGTTTCGTAAATTCTCAAAGGAGAGGGACAGGAAGAAAGGGACCGAGGCCGCCTATTCGAACATTATTAATGCGAAAAAGCAAGAAATCCTATTTGAATGGAAATTGTTATTTCTGAGTATAAAGTTTTCCGAGGTACGCAGTGCGGACGGTGAATTTCCCTCACAAGAAAAGTCGAGTGGCCGTAGTACGCCCGTCTCTTGGCTTCTCTGCCACTCCCGCCCGTCCACCCACCCGCCCTCGACTCGCCCCCCCCTCTCTCTCTCTCTCTCTCTCTCTCACTCTCACTTTTTCTTCTCTCTTTCTACCGAGAATCGAGAAAGAACGTCGTTAGGCCGATGTGTACACTGCTGGGGTCGTGCGCTCGCTCGCTTCCCCTCGTCAGCATCAGAGGAACTGTACAAGATAGATAGATAGAGAGAGAGAGAGAGAGAGAGAGAGAGAGAGAGAGAGAGGGGCTGATAGCAGGGGAGGGGGCAGTGAGAGGAAGAGAAAGAGAAAGTCAGTTCAGCATAGGCGACTGAATATAAACGTATATACGTATATAGGGTATATAGGGTATATAGGGTATATATATATATATATATAGGGGAGGGGGTGGCGATGGGCGTCGTTAGCAGGGGCTTCTCCACTCCAGAGGGGGTGGGATTGTGTATTCAAGATAAACCATTCCCGTCGGCCTGTCACGTGTGCGTCGACCATTTTGCTGGAAACATAATGCGACTCGAAACGATGTTAAAATATGGCGCTTTCCCCCCATCTCCACCCCCGCCCCAACCCCACCCCTGCCCACCCACACCTCACTCTGGATTAGGTTAGCTCTCCCCCGCGCGCACACACCCAGTTTCAGGACATCGGCGTCCCGACACGCACGCACGCACGCACGCACGCACGCACGATCGGGAGCTTCGCGCATAGACACACAGCCACACGCAGCCACACGCAGCCACACGCAGCCACACAGGGACGCATACTCGGCACTCGGCCCGACTTCTTTCCTCGGAGAAAGCGAACTCGCGGGAGCTTATGATTGTCGGAGATCGGCGCGTCCTCGTGGTCCGCGTCCCGCTCCTCCCCCGCTCCTCAGCCGAGCCTGTCGATTGCCGCGTACGTGACGAGCCCAAAGAAGTTCCGCAGCGCGATTCCGCGTGCGAGTGGGAGGACCGGTAAAGGTAGAGCACTCCGCTCAGGAATAAGGACAAAAAAATCTTGGCTCGTGCTTAATTGCCGGTGGAGAATCGCGCTCGGACGTACTCGGCGTGACTTCCGGCGGAAGTCGCGATGGGGATGGGGCCGGGGAGGCTCCTCACTCGAAGGTCCGCTGAGAAGTGGAGAAAGCAGCGACCGGTCAGCCAGCGCTAGTACCGCGGCACTGACCACCGACGGCTGCATCCGCTGCACGGGATGCATCCACCAACACAATCGAATCGGTGCACAAGCGGAGCGATATGTGCACCAACGAGAAACGAGCGCCGCGAATGCTCACGCGGGTGGGGCTGAGAATGCACACGAGGGAGAAAGAAAGAAAGAAATAAAGAAAGAAAGAAAGAGAGTCGGGCTCGGTTGGGTGGGTGGCTGGAGGGGAAAGGGGGAGGCAGAACGATGTGTAACGACGCCGCACACCCTCATCCTCTCTCTCTCTCTCTCTCTCTCTCTCTCTCTCTCTGTCTATCGTTCTCTCCCTTGTCTCTCCGCCGCCGTGTTTATCGCTCATTTACTCACTCGCTGCCTTCCTCTCTCCGTGATCCCCACCCACCCCCCCCCGACCCCAAATAACCTCCCCTTTGCCCCGATAACCTCTCGTACCGAGCTCGTATAAAGGACGCTTCCACGCCGCGACTACGGAGCCGATAATAAATATTGACTAGAGTAAGACAAGCGCTAATAATAAGCACGAGGAGCGAGGCCCGCCGTCACCCCCGTCACCCCCGTCACCCCCGTCACCTCCGTCGAACCTCTTTACACTCTGATTATCGAGTTTGCTCAACGGAACTAATGAGCCACCGCCGTGAACGGAACTTTATCACTTTGCAGAAATAGACCGTGGACGCGCGTAGCCGTCGGATGGTAAATAATCCAGTTAAGCGAAGCCCGCCTCCTCCTCCTCCATAATAATAATAATAATAATAATAATAAGCTTTGGATTACGTTGCGTCACGACAATAACAGGGAAAAATCATCGGCGTATGGAAAAACTTATTCAAGATCTATGGCTTTCAACTCTGCTACTTATACATCTTCCCCGCGTGCTTCACGTCCTTCCTGACCTTACTGTATACTTTTTCCACTTGAAATCTGTCCGAATGGGGACTATTGGGACTGACGGCGAGTCCACGGGCACGAGGACTAGCTTCGAGAGAGCATCCCCGTCGAGTAGGGAGTACGACCGGGTGGCTCGCTTGAGTATAAGGAACACTTTGTCGAGAACCGTGAGCGAGAGCAGTATCGCGCGGGTAGGCTCGACCTCGAAGAAGATCGGTCGAGTGGCGCCGGTGAGCGACTAGTGACCTCGGGACCTTCGCACCTCGGACGAGTTCGGGCTTCCCAATGACGCTCGCCGTCGGCCCCTCTCCCTCCTGCTTCGGCTCCTCCTGCGATGGAAACGGGTTACGGCTCGACCGGAGCCCCGTGTCCCGCCGTGTCGCGGGCCACCTTTGCATAAACACTCGCCCAGGCACGCACATACATGTCGTGTGTGTGTGTGTATATATATATATATATATATATATATATATATATGTATATGTATATGTATATGTATATTTATATATCTTCCGTAACCGTAAGGCGGCGGGGAACAAAGGGACGGGGATAAATACAAATAGCGCGGATGAACAATGGGAGCGCGCGAGGTCGTCTTGCCGTTCGGTCCGATGCCGCTGGCCCATAGCCCCACGTCCCGGACTCGCTCTAACTCGGCTGCGAGCCCCCGGTCCCGCGTGAGAGAAAACCCAGAGAGAATGGTTCGGAGGAAGAAGCTTCGCGGTATAATTGGCTTTGGCCGGGCCCTCGTAGCCCCGATTACCATATTTGCCTCGAGATCTTTTTCGTCACGCGCATAATAATGATAATAATAATAATGATAATAGTGTCGCGCGAGCGGGCTTTCGTATACCTGAATGTCTCTCTCTCTCGCTCTCTCTCTCTCACTCTGATTCTCTAGCTCGTTACGATTATGTGACGCGTCAGCGACTCGGGACTCGCGATCGCCATTGTTCTCCCTCCTCGTCCTTTTTAATAAACTATATCTGCCCGATCGCTCAATGGGAATTTTCCTCGCTCCCGGTCCTACAGATGCCGACCAACTCTCTATCTCTCTCTCTCTCTCTCTCTCTCTCTCTCTCTCTCTCTTTATCTCTGTGGTTCTCTGAAGAATCTCGAATCCGTTGACACTGGCAACGAGGTCTCAGTGACGATCGTTGACCTTGATCTAAAGTGCGGGTGATGTAGCGCCGGCCGGCCGGCCGAAGGGTTGCAACCGTGGAGCGGGCGACCCCTTGACCCCGAGACTCTCGGTGGTGGACGGAACGGAACGGAACGGAACGGAACCGTCCTCACATTATTAGCATACGCGGCTCTCGGCCCTCGTCCCCATCTTCTCCTTCTTCCTGTTCTTCCTCTTTCCCAGCAAGTGGTCCACGCCGGCGGTTAACGACTGTCATTACCTCTTGTGCTCAACTTGCTCTCTCTCTCTCTCTCTAACGCGTCAGTGGCGACAGCGCGTCGCTCTCCCTACGAGCAGTACCACCACTTCCGTCTTTGCCCGCCTGCCCATTTGCTCCTTTATTCGCGCTCCGCAGTACTTCGCTGTAGTGGCAGTGCCCCGCGGAGGGGCCACTGTGAATTATTAATAAGAGAAAGTGGCAACGGACTCGCACGGGCTTCTCCTCCCCTGCTCCTCGGGGATGATGACGGGAGCTCCGCGGTCCAGAGTCCATCCCCCCTTATTATTATCGCTTATTACTCACCTAAATCGTATCCGTTGCTCCTTTCCTCTTTCCCTTACCGCCACCCATCTCTCTCTCTCTCTCTCTCTCTCTCTCTCTCTCACTCTTCCCCTCGAGAGGTTCTCGGCAGCCTTATCTCCGGCATCGACCTCGAGCCCCGCTCCGGTCATTTAACCTAATTATACCCGAGCCTGCAAAACCTTCATCAATTATATGCGTTCGTTCGTATTCCCTTCGACGGGACACGACCCCGCGAGAGCCAAACTCTTTATCCCCCTTCCTCCACCTCATCCTCCCGCCCCACCCCCTTTTTTTTTCCTCCTTAAAGCCCGTTGAATAAGAAATTCGAGACTATTCAATCCAGTTTTTAACATTTTCCAAGCTCGTTATTATTTCTGCCGCTTCTCGAACCTTCGGGCTCCTCCGCCGTATTAATATTATCCAAAGACAGCGATACCTTGCATAAATAACGTAAGCAATGCCTGCCGTCCGTTTATTACTTCCAATTACTCCCAAGTTATTATTGCCTTGGCCTTTAACTCTCGACGACGTTTTCGTAGAAAGTAGAGAGCTGATTAACGGGCAGGGGGGGCATCTTCGTATCTGTTACAAATAATTATAGGACAAATTGATGTGATTGGAATAGTGTCAACGTCGACGTAGAATAGAATAGAATAGAATAGAATAGAATAGAATAGAAAAAAAAAGAAGAAGAAAAAAGAAAAAGAAAAACGTAACTCGTCGCCTCAATTCGAGTTTCGACTTGGGGTGGAGTGGGCGACGAGGGAGTAGGGGGGATAACGAAGCTGCTCTCGAGCGACGGGAGCCAAAGTATTGACGTGCAACGAACGCCGGCCTGGAATCACGCGGATTACAAGCGATGGGGTTATCAAATATTTTAGAGGCGCTCCTCGCGCTCCTTTGCTCGTTAAGGTCGACAGGAGCAACGGGTCAGGCTCGCGAAACCTGCCGTCGGATGCAATCGAGTCATCAATGGCTCCGATCCGACACGCGATTCCACGCAGCGTTAAGAACGATTACGAATGGAGTGGCCCGGGGGTGATGAGATAATTAGATCATCAGCAGAAGCGACTCGGCTATCCTCTTTCCCTGGAGCGTAGTAGTCTCGACGAGCCCGTCGACGACATCTTCTGCCCAGGCTTTCATTTCTTTTCCAGTGCTTTTATTTCCTCGTCCATTTTTTCTCTCTCTATTTTTTGTTGTTGTTTTTTTTTTTTTTTTTATTTTTTTTTATTTTCCCCTCCCCGGGCACCGAACGGGCTACGCGTACGCGGGAATTATTCAAAACCTCCGGCTGGCAAAAGTGCAGCCGTTCCGTAGCCCGGAATAATCCCACGTGCCAGGATCTGCATAAGCGAGCCCGGCAGAAAGTGATCGGGCGGGACGCTCTCGAGGGCGACTGACTGCGACTGAGTGCGACTGAGTGCCAGCGGGGACTGTCGACCGGTAGACTCGGGGCGACGGGGCGACGGGGCTACGGGCATAGGGAGGCTGCTGCTGCTGCTGCTGACGGGGAGCCGACCAATAACCACCGAGGGACAACGACAAAATTACGCCCCGGCGATGCGTTGGCCGGGTCCGTATTTTTTTTTTTTTTTATTTTTTTTTTGCTCCCACCCTCCCTCCCCACCGTCCCGCAATATATTTATCGTCCACTCTCGGAATGAGCCTCGTAATTAGCGCTTAGGTCGCGAGGGCAATGCGGGGGTAATTGAAAATACCCTCGCCTCGACCCGGAAACGTGGCCGAGGCCGGGTCGATCAATCGCCGGAGTGTCGGTTGAGCGGGCAGGGGCACGGGGACGGGGGTATATAATACGTAGCGGCGGACGAAAACGAGGTTGCGTCTGGCTGGATAAGACGCGCGGCGTCCTCCTGGCTCGAGGCGCGGATCTCGCCGCCAGTCTCGCCTTTAGGAAGAAGAAGCGTAAGCTTTAATCTTCGAGGGGAAGGCCGAGCCTCGGGGAGATTTGCATGAGATCCGTAGGCACGGTGCCGGGCCTGCATTAATGCCAGAGGGCGAAGGGGACTCGCTCCCGATCCCTCCCCGATGCCCCGACGCTTTTTTCGCAGTCCCTTGTCCCAGCAGTGCCGGGCCCAATGTCTTATTTGCATATCGAGCACTGGCCCCCACGGTTTTCCCACGCACGTGCGCGCGCGCGCGCGCGCGCTTGATCTCGTAACGTTGTCCGGGTGCCCGATAACCTCCTCCTCCTGCTCCTCCTTCAGCAATGTCCTTCGTTATTCGCGAATAATCACCGTTGGCCGAACAACGAAGCCGCAGTCGGACAAAGGCAAATTGCGCAATCAATTAACCTTCTTCTTACTCTTACATTCGATTTACATTTCCCTAAGGCAAAAAAAAAAAAAAATAAGGTTGAATTGGAAAGAAGGAGAGTCCGAGGCACCGACACCAAGTACTTGCCGCGACTCGTTCCGACATTTACTTATTATCCGTTATCGCCGCTCTTATCTATCGACGCGTCCAACCAATTAGTCGCGATGCGCCGCTCGTCAGCCGCATTTCCCGTGAAATAAATCAAGGATCATTTTAATGAGCAATACTTTCTCTTTCAAAACGTTGATGAATCGAGTAAAGCAAGCCCATGACGTAACGGGGACTGTCTCTATAAACATTTTATACCGACGTGCATGGAGTTCTTTAAAGGAAACAATTAAAGGAAGCCTTCGCACCTTAAATGATTTACCGCAATTTTCAATACGATCTTACCTATTACCTAGGCCATACGTATCGCTTATTATATATATATATATATATATTCAAACAATCAATAGAAATACGATTGTCGAAATAATACGGTTTTACGGCATATATTATTACCTTAATCAGATTGCAGTAGTAATAATATTGCAATAGTCTTACAGTATTGATATTGAAATGCAATACGAAATGAGATAATATTGGATGGACATACGCTTGCATGTGCGCATTCGCCTGAATAAAGTGTCAATCAAGACGAATAATTGTACTTAAAATGAAATAATACATCCAGAGGGGGGGGGGGGGAATCTTATTTATTTATTGTCCTCGATACATTTTACAATTCGTAAATATTATTTCACTGCTCGCTCGTGCGTCTGTATGCGTTTAGGATGCGTGGAAGGGCTGTAGTATTTAATGTACTGCAGTAAAAGTTTACAATAATCCAATTTGCTGGAACTTCGTAATCTAATGAAGGAGAAAAATGGTGAAAAATTCGATGAAATTAAAGCTGCGTTAGGTTTTAGGGGTAAAGGGATGGGGACGATCTGCTGGACCGTTTGGAGATTCGGTTGAAAGTTGCAGGAATTCATGAAGGCGTACGCGGCCGCAAGTGGATGTCGGATATTATCGGACGAGGTCAGACAATAGGAATTGAGGAATCGTAAGTACATCGTAAAATGAAGTAATCGAGGGAAAATGGAATTAATTTATTCCTCTTCGGCAACGAAGTCCGAGACTCCCCCCCCGGAGGCTCGAGGGAGCATAATAGAGTGCTTCTTAGAGATTTTCCTCCTCGAGGTAGGCCATGCGGACGTCGACCTTCGATCCGATTCTAAGTCGCAGCTCGTCCAGAACGCCGACCTGGATCTGCTCGACGTCCTCGAGCGGGCAGTACTCGTCGTCGCAGGATCTGCGAATCAAGCACATACAACACGGATATTGAAATTACGAGGAAACGCAATCAATTACGAGGCATAGACACGCGCCGGTCGACTGCCGTTTCTCGTGCTTTAAGGAGAGAGAGAGAGAGAGAGAGACGATAATATAAAGAAAACAAATACGTAATGAAGGCAGAAGTGAAGATAAAAATTCGGAGAGAAACGAAGTTGCTCGACTCTTTTGCCTAATACTCGCGACGACGACATTCGACGCGCGGGGCGATGCTTCCTTTCGCTCCGAAAGCGAGAGGGGTGGGGCTGGGCGGCTCAGGGTGGACGGCTGGAGGTGGTTTAGGGTGCGACACGCCAGTGGCCGTAGCCCCGGTGAAAAGGAAAAATACGTAGAGGGGTGAGTAAGGCGCGTGAGGGGGTCGCGTGGAGGGGATCGTCAGCTTACGTGAACCGGGAGGGGTGGGGGCTGAAGGAGACCGTGGTGGGAAGGGGCGCGGAGGAGCGGAGAGAAAGAGATATTATTAGACGGGGAACGGTTTGCATTATGTGCCCGAAGTGGGGTGAATCGATCTTTTTCTTTCCTCGTCCCGGCCTCGCCCCCACTACGCCCTGCACGATTCCGCCGCCGTCCCTACGCTCTACGTGCATTGCGTGGATGTCGTACGCCGCGGGTTCGGCCGAGTCGGCGACAGGTGGCGCCACCCTTACCACGAAGCCCGCTCCCGCTATCGTATCTCGCGTTTTGCATAAAACATCATTTTTCCCTGCAAGATACGAACATTAGATAATAACACGTACGTCGTCGGCCGAGAGGCTTCGGTAGTTTAATAAATAAAAATAAAAAAAGTAAAAAAATAAAAAGAAAAAAAATACACACATCGCTGCATCTTTGTTAAAGGTACTCGCGATACTTGCTCACGCATACCGAGAAATTTTGAATAATAATTACGTATTCCCGTGTTAAATTTCGAATTTTAATTATAAACAACAGCTCGCGATGCATATCTCTTAATTAACGCTCGCGATTAAATGTTAATTAGCTCTTGACATTATAAAAAAAAAAAACCCCTTTGAATTTTCGTTATTCAAGCACACATGTGAATACGACGACTTGACTTTATTTTTAAGATACGAAATTTATTTTTAAGATTTTTACCCGATTAAACGTATACGTTTTACACGACCAGGTCAGGCAGAACTTTTTATTCGTCGCCCATTAATTATTATTCATGAAGCAGCAAGACCAAGTTTATCGGTTACCGCGTTTTCTCTTTTTTTCCTTTCTTTCTCTCTCCCTATCTCTCTCTCACTCGTCCTTTATACTTTGCTGCGATAACTGTTACATTTTTGATATTTTGCAATTCATTGTACCCCGACTGAAGAAAAGTCCTGTGGTTGACCGGGGAAATTGTATTGCACTCGAGAGGAAATACGTCGTAAGCAATAAGGGTAAATATTTTCCAGGCAAATAATGTAAATCGTAGACGATCGAGCTTCGTTTAATAATGTTTCTCTCTCTCTCTCTCTCTTTTTTTTTGTTTTTGTTTTTGTTTTTGTTCTTGTTTTTATATTTAACTGGAGGACGGCAGTAGGAGAGGATAGGGAATATACGACGTTGCTCTTGGACGAAATATCATTGGTATCCAATAGGTAGCGACATCTTGCGGTGAAAGGTCGAAGCGGGAGTTAAAATTTTGTTCACCCATGGCTTAGATGTTGCCCCTCATTTTGGTTGGGAAGGTGGGACTTGTCGGTGCCCCGACCGACGCCCTTTTTATGAAAACCAACGCCCAGTTCGGCCCACCCCGAAACCCCCCCTCTACTTCTTTTTCTCTGTCTCTCTGTCTCTCTCTCGCTCTCTCCTTTGTCGCATTAGTTCTACTGTAGCATGTCTCGAGCCTCGAGAGGCTCCAGCTTCCAAAGCGGACCAAATCTGCGTTCTCTTGGCATTGAATGTTCTACGCGCACGTGACAAATGCAAATTTTTATATCAATAAATACTTCGGTCGCACGCGTGCACGTATGTAATATCCGAGCAGTGGTTTTCAATTTTCCGTATGTGCCACTCGCCTACGAAAAATATCTGGCTGACGTATTTATTTACATTGGAATCGGGATTAATCTTATCATAAGCGACGAGAGACGAATATGTTCTATGACTTATTGGATTCGTAATCTAACATTGTGTGAAATATTAGGATAACGTGGCTGTCCCATGTTATTCCATATGAATTCGTGGCGTCTCTCTCTCTCTCTCTCTCTCTCTCAGGGTATGGACTGTACCTGGCGATGGTGACGATCGTGGGCACGGCCGGGAGAGCGTTGAGGAAGGACTTGAAGGTGCCCTCGATGAGGCGATCGAGGTCGGTCTTGCTGGTGAGGTGATGGGGCAGCTCGGTGTCGTCGATCGTGCATCCGGCGTCGTGGATCTGCATCCAGTCGATCTCGTTGTCCTTGTAGGTGCGGCGCATCTGCTCGTGGATCTCGATTACGGCCTCGTATCTGGAAGCGGACGGATATTTCGTCGGTGAGAAGAGGGCGCCGAAGGGGGTTATTGGGGTGGCCGGAGGCGAGGACGCCGGGGAAACCAACCCGAAACCAAAGAAGAAGAAGAAGAAGAGAGGAGGAGGGTGGGTGGGTGTAATGGTATCAATTAAAGTCGGCTCCTAGTCGAGGAGAAAATTCGAAGATTGAAAGGAGTCGTCGGTACGAGCCGCGACGACGTCGTCGTCTGCGTTGGCGGTGGCGGTGGCGGTGGCGGCAGGGGGGCTGTTTAATTGGGTGTTGGGAATTAAAGGGGTGGCCCCGCCGCAGCCGAGCCACGAGACCGCCACAAAGATTCAAAGCTCGTGATCGGTCACGTACGCCCGGGCCCGTCGCAAATACCAATGACCACCTCGGTCGGATAAACTGGACGTGCCTGCGGATTAATTGCGGTGGCCTAACTGTTCCCACCCCTCTCGTCCCACCGAGGTCCCAGCAAGCCCGTGTCTTTGCCCGGCGGCCGCCCGTGGACGATACCGGCGTCGGGCTCGAGGCTCCGTTGGTTTACGGCTCCGCAAAGGCCCGCTTTATGGGAATACATTGAGGTGGCGGATTATACGTACATTGTCGTGCAGCCCTTGGACGGGAGAGCCGCATCAATCACTTTTGCGCTGCGTGCGTGTACATTGGCCCGGACTCGGTTTTTATAAATTTAATACCCCCTCCCCCCCCCCCCATCGAATAGCCGCCTCGTTTTCCCTTCGCACGTTGATCTATACGAAAGTTATAGACGAACGCGGAGCTTAGCGCGGCCACGTTTGCCCACAGAACTTATTGCTCCGCGCCCCAATGACCCTGATAATTATTTATCATTAGCTCTATTATTAGATCCCGTGGCCCTACAACATATAACCTATACATTCCCCCAAGATTTCTCGAGAGTGCACTCTCCCTCTCCCTCTCTCTGTCTCTGCGTGGATCTCTATTTCCCTCTATAGAACGGCTCTAAGGAACCTTCGCATGTTTTTTTTTGCCATCGTTCTCATGAACCTTCCGAGGGCTCATTCTCATTAACATACATTAATACAGACGCTTGTTTATATAGGCTTTTTTTTTTTTTTTGTTTTTAATTGCAATTCTTTTATTAGGGTTATGAAGAAAAAAAAACAGGCGTCGTTCGGTGCCGCGCTCAAGTCTATTAATATATGTCTTATTATATGTTATTGTAAGCAACGAAGAAGCAGCTGATTCGCTACCTACTGCTACATTGATATTTTTCGATATTTTTAGACTGGCAGGCAGAGTTATAATGAACGGGGTGGGTAGATTCTTTTTTTTATAAGCTTTTGTATCGCTTGGTTGGTAACGAGAATGTCTCAAGGCTCGGGGTATTTGCGGTAGAGA
Organism: Ceratosolen fusciceps; assembly: GCA_018883505.1. NCBI lineage: Eukaryota > Metazoa > Arthropoda > Insecta > Hymenoptera > Agaonidae > Ceratosolen > Ceratosolen fusciceps. The sequence goes on from RCIC01000010.1 coordinate 5,102,423, forward strand.
TTCCTCGGGCTGACTTTCTTCAGGAATAGAGGTGAGGGAGGAGGAGGAGGAGGAGGAGGAGGCGAACCGAGGGAAAGGTTATTGGGGTCGTCGGGATCGTGTCGTTAAGCTCGCTCGGTCAGGTCGCGGTCAGCTCTCGGTCGGATAAACATCGGGAGGTTAATGCCGCGAGGGGCAGGAGGAGACGAGTGAAACGCTGCTCTCGGCGCGGGCCAGGTGACGATGGTGCGACGCGTCCTCGGGAAAAGAGAGTCGGCTCGCATTATAGGAGGCGATAACCGGGACAGCGAGAGTCGGAGCCGCTTTCCACATCCGAATATTAATTAAGCTCTCACGGGCCGCACCTGTCCGCGCAGCCGAGGCTACCGCGGCCATCCGCTCTGGGACTCTGTCCCAGCAGTAGTTGCCTAGATAGATAATCGCGCTCTCGGTCGCCTCGTTCCTCAGCCGCGCAGGCGAACCGAACAAATTATTCCTTTGTTTTTCCATTTTATCGCTACGAGCCGTCCCCCTGCCCCTGTCAACTCGCGACCACGGAGGGCTTTCCCTTCTCCCCGTTGCCGTCCCTTTTAAAATTTCCTTGCCTGCAGCTCAGCTTGGCAGGAGCGATAAATTTTATTTCCTATAGTCGGCATACACTGACCGATTATTCATATTCTTATTTTCCGACGGTAAGGAGCATATGGTCGGATGCCGGGATCGCGTTCGCCTTCCTAGATCTCCACTCGTGGATAAGCTCCACCACCTCTACCCTCTTGTTCTTACTGTAGTCGTTGTAGTTTTTTTTTTTTTCACATTAATCCCACAACGTCGTCGTCGTCGTCGTCGTCAGGGCGATATCGTATTCTGCCAAACGGCAAACAACAACGTACTGCCCTCCACCCGCATTATAATTATCACGTTTTTCGTATGAAAAGCCGAGAAATCGATTCGTCGGGCAGCAAAATACGTGCAGACTTGGAACATTGCGTATCTCGTACCATTGTCTGGAAAAAGAAATGGTTGTGGATAACTTATTCCAAGAAATAAAAAGTCGCCCCAATAACCTTCATTCCGTCACTTGGGCGAGCAATGAATTGAATCTGAGAAAAATGCATTAAAATGTTTTGTTTACATTAAAATACATCCGGAAGGAGATAATAGAATAAGGATTAGCCCCGGGGTTACCCTCGAGAGGCTAAAAAGCCCTTCTACACAGACTAATCTAGGAAATTGGCATTAAACAGTACGTAAAAAAAAAAAGAAATCCCATTAAGAGTCTTAGATTTCCTTGATTTTATTTCAATTATGAAATCATACGTTCGGCTGAGTCAATTATACGTGTATACACGTAGAGAAAATGGTAATTATCTGTCAAAGGGGAAATCGATACGAGACCGAATGAGTAATGTATAAATTAACTTTCAAATTCCTGATTCGGGAGAAGAAGATAAGATATGTAAGCGTAACTTGAATTGACGAAATGCAGAGCATTTTTCATCTGTGCATATGTAGATCATTGGATGTAACGACATGGCCAGAAAACAATATGATCCCGAGACTAATTAATTACCCGTAAATTCAGTGGATTATTGTACAGTATATTAAGATCTTATTCGGCCCCTCGTGTATATATCGTTTTCTACGTAAGGAAAATGAATTTTACATTCTATTAGATGATAAATATAGAAATAATCTTAGTAATATTTTTGTATTTATCGTTTGGAGCAGCGATTAATTTGACGATGGGAAAACGTTGAGTGCGTTTACGCGTACGCGAAGAAAGGGAGGACCTCTTAAGGGTATGGGCCGAATAATTGCGGGATAAGGTGATACGACGAGAGAATAAAAAGCTGTAACGGTTCTGTCTCGTCCAAACTCGTCGCAGCGAAAGCCTATAATCACGTCGCTTTGTTTTTTTTTTTTTTTTTTTTTTTTTGAATCGCGTGCGCGAAATTCAATCATCGAATTAGCCCCCGAGTACGACGAACTCGTAGTGTCGTTATTACCGGCGTTAGTCGAGTGCCGCCGCGAGTCGATGCCTCCCGCCCTCTCTCTCTCTCTCTCTCTCTCTCTCTTCCGTCTCCCATAATGACCCCCACCCCCCGACACCGCCACCACCGAGCTTTTCATCTCCGTAAAGTTACTTCGTTACTTTTTTCCGAATGCTTTTTTTTCCATTCGCATCCCCCGCCCCTTTCAGCGGGAGCCGCGCCCGCGTTTCCGAGCTTTTATTTACCACCGCGAATGAGACAATTACTCCCTCGTGTAATAATCAATGAGTCTGTTAAATTGTATGTAAGCAGTTGGCAATTTACGGCCTCCGCCGTCTGCAAAATTAAGCACGACGAGATATCGCGCCGCGGAAAAATCAAATACAAACGGATCACCGAACACTTTTACAATTTCATTAACCTGTACTGTATAAGACCTTTTTTTACCTCCTCTCCCCCCGTCCACCCAATTAACTATCGTCATCCACTTGGAAATGGCGATTTGCGCTGCTTGTGCATCGATGCAACTGTTTCGTTAAATTAAATTCAGCCACGATGTCGTGTGCGCAACAGCCGTTTGCTCGCAATGAGCTCATCTTCTGATCGGTCAGTGGGAATAGAGGAATGAGAGGAAACAAGAAAGAAAGGATGAAACGACGGTAAATGTATGGTTGAACGATTGAATATAATAATTTCGTATGAAATAACGTATTTAATAACGCTTAAAGGCCTCGTGAATCAGAATGAGCTCGGGCCAAAGGGTTTTATCGGGAGAGTGAGACGGTTATTGTTATAATACAGATCCTAATAAATGACCATTAGCCCTTTTTGAATAAGTGGCATTAATAAAAAAAAAAAAATTATCATTCGGCTGGCAAAAAAAAAAGTTGGCACATTTACAAACCGGGTGCGTTACGGAGTTAGAGAGTTAGAGAGTTAGAGAGTTAGAGAGAGTTAGAGAGAGAGAGAGAGACGAACTTCCCAACCGAAAACGTCCTAATAAAATACAAAGACAGAATGAAAGAACAAACAAGAGAGGGAGAGGGAGAGGGAGAAGGAGAGCTAGTCGTGGCACAGACAATGGTACAGTAACATGAAGTAGGAGAATAAGAAAAAACGAAGCAAAAAACAACGGCAGTTTGATTGGTGGGGGGCCCTCATTACAAGGGGTGGCTTTGCTGTATTTGTCGTTAAGGGGGCTATACGCAAATGGCGTCCCTGCGTACGGAATAAAGAGCTAAAAGAATGAGAGAAAAAAAAGGAAAAAATGGCCCGATGCATATAGGTGTAGGAATAACGCGACGAGCGCACCGAGAGAGAGAGAGAGAGACGGAGAGAGAGAGAGAGAGAGAGAGAGAGACGGAGAGAGAGACGGAGAGAGAGAGAGAGAGAGAGAGAGAGACGGGGGGGTTATTGGGGTGTAGAGGGAGGGCCGTGGCGATAAGTGGCGGTGGTGGGGCGCCGATGTTGGCGGACAGGGGAAGGAGCCCGGGCTATGGTATAGATGTAACGTAATCACATGATCAATTATTAAAGGAAAGGCAAAGAAGAGAGATAGATAGTTAGATAGATAGATAGACATACAGACAGAGAGAGAGAGGGAGAGAGAGAGAGAGAGAGAGAGAGAGAGAGAACAAGAAGGAGGGTTGACATCCAACTGACGAGACTCGCGCTTCCACAATCGGCCGACGAGATCTACGCTCCTCGAGGGTCACATTGGCTCGGCTCGTTCTGTAAACTACTCTTTACTCCCCTCCACAGCAGACCCCTCCACAGACCACAGAACACCACAGAACACCACAGTACACCAGAGCACGGGACAGAACAGCACACCACCTCCCCCCCCCCAATAGGCCTCGTTCGCGCCCGGCTCACTTTCGTCGCGCTATCTCGAGCTCGGGATCTGCCCGTCGACGGCGAGCGTCTTGCTCGTGATCGATTAACGAGCGCCTCCACGCTCCATCAATACCTGCCTCGAATCCATACACGCATGCACGGAAACATGCACGCACGCACGCACGCACGCACGCACGCACGCACCCAATGGCAAAAAACGACAAAAACGCCAGTGCGGAGTCGGCCCCGCACTCCCACTACCTTACTCATATCCTTTATTTATCATTGTTGTTGTTGTTGTTGTTGTTGCTATTATAATTATTATTATTTTTTTTTTGCCGGCCCAATAGCCCGCACTTCCGAGTACTTTTTCTTCCTCATTTTTTGTCGTTCGTTCGTTCGTTCTTTCATTCTTTCTTTCTTTCTTTCTTTTTTCGTGCTCTTTTTTCTTTCCCTCTTTTTTCTCGCTCGAACCGCGGCCCGAGAAATCTGATGGAGATGCAAAAACACTCGGCAAGCGATTCCGTTTCATTCTTTCCTTTCCTTTACCTTCCTTCTCTTGGCCGTCGGGCTTTGTGTGCGCAGCCTCGTTTTTTCCTCCACCTCCGCCACCTTCTTTATTTTTTGCCCGCGCCCAGGAAGAAATTTTTACAAAGAATTTTTTACGCACCTAATTACTTTTATTTCCCTCAGTCTTTGAAGGCGCGACGGTTTTCTTACTCTCGCCCTCCCCCCGCCCCGCCCCGCCCCCGCCTTTCGAAAGTGAGCGATCGTCTCGCGTGGGAGAATATCGGCCGACCAAAGTATGCTTTGGAGCACGTGCTCTACCACCCTCACCTCCCTACACCCACACCCTCCTACACGCACCCACACGGTGCCGGGATTCCGAGGACCGAGTACCGAGCACCGAGCACCGAGCACCGACTCCTACCGAGACTCTGGAGATTTCCGAGGAGGGCCGAGCGATGTTTATAAAGAAATAATGGGATGGGCGCGGATGGTGCGGCTGGCCGACGCCCCGGGAGTCCCCATCGGCGCATTCACACGGTCCTCGGTCCTCGGTCCTCGGTCCTCGGTCCTCGATCCTCGCCGCGTAAAGGAGACGCACCCGCAGACGCGATTTTTACTTCCGACATTAGCATATGACGGAGGATGCGAAGCGATCGCAAGATGCGCCCGGGACGAAAGGGCCGGTAACGTGATCGGCCTTTGTTTCGCCGGCTGAACATAATGCCCCGGGATAGCCTGGCCGGGGTATGTTTGAAAAGAGGGAGCAGCCCCCGGAGCTGAGGGAATACGCGCACGATACGCGCGCGTATTATGTTATTCTCCCGGGCTGCACTCGCCGGACAGCGTCTCTCTCTCTCTCTCTCTCTCTCTCTCTCTCTCACTCATCGTGTGGCCGTTTGAACTTTTTGTCATCCCTTTGCCTATCGATGGCTAGATAGAGAGGGGCCCGGAGGGGGGACGGGGCGAGGATATTAAAACGAGGCAAATAATCATGGGCTGCCGGTGTTATTACACCTACAATGCAAATGCCCCTCATCGGCGGGAGGGGGGGGACGCATAACAATGGGCGCATTTATTCAAGTCCTCGGTATGGATTACCGGGGTATGGGTAGCCGAGCTTAGAACCCCAGGGTAGGAGAGGCAAAGAGGAGAAGCAAGTGGCAAGAGGTGGAGGAGGAGGAGGAGGAGGGCAAGTATCGTAATGTCCGTTATCGGAATTATAAGTAAACAGCAGTTTGGCTCGGGGCCGGGGAGCAGAAGGCTTGTGTGTACCAGCTGCGGGCTTCCGAAGATTGCCGCAGGTCTAATTCGTGGGCATCGTCGGGAAGATCGTTTTCGAATTAGCGCTCACCATCATCATCATCATCATCATCATCATCATCATCATCATCATCTTGCCTGGTTAAGCGGACGCGTGCTCGAGTCCACTCGGCCGCCAACACGGACTAATGCACCTCCAAATTAACCCGATTCTCTCTCCCTGCAATTATCTCCTCGCGCTCGTTACGTTTCGTTGCCTTAAGGCCGAAACCTTACTCCAAAGTACTCAAAAGTACTCGAACGAGCCGCTCCGTTTTTCTTTATTCTAAACGAGTGCTTTCGGTTGCAACGCCCGCTCTTCACCCTCCCACCCTCTCTCTCTCTCTCTCTCTCTCTCTTGCCACCATTACTTGCCCGAAATTACTTGCCTACACTGTCATCCCGATAATTAACGATTATTATGCCTAACGTTCCTTCCTTCCTTCCTTCCTTCCTTCCTTTCAACCTTCCTTTCTTCTTTCCTTTCTTCCTTCCACGAAGGCTATATTGCTTCTTCTCTATTCTGATAATTAATACATCTCGTTGTCAAAACGCTCGTTAGGAGATAAATAAATGCGACGTTAAGCGAGTTTGAGCAAACGCCTACGAATGTATAAATAAGCTCGATAGAAATAAGTATTACGATGGATGAAGCCAATATTATTTCAGTAAATAAGTAGCCGACGAAGAAGAGCGTCGTGGCTTACTCAATTACAGGTCGCACGCTCTCCTTATTCTCCTCTCTCTCTCTCTCTAGAGTTTTCAAATATATGATTACTCGCTCCCCCCTCCCACCCCATCCCCCCAAATAACCCCTCCAGCCTCTAATGTATTTTAATCTATTTTCCAACTCCGGACCGACTCCGATTGGTCCCAATTAACCCTTTTATTGTTTCGCGATGCCCGACTTCTTATCGAAACGAAAACACATAATAATAACGACAATAATAACTATAATAACGATCATGTTATGATGAAGGAAGCGAGAAGTAGAAAAGAATAATGGCCGTGTGGGCCAAAGGGAGTAGGAAATGAAATCCGCAAGGATGGAAATCGATCGGCGGGGATTCGTAGGGATGATGCATCTTGAAAAACCATTAACATCCGATGTCAGGTTATAGATCCGGTTGGCACGGTGGATGGATGGGCGGGTGGGGGGGGGGTAAGGAGGGACAGAGATCTCATTAACGTCAATCAGGGAACGTCGGGGGCTTTATATTAATAACAGTAATAATGACACGATGACGATTGGCATGGCTTTATCGGTAGCGATTAGACGCACGCAGTGTGAGCGCGCGCGCGCGTGCGTGAGAGAGAGAGTGAATGAGGGCGGGGGGGCGGAGCGGTGGTGACGGGGGACACGCGAGACTACTTAGAGCAGCACAAAAGCCGCTTCTCGTAATGAGAGTATCGATTATCGGATAGAAAAAGCCGATAGGGGGGGAGCCCGTCCGATCGTATAGACTATATTGAGTAGAGACTCGGTTCTACCTGTTTTCCGGGGCCGCCACGTGGCTTCCACCGGAATAGGACATTAGTCTCGGCTAGCGTTGTTGAGCCGCGCAGGTCTGAAAGGAGCCGTAGGAGCGCCGGCGCGGGCACTCTCCGTCACAGGTGTCGGGGCAGGTATAAGCAGGGGCAGAGAGTCGGGACCCAATCAATAGATATTTCATCCCCTGCATTGACTGTCGATCGTCCCCTGCATTATTCCTCAGCTGCAGGCGCAACTATCGCAAGTATCGCAGCAGGTCGCACTGTGTTGCCCGACTCTCTCTCTCTCTCTCTCTCTCTCTCTCTCTCTCTCTATGTCTCCAGGCGTACACATTCACGCGGAGACAGGGAGTCGGGCGCGTGCGTGGCCGTAGGTTTCGTACACTTTTCCTCTTTTCCTCCCTTTCCCTCGAATGCCCGTCGGGGCAGAGCGAGCCCCTTCCCCCGCGCCCGTACCGGGGAGTTCATTTATAGATCACGGCTCCTTCTAAATTCCCGATTCCCTATTAACGATACGTTCGCCTTTTTTTTTTCCCCCCTCAAACGAGTCGCGCGCGTCCAGGTCGTCCGACCGGCGCTCCTTAACTATGACGCAGAAGTAACGTGATTTGAGAACGGCGTCGAGTGAGAATATCCGTATAAAAAATTCATACAACAGCTCCGCTGTGAGAATGTCACCTGGTCTATGCTAAATAAAAGTTCAAGGAGGAAGGACAAAAAAAAAAAAATAGAAAAAAAAACAAAAAAAGAAGAAGAAGAAGAAGCGGACTCGACGTGCCTGTGAAAACGGAAGTCTCAGAGCCTAGATAGATCGTTTCGTCCCGTGCACTACCTTCCCTCCCTCCCTACCGCCGATGGCACTATCGCGCGTGCACGGACTGGATACGTAGGTCCTCGGAGCTTGGAACGCGGCAATTAAATAGACGAAGCCGCTCCCGAGAGTTATAGGAGAGTTATAGAGAGAGAGATAGAGAGAGAGAGAGAGAGAGAGAGAGAGAGAGAGAGAGAGAGGAGAGAGAGCATCATCGTCGCTCGTGGTGGTGTCGCGCAGGCGAGGGCTACGTAGGTCGCCGGGCGGAAGTCAAGCGACGACGGCCTGGGCCAAAGGAAGAAAGAGATTATCGTGAATTACACGTCAGGATGCCTCGTAAGTAGAGCCGAGGAAACACGCCCGGGCGAGCGGGGCGTGATGGGCGGGGCGGAGAGGAGACGGTACAAGGGAAAAGGGAAGATGCTTGGCGCGGGCATATAGGTGAGCGAGCATACATTAAAATATCGCTCGGCCCCTTGGAATCCCTAATGAACTGTGTGAACTCTAACCCGTTCGTCTTGCCTAACCTAATTAAGTCCAAAAATACGTATGCAAATTTCTCGCTCCACGGGACATCCAGGGCGCTCACCCCCCCCCCCACCCGTCCACGGTACGCTCATTCCTTCGTAACGCTCTGAACTTTAAAAACTCGTCGCAGCGACTCTTTACTTTCTTATGTTACTTTAGCTAGTGGGATCTTTTCGTATTATCAGCGTCGGTCGGATAGCCGAGGACGTATGCAACCCTCCTAAGGTGGAACGGGGTCGGAGGGGAGCCCGTTCCGTGGCACGGAATCATCGGGCGTCGCCCGGCGCTCGGGATCGGCGTCGCCCGACGATTCGTACACGCGTCTCCTGCAGGTCGAGTGGAAATACCCGGCGACGGAGCCTCGGCGCGGGAAATAAAGGGAGGAGGACAAACGGAGCGTACGGAGGCCGAGGCTGATTAATTAGGGAGGAGGCGGGGCTAGAGCCGAGGTAATTACTCTGCGGGTGATGAGGTTATTGGGGAGGAATTAACGGAATTATCGGGGCGATACGTAGGGGCCGTGGAGAGACGAGACGAGGTGAAAGGAAAAAGAACAAAAAAAAATATATATATATATATAAAAATAATAATAATAAAATGAAATGAAAAAGCCGATGCAGTCGCCAATGAGCGAGGAGACTGATTGCCGCGAGACTCGAAGCTTATTAACTCGAAGCGCGCCCCCAAGGGGTGAAAGGTTACTAACCGGATTAGTTCAATTACAGAAATGCATTGTACGGATGAGGATCGAGTCTCGGCCGGCTGCGATCCCCGTCCGGGGCCTACAACAACTATTCGTAACTAGTCGTCGCGGCAGGTATCTCCGGCCTCTTTTAATATGCAAAGTTCTACCCCCCTTCCTTCCACCCCCATCACTACCCCAAGGGTCGGTGATTTTGATTTCCTTTCTTCTACGTCTTTGAGTGTTTGAGTCGGCCGAGAACTGCCGAGCGATCCCGCGACCTTCCCTCCTCGCCCCTACCCCCCCCTCCTCCTCCTCATTCGCACCCGGAACAGCATCCGCCTCATTATATCGTGTACAAATCATTATTAATTAGCTCCCATTCGTCCCAATGACGTATTGAGCGAATGCGGTCCCCCATTGTCCGACTTGGGGCCCCGCAACGCCACGCATTCTCCCTTAACTCGAAAGCTTATGATAACGGAAGGGTCGGTCGAGGACGCGCAGGCCTTAGATAGCTCTGTCCTTAGATGCGCTACTCGTACTACCCGACGATTATTATTATTATTCGTCGTCTAAGAGGGGATAGGAATTCGCTGAAGGATATTACCGAACGCAAGACGTACACGTGCGTACAGGTGAATGGAGGAGGAGGAGGAGGAGGAGCTGGAGGAGCTGGAGGAGGAGAGCATTAAAAGACCGGGGCCTGCAACCGAGCAGGAAGAACAGAGACTGAGAGAGAGAGAGAGAGAGAGAGAGAGAGAGAGAGACATCGTGGGAGCAAAATCGGAGCGGCATCTTGGGGCATTAGCATACTCGCGCGTCGGCTCTTCCTGGCCGGTTCGCGCCTCTCGACCCTGGCCCGACGCCCAAGACAAATACGTATCCCCACCAGGAGGAGGACCAGGAGCGAGGTAGCCCTCTCTCCTAACCCGTCCTTAAGTTGCGCGATCACGTAGCCGCGTTCGCGGCTTGTCGGCATTTTAATCGACGGCCGGATGCATGTCGGGATCATAATGAGTCCGCAGCAGCAGCAGCAGCAGCAGCAGCCCCCCTCCACCGCCCCTCTACCCATCTTACGTTCACGGGGAAATTCATAGATCCGACCCTCCCGCCCGCCCCGTCCCATGCACCACCCAACCCAAGACCCTTCTCCGAACCGAGCGACACTCATTACGTTTCCTCCTTTACGTTCCCACTCCCGCCGGCCCTCGCGCCCATGGGAACTCTCCGGTGCTCTAAAGACCCGCAGCCTCCGCGTCGCACTCTTTATTGGAAAGTACGTGCGTCCAGTGGCCCTAAGGATGGGGGAGGAGGGGGGGGGGGTAGGGGTCCTCGGGAGGATGGCCGAGCGAGAGGAAAAGAGACGCGATCGAGGGTCTCGAGCGCCCGCGAGACTAATTGTAATGGACGCACGAAACGAGCCGTGCATAATGTAACGAGGCATCGCGGTGAGGGGTAATGGGGTGGGGAGGCTGCACGAGATAGGCCAAGTATAAGTATCGGGAGTACCGAGTACCGGGCCCTCTGCTTCCCCTCGTCCTGGAACTGCCTCCGTTTATTTCGAGCTCTTTGTTTTTTTGGTTTTTTTTTTTTTTGCGCTCGACGAAACCGGCCCCCGGAACTAGTTAGGAGGAAAAAAAGGAACGCGCTGCGATGCCGAAGGGGCCACGAGGAGTCGTGGAGCTAGAACAAAGGGCTGCGATAAAAAGTAGGTACGGGTCTCGGGGCGCCCAGGGTATGAGGCCCCGGGGCCGCGCGATACAGAGAGAGAGAGAGGGAAGTGGGGGAGAGGTGGCGGCGACGGCGGCAGCGACGAGTCTGAGGCGAGGTGAGGGGTTATTATCCTGGCATACGCGAGCGAGTGAGTGAGTGAGTGAGAGAGAGAGAGAGAGAGAGAGAGAGCACCTTTTAAAATTCCTCGCACGATCGCTTCCACCTTCAGTCATCTCCCGGGTATTCGAGTCGCCCTTACGCTCAGGGCGTCGGTGCATCTCTAGCGCAGCTCTCGGCTCTCCTCCGGCCAGTTAATTAATGAAGTCGAGATCGGGGAAAGATGATTTTTCGAAGCTCGATCGTCCTCGATCGGTGACAGAGTGACGGCTACCCCGTATTCTCGATTCGCCTCGACGAGCACGCGTCGACCTGTGTTTCGGTGCCAATAAGCGGCATCTCCTCTCCCTCACCTTCAGCATCCGCGCGAAAGAGGAAGAACCGACGCGCACCGACGACTTCTTCTTCCGCGTTTATGGATTTCACACACACACCCCCCCCCTCCTCCGCGACCCGCCACTTTTTCATAAACTCCCGACGGAGATCTCGGTCCGCGAGCGCGAGGCTGCGGCGACAAGCGATAATACGATACTCCGCTAATCGGCGATCGCAGGCCCGTTATCGAGGACCGAACGAATCTCATCTTACGGGAGCTCGGCGGATGCCCCGGAGTATCGCGACGTTCCCTGAAATAACGACGATTTTTTATATTTTAATATGTAAACGTCTCGGTGGGAGAGCGGATAAATTATCGACGGCCTCGTCGAATATACAGAATGCGGCTCTCGTTAAAATCATCTTGAGAGATGTAAGTAATATTTCGCGATGGGAGGGTAAAGGGAGCGGCTGGCGAAGGGGCGGAGGGTGAGAGAGAGAGAGAGAGAGAACAGGGGGGGTGGGCGAATAGCCGGAGGTATATATATATATACGTATATTTTCCATCGACGAGTAGTCGTCCGATCGTTTATTCAGACTTTATTCAGACGAATCTCCGTCGGCTTCGTTTTTCCGCTTTTTCACGTTTTCAAGGATCGGCTGAACCGCTAAGTGAGTGAGTGAGTGGGCGGTGGTGATGAGGGCGGTAGGGAGGGCGGTAGGGTGGCTGGGGGGGTTGTCGGCACAATAACGCTCCTTCGCTCGCTCGAGTCTCCGGCTCGTGGAGAAGAGAAACGATAGCCGCCGCGGAGGCTGGGCTCCATTATTTATTTTCCCAACGGCAAACGAGGCCATGCAAAATCGTCTCACGTAGAAAATCATCGTCTCCCTGCCCCCCCGCCCCGCTCCGCTACAACCATTCCCCACCCCCTTTCGATCCACCCAGCAGCGCCTCTCCACCTCTCGTTATTTCCATCTCTAGTAGTATTTATACGTCTCACTCCCCGACTCGTTATCGGGGTTGGCGCGCTCGTCCAGCCGCCTCCGCCGCCTCCGCCGCCTCCGCCTCTGCCGTCGCCGCCGCCGCCACCGCGAGAAACTTCATTTCCAGAGACGTCGTGTGCAGGAACGGGAAGTCCCTGCGTTTTTCGGACTCATAAATCGCACGCGAGCCAACACGGAATATATATCGACCCTACCCTCTACATCCCTCTCCAGTCCGATCCTGTTTTTCGTAGCTCCTTTCCCTGTGGGCGACCCCCACACCAGCCCCTCGCACCTACAACGGCCCGTTTTTCATCTCGCGAAGGGGGAAGGCGGGGGAAGGCGGAAGGCGCGGGAGTGACTCGAACTTTCCGACGAATTTGCATGTCGCGACTAAAGATTTCCTCTGACTTGGTGAGGGGCGATGGGAGGGGGGGAGGGGGACGACGACGACGGGAACCGCCCCCGGTGAGCTCTTATCTCGGCAACTATGGATTGGGGGGGAAAAAAACATTATGGAGATTCTTCTTCTTCTTCTTCTTTTTCTTCTTCTTTTTTTTTGGCATCGACGGCTTCGTTTACATTACGCCCCGTCATATGCGTTCCTGGAATTTCCACTTTCCTCGGCACCGACTCTCGGCAGCCACTCCTCCTCCCCTCGATACCCTCTGTCCCCCCATCCCTCCCGCGCCGCCAACCTTCATCCGCCACCATAGGAACTTAATTTTAAATTTATCCATTCCTTTTATCGTTTCGGAGGGCAAACAAAGCCCACGAGTACTACCACGAGTACTCGGCAGTATTCCAACGGTATTGCAAAATCCATAACAGTATCGTTCGTTTGGCATTCGGTGAATTCACGAAACAGCTGACAATCCAAGCGTTCAATCTCATCTTATTCAATTGTACGGACAGTACAGGCGATGCATGTTTTTCTAACTCCATTCGGCACTCGACGGTACCCAACTTGCAACGATATATTTTTACGCGCTACCGCGAGTATTACAATTACAAGTACGTTAAGCCGTCCGTCGCTCGGATTTTTATTCTTCAACTACTTGTCTAAAGCTTTCGGCTCGGGACGTTTTAATATAAATTAATTAAAGGATAATGTACTGTGACTGTAATTGTGGGAATGGACGAAGGTTATTCGCGTTGAGAGAGAGAGAGAGAGAGAGAGAGAGAGAGAGAGCCAGGAAAGCATGAATATTGTTAGAAAAAGTGTAAGAACGGTTGACGCGACGGTTCGCTAATGAAAATCGGATAAGTACGGAGGACTGCGGACTCCGCAGGTATAGATTTCATGGGGTTTTAAGCGCGGAGCGTTTGCTTCTAGAGAATTTACATAAACGGATGAAATTACAAACGGGGCTATTAAAATATCGAAGCCGGAATCAGTGCGCGTATGGGAAAGGAGGAGGGAGAGCGAGTTGAAACGGGTGTGAGGCATCGATTATAAGTATTGGGTAAGGGTAGCGGAGGCGAGGGCTCGCAGAAAATTGAGGTTTGATAACGGGAGCGAAAATGTCGCCCAAGAGAAATGACTACGAGGCTCAATCTCATCTCATGCCGGCACTTTGCTCAATGCGTTTATCTTCCATACTCTATTGATCCATAAGTGATGGTGCGGGGCCGCCATGACGGGGCTGTAGGGAACGTACGCGGCGTTCGCGGGGAAGAAAAGTATGGCGGGACAGAGAGGGGCCACCCCAATGCCGGAGAGCCAAGGGTCGCGTCTGAATACGACGGGGGCGGGGGTGGCTTTGATGGTGGCGATGGTGGCAATGGTGGCAATGGTGGTGGTGGTGGAGGTGGCGGCGGTGATGTTGCCGCTGCTGCTGCTGATGCTGCTACCACTACCACTACCACTACCACTACCACTGCTACTGCTACTGATGCTGATGCTGGTGCTGTCAGAGGTGGGAAAGAAAACGGGAAATAGAGAGAGAGAGAGGGAGAGGGAGAATGAGCGATCGGGGGGAGGTGGTTTCCAGTATGAAAGAAGCGGAGGTTTGACGCACTCGCACGATTAGGCAGAGAAGAGGAGAATCTCCCTGGGCCCGCGGAATGAAATAATAATATTAAGATGGATGGAGGCGAGCTCGTGCCAAGGGTGGATCAAGCAAGCGGATACGAGAAAGAAGCTTTCTCATCATTTCCAGCCTCGCCCCTCCCCGCCGCTCCTCTCCCAGCCTCGCCCCTCCTCCTCTCTACACGCCGCACCGTCGCCCGTTGCTATACGTATAAGCTCTTTATGCCCGGTCGGGGGGTTGTGCGTGGATCCATCGAGTCACAGATCCACGGCACATTTGCCAGGCTCGAGCGAAATGGATTGGCTCGTGCCCCCGCCCCCCGCCCGCCCGCATCGCCACCCTGGTTTTTGACGTCTCGCCATTAGTGGTTACACGGAGCGCGCCAACTGGAAACTTCTTCGCTCGGTGCACGGAAAGGATAAAGGGAAAAGTACGGAGGTGGCATCCGCAGCTTTCCCTGACCCCTTTGCCCTCTACCCCCCCACCCCCACCCAGCACCTGCGCTCGCCACGAACTTTGTTTATCCAGGAGCTGCGGAATGGCTTTCGAGAGCAGCCGATACTACTGCTCGGAAAACTTCGCTACGCCGAGGTTTCGGGCCAAGCGCACCTCCCCCCGGACCCGGCCGACCTGCCCGACCTGCCCGACCTGCCCGACCTGCGTGAGCCGCCCGAGTCGCGCGACCCGACCCGCGGTCACAAGAATATGATTACTTTCCCGCTCGTTATCAATTCCCGAGAGGCACCGGAGCCCCGCACCCCTGTACACCGCCTTCCAATCCGTTAAATTGCCAAACCTTTATTCCTTCCGAGCTTTATACGTAATTCAATTCACCTCGAGAGCAATTAATTCCGTTAAAATGTCGCGACGTCAAGCGCGACGGCCGCCGAAGAGGAATATTTTTTCATTTCCAGAATCCCGTTTATCTGCGCTTCCACGTGGCGTGCGCGCGCGTACGATTTCTCTACGGATTCCAACTTATTGGCCCCTCTACCCCCGGGCGCTCAATATAAATGTACTCGAGCGAACCTACTCGAGGACTAAAGTCCCTCGTTTCTGCCCTTTGCAGCGCAATTGTCATTCTAAAGCTGCTAATGTATGTACAAATACGCCCCCGGGGACCGAACTCTCTCTCTCTCTCTCTCTCTCTCTCTCATCTCATCTCGTTCCGATTTTTTTTATCGCGTATATTCTGTAAAGATTTAATACGGAGACGCATTACGACGTCCGAGCGTAAATCATTCATTCGCAAAGCCGACTCCTTCCTTATTCCATACATTAATAACGAGATTATCAAAGCATATATTTGCCGATGTGTTAGCTGACCCGCGCGGCTCGCGTCAGCTCACACCGGCTCACACCGGCTCACACCGGCTCACACGCGTGCTCCGTATTCGACGAGAATCGCTGCGCCGACGTTGGAAAATTATTAGTGCAGTAAATTCCATTGGAATTAACAATTCGTTGCGCAACTTTATTTACGTTATTAACATTACAAGCTCGACTAATATTAACAACAACGACAACGACAACGACAACGACAACGACAACGACAACGACAACAACAACGACGACGACGATAACAATACTATGTAGCGATACTATAACGAGAATGTAATTATCAAGAGTTTATAAAAGTATTTCTTACGCTATTATTGTATATCTGTAGGATATCGTATGCACAGCTCTCATTATAATTTAAAAATTTCAAAAGGGAATATTAAAAATGAAAGAAACGGCGGGAAACGAAAATAACAATTCAGATATAAAGTGCGCCAACATTTTTATGAATTCTTTTTTTTGTTTTTTAATAAATTACAATTATTAAGAGGGGAAAGGAGGTGCAATTAAATTCGAGAGAAATTAAATATAAAACTGTCTGGTTAACACGCTAACGATTCTTTATTATGGAATATGTAATTAATCTTGGTAGAGTAGGAGGAGTCGCTTGTTATCAAGTACATGGGTATACTCCGTACTCGCACTGGATGACTTTAATACGGAAAAATGTTCGGAAAGATTTTTACAAAGACGAAACCTAACTAATGAAAAGAGACGATGCACAATGCCAGGTTGCGCGGCAGAGGCAGGGTAGGGGTAGGGGGGAGGGTGTGTGGGTGTGTGGGTGGCGGCGGCGGCGGCGGTAATGAAAATGGAGTGGGACGATACTAGATGTAATAAAATATTGTAAGGAGTGCAGGGAGCCCTGGTGATAGGAAGTCGCTCTTGATTACACGAAATATTCGCAATAATAAAATTTTGCAGGGATTGAAGAATCTCCGCGCTTATTTGATATATTAAATAAAGCCGTGGGATTAGGGCAGGCGAGCGAGCCTCCTCTCCGTGCGTAAGGGCCATTTTTAATTTCGGCTTATTTGCTTCCTTGTTTTCTTCGCTCGGCCCCTTATTATTCCGAACATAATAATAAGCGTTGCGCGGATTCCCGGCAATAATCGAGCCTCGATATTTCTAGTTATTCATTAAATACGTTTTTCCGATTTTTAATTACACCCTCTAAGCGGATCTAGACTCGCGGGCTTACACTTCGGCTCATGTCCACCCTCCAGCCCCCTCCAGCCCCCAACCAGTCCCGATTTCCTTTCTTCCTATGTATACTTTTTAATGAAATCCCCTTGGCATGGAACAGCGAACAGCGAACAGCGAACAGCGAACAACGGCATTGTTAATATCACCGGTTCTTATCGTCCGGCCCAATGAAGTATATTACTTTGTTATTAATTCCGAAGCCCTCCTACGCCTCCGCCCTTCATCCTGGATCGACGTGAAAAATGAAGAAATAAAAAAAAAAAAAAATGAAAGGAATCTCACAAACGCAGCGTTCGATTCGAAAATACTCGTTGCCCCCCCGCCCCGCCCGCCATACCCGCGGCCTTATTTTTCTACAAGAGAGATTCGTAATAACCAGGGTCCCTTCGCTCTCCACGGCCGCGGCAAAAAAATTCCACGGATTCCTTGCCCGTGCGGAGGAAAGCCACCCCGGCCACTCCCCGACCCCCGGCCCCTCCAGCGAATTCGCATTTTTAATAACAGAGCAACATTTTATTATATTCGCAGCTCGAAACTACGTCTCCAAATAATTGGCCTCCTAGACCTCGGCTCTTCTTTTTTTCCTTTTTTTTTTTTTTCTTTCTCCACGTTATCTTTTATATCAAGAAATCTTCATTACTTTCGAGACTTTACTCGCCTCCCCCGTTCGACGTTTATTTACATGTCAATGTAAAATTAAGCCGCGATTCACGAACTCCCTCAACTATTGCCGTATTGACGTTATCGCTAGGCAAATAAATAATGTGCTCTAAGCGATTTCTAACAAAATATTCCACTCCATCCGAACATATCGAGCGCCATTAGATTCTTCTTCTTCTTCTTCTTCTTCTTTTTTGTTTTCTTCCTCTTTAATCCGCACGCCCTTACGTCGACGCGTCGTCTACGCTCCTGTATTTCGAAGGCTTTTTTTTGTTGTTGAAAGTGCTAAGTATTCCTCGGGCGCGTTGTTAAGGGCACGAGACCGATGGAGAAAGGTGTGCGGCGAGGAGTAGGCTCGTGCGATAAGGCCTTGTCTAAGTGGTGGATGACAAAAAGGGATCGGACGGAGGACTGCCAGGGACGGCCTTCGTAATTTTAATCCAATAGTGGATGACATATCTCGTCGGGGCTCCGTGCATTTTTATATCTGCTCGGATACGGCGTTGAAAAATGAAAGGGAAAAAGCCCTCTTGGCTCGGCGACGCTCCAGGATCGGGAGCTTCGCGCAAGGAAAGGGAGGGACGAAGAGCGAGAGTCACGGCACACGCGTGACATATGGTGCATGAGGACATAGAGAGAGAGAGAGAGAGAGACAGAGAGACAGAGAGAGAGAGCGTAGGCGATGGCGGTGGCTGTCGAGGGTTTGCGGCGCGGGACGTGGTATGGGGGGCGGGGAGCGGGTGCGGGGGGCGAAGCCTGGAGGGCTGCGCGCATGCGGCCCAGTAGTCGTGTCTTTATTTCCACTTTGGGAGAACTCGAGCGCCGAAGAGAAGAGCCCCGTGGAAGACGAGGGAAAAGAGGAATTTTGCACGGCCCGAGGGGTGTGGGTGATGAAGTAGGGTAGGGGTAAGGGCCGAAGCGAATGGCGGAAGGCGGGGGCAAAAGGGAGGCCCCGGCAGGACAGGACGACGGTTAAGGGTCGCGATAGCGAAGAGCCGAGAGGGGGTGGCGCATGCTCGTCGTAGCGAGGGGGTTGCCAACGGCAACGCTAACGAGCTCCATGAGCGACGTCAGATAGGGTGGCGGCCCACGCACAGACACGCTCGCACGCACACGCGTAGACGCGGGAGCGCACGGGCGCACGAGGGCACGCACGCGCGGGCCTACGACGGCCGAGCGACCCTCCACGGAAACCTGCTTATACGGATAAATACATCCATGCGCGCGAATCGCCCTTACGGGATGGCCCGAGACCCGCTCTCGTTTTCCCCAGGAAACCGGAAAACCCCAAAAATTATGGCTAAGCAAATAATGGGCCTCGATATGCATTTTCGATAAGCCCGCTTGAATAATTCAGTGACGCCGAACGACGCGTAACGAAATTTGCGCCTGGATTTACGCTCGATTGATGGGCTTGTTTACTTTGTCAATATACGCCCCTGCAAGTGAGCGGGTGGCGGAGGAGGCGGAGGAGCGATGGAAGCGAGAGAGAGAGAGAGAGAGAGAGAGAAAAAGTCCGTTACACTTGCTCGGATTACAGCTGCCGACATTTTTTCCGATATTTTCCGATAACCGAATCAATTCCGACTCCGGCGATCTCTCCCTCCCCTCCCCCCACTCACCCCCTCTGCCCCGATAAGCCGCCGCTCGTCTAAATCATCAAGTTTACGAATTATCATCGACGTAGTCCAGGTCGGTCGTATCCCTTTAGATGTAAAGAACTACGTAAAGCTCGTACGCGAATGACTTTTGTCACGAAGGAGCAAATGAATAAATAATACCGTGGAAAGTAATTGATTAGCTGGGGACGTATTGATTTTTCACGTGTGACAGGTCTAACCCGGGGGAAGTGAAACAAAAGGAGCGTCGAGCGGTAATTGAGTATCGGTTTGAGGTAGTTGCCATCAATAAAGCATTTAGCTCGATAAAGAGCGAGAGAGCGCGTACGCGTGGTTGTCTGATGCGATGGGGAGCCGGTGGGAGGTTGGTTTGGGTGGGTGGTTTGGGAGGGAGGGAGGGAAAGAGATAAAGCGAGATAATGGATAGAGTGGAAGAAATAAAGGCAAAAAGAGAAATAAGAGATCAGAGAGAGAGAGGGGGGAGAGAGAGATAGGAAGCGATTCGGGCTTTCGGTAACGAACGGTAAAAATAAATCAGCCAGGATGAGGCGCAAAGTCGAGCCCCGGTGCCGAGGGAGGCAGGACTCCTCGAGGGTGGCAATTACGCAATCAAGTAATTAGTCCCGAAACTCGGTTAGCCGGGCCGTCGTAAAGCCCCGTGAACGATAAAGGCATTTGATCCCTTTCTGCATTGGCCCGTCGAAGCGTCTCCTCCTCCGCACTTGACGCAAACCTTATCTCCTTCTCGCTCTCCTACGTATATTTCAAATCGCTCCCGAGCCTACCGCTAACCCTACGGCTAACCCTCCCCTGCCCCCGGCCGTCCGTCACACCGGCTCCGTCAATCAGCTCGACTCGTTCAAGGACGATTAGCCAGGAACCGGGAGTTCCAGGACTGACGATCTTCTGAGGAATCGGCGTAGCGGCCATTGTCGTTTCCGAATTTCTTAAATGTTGGCCCGCGTCCCCTTGGCTCTGCCGTAATCTAAGCTCGCGGTAGCGTAACAGGGAGAGAGAGAGAGAGAGAGAGAGAGAGTAGGGAGAGCATCTCGACAACGAAATCGCTTATTCGTTGAATCGGTTAAAAACGGACTCGTAGACCTTTTTCTTACGATTAATTATTTATTTTACGTACGAAGCTGTTGTTTTTTAACTTGATCTAGGGCATCAGTCGGCCGATTTCAGATAAATTAAGTGCTTCGACGCGCGTAAACGTTAGCTTATCGGCGGAGTCGAGGCCAAGCCGAGAGGACAAGAAGACCATCGTCGGGGAAGCCCAATGACCTCGAGTGCTTGGAACTCGTAATCTGCATTGTGAAGGCAAGCTTTGATCGATACTCCTTGGCAAACGCACGTAGCTTGGGAAAGCGTGTACCGGACTCTGGACTCTGGACTCTGGACCAGACGTGATGTTGCGACCCTCGATTAACACCGGAGATTAATCGTTACGGAGTGAAAACTACCTCTAGGTCGCGTACCTCACCTATTTCGGCAGAATCGGCGGTAGGGGGTGGACATTAAGGACGGTCAAGGAGGGAGCCGGAGTCCTTGGACTACAACGATCACTCCTCGAAGTTATAAGATGAGGGGGGAGGGGGCTGAGTAAGGAGCGGTGTCCGTTGCGTTCGGTCTGAAACTCTAACGAAACCCTCGTATTTCTGGGGATGGAGCTCCCGTGTAGAACCCGACGGAGCGGAGGACACGTGACCTGTCTCGTTATTGCTTGTCGGAGCGCGAGCCGATTCGCGTGGGAGGTCGCCACGGCCCTCGAGATCAGAAATTTCGCGGAGATTTTTCGAGTGCGAGCCGGTTAACGACGTCCCGAGGCCCGTTATACAGCGTCCCGGATATACAGCCGACCAGCTAATTTACGACTCGTATTTCCCCTCTCCCCCATTTCCCTCTGCCGCCCCGCCACTCCTTTGCCGTGGTATACGTGTCCGAGACGGTGCCCGCTGACCTCGGGCGCATTTCCGAATCTCCCGACTAGAAATTATTAGAAGGAATTAGGGAGGACTTTCGATTTACTTCGTTCGGCGTACGAGCAGCACGCGATTTCCGCTCGCTCTCTATCCCATCTATTCGAGATCCCTTATCGGAGCAGCTGCCTTATCGGCCGAGTTGTATTTTTTCAACTCGGATCAACGATTTAACGAACAGATATCAATTTCACGCGTACGCCTATTACCACTGCTTTTCTTCTTCTACTTCTTCTTCTTCTTCGTCTTCGTCTTTTTCTCTCACCCTCCTCTGCCCCTGTCTCTCGGCTGCGTTATTATAATTAAAACGTGTTTAGCCTTATTCTCAGGTGCTAATTATCATATAAATTTCAGCCGTGATTCAGATAAACGCGGCCGGTTATTTAAATTGGGCATTTGCATTCGGTGGCCGTACTTATGAAATTACCGAATAACGGAGAAATATGAAATCTAGTAAAAAAAAAAAAAAAAAAAAATGAAATAATGTATTAATTGCACATGAAAATTCATTTAATGCAACGCATTGCCACGCCACGCCACGCCTCCTAAACCCATACTTGTACACGTACACGTATGCAGTATTTCTTTAGCAGTGAACCTGTCAATGGCTTTTCGCATTCTCTTACGGAAGCGCGAAAGTTTACATAGAATAAACGAGTCGCTCCGGCCTCGCGAATCATCGAAAGGAAGACGATTCGATTAGGCCAGTAATTCTTATCCGGATTTTCGATGCTCCGCTTATTACGTTAACGTACGCACGCGAAACAAGAGAGAACGGCAGCCAAGCTCTTTCGGACGAATACGAACTCTGTTATTGCCGTTTGTCGTGTTGTTGTTGTTGTTGTTGTTGTTGTTCGCTCGAGGCGCGTTCAGATAAGCAAGCTTAAAGTAAAATTCATAATAATTTCCCCTGAAACGAGTTTAAAGCTCAGAGCGACGTAATGAGAAAGGCAACAATAGGGGAAATAGGTGAAAAGAGGGATGACGATGCCGTGGGGTGGGATCGGGTAGTGGGGGAGGGGGGAGGGCAGAGGTAGCCGTAGAGGGTACGGCGAGGGTGGATTATTTATGGAAAGAGAGAATGGATCAGCGTAGCGCGAGGCGCGAATCCATTAAACCCTGGACGGGTATACGTCGGACGCGGCCGTCGCATTCCTTATTCCCGGAGAGAAAAGTTGTTTTAAAATGGGATCCCTGGGACCGGTCAACGGGGGCCGCTTTTTAAATGCAAGGCCTGTAATGGCTCCCGGACAGCTCGGATCTCCCCCCACGAGTACCACCGCTCCGAGAGCTTTTGCGGTGCGAGCCCTCCTCGCACTCGGGGGCTCTCCCTCGCGGACGGACACCCTCCTCTCCTCCCATCGCCCCACTCGCCCCACTCCCCCCATCCGCCCCCGATCCATTCTCAGCAGGCTCGCCCGAGAGCCGCGCCCCCTGTCACTCCCCGCACACCGAGCTCCGTGCGAAAAATCTCAAATGCAGACCCGGTCTCCCTCCACTACCTCGCTACTAATGCATACTTAACCTTATCGGAAAGCGACCGGGAGAGCCCCTTCGCCGACCGTGGCTCATGTGTCAGACACTGCTGCCTCCCGGAGCAGCCGTCCGTCCTCTAAAAAGGGGCTGACGCTGAAAGCGCCTCTCCGCGCCTCTAAATCTACCTCGTCAGAAATTTTTTACGCCTCGAGTACGTGGCTCTCCCCGTACTCGTGGGTGGGTGGTACGGGTGCGAGGAGAGCCACTCGGACTTTTAAATCGAAACCCCCGTCCTCCTCCTCTCGAGCAACTACCGCCGCCCGACACGTCCTCACCCCAATTCTATTCGACCTCCACTCGGCTCCAATTAATAATTCCACCACTTATTATCGTCGCGGCTACGTCTCCGAGGCTCGTAGGTGGTGGAGGAGGGGGGGGATGAGGGGTAGGCGGATGATGATGAGGGGGAGGAGGAGGAGGAGGAGGAGGAGGAAGTACCGAGTCCCGGATATAGGATCTCGCTCGGATCGGAGGCAGGAGAGATCAGGAGGGCGAGCGGGCCAGGTGCGCGCGAGTAGCCTCGAGGTGGCCGATTTAGGAGCCGAGCCGCTTCCTGGGACGGTCAGGTCGAGCCGGGGCCTTCGGGCGCCGATGCCGAACTCCGTTATCAAAGGAATAATACAAGCTAAATAAATCGAGGTGGGCTGAGGGGAGCTTTGCGAAATAGAGTGTCATTCCGAAGTAAAAAGCGTATTGGTTGCCAAGTGAGGAGGAAGGCATCCCCTAAAACTCGGGGAGCCCCGTGCCAATCAGGAGTTTACGATCTCGGAGACACGAGGCGCGCATCGGCCGAGGCGAACTTTCGCCCCCGAGAGCATCGCGAACAACAAGGACAAAAGTAAATTACTCCTCGTCGCGCATTACCCGATGAAAAATGCGAAAGCGTAATTTCATAGGAGCGCTCGGGGCGCGGGGGACAGGGGGCTGGGAGAGCTTATTGATCAGATCACAAAGGTTGCGAGTTCGACGAGGTCTCCCGGCTCCGCCAACCCTCCCACCGCCCACGCCACACGCACCCCGCACGCACCCTCCCGGAGACTAGCGTACCCCCGCCGCATATTCCGCCCCCTCGTTCGCGCGTGCAATCCCGGGCTGGCTTTTTTTTTCTTCGTCCTGCGCCCTCCCCTTCCACGCCATCCCCCCCCCCCCCACCCCCCTTTTACGGCTCCTGCGACCGCCACCCACTCGAACGCGTGTGTCTGCGGCTCCCATCACCCATCACCCAGCCCCAATAACCCCCAACACCGTCGAACGCTCGCGATCCTCAAGCGTCGCGCCATTTTTTTTTTATTCTTTCTTCTTCCTTCCGGGCCTCACCGCCTCCCTTCCCCAAACACCCTACCACCTACCCCCGTACCCCCTACGCCTCCGCCTACCGTCATTAGCATGGCTATTGGAGTTTTGTTACGGGAGAGGAGAACGCGCGCTATTCCTATGCCGCTCCGAGCACAATAATTTCGAAATCTCGATTAATGGACTTTATTAAGAAATGAGGAGGGTGGTGGGGGTGGGGAGGGGGGAGGTTAAGGACGAGGAGCCTGCATTCATATTAT
Organism: Ceratosolen fusciceps; assembly: GCA_018883505.1. Classification (NCBI taxonomy): domain Eukaryota; kingdom Metazoa; phylum Arthropoda; class Insecta; order Hymenoptera; family Agaonidae; genus Ceratosolen; species Ceratosolen fusciceps. Next base: position 5,126,612 of record RCIC01000010.1, read on the forward strand.
TAAGATTTATCGTCGGAGCGACTTTTATCTCGTTGCGCTCGTAAATCAGCCGGGCGTCGTTATTAAAAATTTAGCCGCATTAGCCCGACGGGGGCGTAGAGAGGGGCAGGGTGCAGGGGGGGGGGGAGGATCGGGGACTTTTCTCGATTGTTATTTCCGTTTAGTATTTAGCCAAGAATTCGGCAGAGAGACGGCGCTCTACGTCCGGGGATTCGTCAACCGGAAGTAACCCGACGAACCTCAGTCTCAGCGAGCGATCCTGACCTCTCAACTAAGCAGGAGAGCGCACGCAGAAACGGCCTTTACTCCTAAGGCCTTTTTCCCTCCAATGAAAGACCGAACGCGTACCCTCTCTACCTTTTGTGCAGATTTTAATGGCTTTCCCCGGAGCTGCTTCTTAAAGAATATGATTTTCGAACGAGCGCGAGCGCGATTATGCATTGAGGGATGAATGGAAGGCCGAGGAGGTTCGCTAGTGCGCGGACGGCTGAGTGATGGGGCGGGGGGAGAGGAGAGGGGCGAGGGTGGGAGGGAGGGAAATTCAGGGGGATAAGGATCTGTGCGAGTCAAGCGAGTAGGCGTGGACGTGTTATCCGCGGCACTTTTGTCCGCGCAATCATCGGCTCGGAGAAAAATACGAAGTCGGGGAAAGGAGCGGGAAATGAGGGAAGACTGTCAATTGGGCTGAAAGGAGCTACGGAGGACAGCAGAGGGGCGAGGGGGGGGAGGACGCGGGGAGTAGTGATCGGTGATTTAGCGAGCTGTAATCACGTGACAGGGAACGGGACAAGCGGATGAAAGCGAGAGAGTGAGAGAGAGAGAGAGAGAGAGAGCGGGGGAGGGGGGTGGAGGAGGGTTTGGGGAGGTCGAGAGCAAGCAAACCTCTCGGGAAGTTAGTTAGATAAAGAACCGAAATAAATATGAAGGGAAGAAAAGAGCTCGTTAGGAGGTCTGCTGGTCGAGTTTTCCAGAGTACTTGACTATGCCTCGGGAAGGAGTCTCGGCGCTCTCTCTCTCTCTCTCTCTCTCTCTCTCACTCTCGCGCGCGCTTTGCTTTCATCCGCTTGTCCCGCACACTAGCGCGTCTTCTTCGTATTCCAGGCTCCCTTTCATCGCTCGACTATAAAACTCTGTTTCTTATATTCCACCTTGGTCTCCTGCTCCCGGCAGCGACATTTTCCCCGTTAATATTTATTCTCCGCTCCCGAGGAGTCGCCAGCCGCTAAATCCTCCTTAACATTTACATTCTACGTTCCTCCCTACCTCCTTGCTCTCTCTCCCTACGTCCACTGCGGCATTTCCATTCCGACTACGCCACGATACCTCCTATACGTGTTCCTTCCCTCCCACTACCCCTCCTCTCTCTCTCACTCTCTCTCTCTCACACACACACTCAGTACGTCTCACGGTCTTTATCCAACCAATGAGAAGCCAAGTCCCCGGCCTCGGACTCATCCTCCTCCTCGGATGGGCAATTTTCTTAAAAATATTCCAATCAGCCCCTCGCCCCGCCTCTGCCTCGCCCCGGACTCAAATGTCGCAACTTAACCGAAGGTGGATAATTTTATCGGCCTTTAGCCTAAGCGGATTACCGAAGTACCGCTGCCAACGGAATTGGAATCGGAAAAGCATTAGGCACCGCCTGGCTCCGTAAGAGAATCGGAAAAAAAAAAATGTTTCGGTCGAAGGGCCGCGCAAAAGTGCGCGGATTAGCGGACGTCGTAACGTTAACGTAATGCCGAGTAGACGGATCTCATCTTTTTCTTTATCTTTGTTATTGCTGGGTGGCGAGTGGATGGCGAGAGGGTGGCGAGAGGGTGGCGAGGTCGAGGGCGAGCATTTGAGGGAGTTGCCATGGCCTCGGGGTCCCGCAGCATCGCGAATGCGAAGATGACAATGCCAAGTGTAAAGCAATAACGCGGTAACGAAGCATTAGCTAAGGCCGGGATTTCCATTGGCTTAGGTGGGGGGAGGCGGATGGCGCGGGTAGCGCGGGGACACTTGGTATCAGGGGGAGCGGGGGGAGAGCGGTGCATTGGGAGCGCGAGAGAGCGATCGGACAATGGGGCCAGAATAATCCCGGGAGCACCGGGAGTACCGGGAGTACCGGGAGTACCGGGAGCAATTGCTCGTAACCGTTCGCCATTCTCAAAACGGCCGAGGAACTGTTACGGAAGGGGGGGGGAAGAAAGAAAGAAAGAAAAAGCTCCGGCATTCGATCCAGGGGAATATCTCAGGACCATTCGGGAGGCTAATAGTCCAACTTCTTTCATTACCTCGACCAGCTCCTCCAACCTACCCGGCTAATTTTAATTTCCTATTTATTCCTATTCCCTTCCCAGCCCCCTCCACTCCGCCTCCTTACCTTCGTACTAATTTTTATCGCCTCCTCCTCACCACCACCATCACCCCCTCCCCTTCCTGCTCGACTCATTCATTTTCTCCTCATTTACTCCTTTCGCGCGCCTCTCCTTCGCGTATCCTTGCTCTCGGTGCGCAGGCTCATCTTATAAGGAATTCCAGTCCCGGAAGACCGTCTAATGCGCGTCATTCGGGGCTCGGACAAATCTTTTATTACCCGGTCGACTAATTATTTCTACCTCGATTACGTTTCCATTCGCAAAGACTTTATTAGCTCTAGCATTATCATTATCATTATTATTCTCATCATCGTCGTCGTTGTCATCATCGTCGTCGTCGTCGTCCTCATCATCATCGTCATCATCATCATCATCATCATCATCATCATCATCATCGTATTATCGACTTCGAAGTTCTCAAATATTACGAATACGTAATATTAATAATAAATAATAATAATAATAAATAATATTGATAATATTGATAATAATGATAATAATAATGATACTAACGATTCGATAATTTTTTACTTTCGAATAAACGTGATTATAATTCGAGTCCGTTTGGGATGGAATAGCACAAGCGAAGTCACGCCATCCGCGTTTATGGGATTCTCATGGCGAGCATTACTACCGGACGGTTATTTTCCTGCTTTCTTATTGCTTAGGGCTTTATCGTGAATAATAATAGGAGGAAAAAAAAAATAGGAATAACGAAGGCATCGAGTCCCGTACAATCGCGGCCCTCTTGGCCTTTAATCTCGGCATTGATAACGAAATAAGTTCGTACGGTGTTTTCCAGGTCGGAAGCGTGAGGCGAGGCGAGGCGGAGCCGAGGCTCGTGTACGGAAAATGCCGAGCGTATAGACGAGGGGAATGCAGGGATAATGACAATGGACCGGATCGCCGAGAATAGACGGACCGATGACGAGAGGGCGGGGGAGAGGACTCTGAAGTCTCTGCGCGTTGCGCCCTTTTCTCAATGGCTCGCCGTTGTATTATCGAGCCGGATGCGAGGGGGGGGTGGGTGGTGGAGGGAAGGAGGAGTCACCGTTGTGGATAATTTTCCTGACTGGAGCCCACCCTGGCCAGAGTAGTGCCACAGTAGTGGTCCAATCCGTCCATCGACAGCGGCACGCTGTAGTATCGATATTTACGTAGAGGCAAATTGAAAGATCGAACGGTTGCGTGTGTACGTAGGTGTGTGCGTGGGGCCGGCGCGGGGAGGGAGAAAAAGTAGGCGGTCTGCTGGAAGTCTATAGCCGACCGGACGGAAGGAGAGGGTCTTGGGTTCGGTCGGTCGGTCGGTTGGTCGGTCGGTCGGTTGGTCGGTCGGTCGGTAGATCGGTAGATCGGTCGGTCGGTCCGGTCGGCTGGTCGGGACGGGGGTGACGGCGAGGACGGGAGGACGGGTTGGACAGCGGCGGGGGCGGTGGGGTGCGGAAAAACGCCTCGATATCGGACCGGAGATTAAAACCGTCAACGTGCAGGGCCACTGGCGCCCGGTATTTTCAAACTATCGGAGAAGCGAGAGCGCAAAGTAACCTTCCGTCCCCGTGTGCGCCTTTCCTGTCCACCCTCCAGCCCCCTCCCACGGGAAGCCCTCGGCAACGCCATCGACGAGCGAGACAGAGCTCGCGACGCCATCGATCATCGCGCTCCGAGCGAACGCGCCGCTCGAGCTCGAGAGTCTGTAATTTTCGGCTGTGGGGGACACGTCTCTCGCCTCTACCGGGGAACTCGACGACGACGACGACGACGCCGGCTTACCCTGATGGTAAGCTCCCCCTCCCCCACCACCCTCCCTCACCCTGTCTCTCTCATTCTGTCTGGCCTTCCTCTTCACTTCTATGGTTTTTTGAGGGATCGAGCGAGGCACATTCATCTTCGGAAATTGCGAGATTTGGCTTAATGTCGGGCCCCACGAAATTCCCGAGCAGGAGCTTCGCCGTCGAGACCAAAGCTTTTGTGGTTTTATTAAATTTTGCAATTCCGTTGGTAATTTAGAGTCTCGTGGGATGGGAAGGTCGCTCGGCCCCCGCCCGTCCTCCCGCGGCTCAAATCGCATCGGCCTCCAATCAATCTCGAATCAAGCGAATCTCAAAAATAAAAAGCCTTCGACTCGCCAAGAAATTTTAACGGCTTCCCATACCAATTCTAATGCTTTATTCGTTCGTTTACGTATATATATATATATATATATATATATTTTTTTTTTCTTTTATGCTTTTTTACGTTATCGAACAGCTGGAGGTGCGCGTAAAATACCCCTTCGCACGATTGGACGTGTTTATCAATTAAAATCGGGCCAATCGAAGCGAGTATTACATCGAAGAGTTATGGAATCCTTTAAGAAAACAAAGGCAACGCGACTATGTATATATTTATTTACCTAATATTTGCCTTATGGTTTAGAAAATGCAAGCTGGAAAGTTTGTAATCACCGTCAGTCGTAAATACTCAGCGCGTTGCGTTATTTACGTTGTTTATTCGGTGCTTAATTCCTTACACGATCGCCTCGCACCGGCTCCATAAAATTTTATTACTATCATTGTTATTATTTAATTTCGCGCATTAATTCTTATCGGTAAGTCCAATTACCGAGAGTTAAAATGCATGTAAGGTATTCTCGGGTACAATGTAACGCCATAGAATTTCAAATTTCAGCTCGGAGTCTTCAATCAGGCCGATAAAATCAGACGCAATATATATATGTGTATATATGTATATGTATATGTACGCGAGCGAGCGTATTTCTTGGTTGTAAGGGCTCAATTAATTCAATTGACCGTGGATTATCCTTATTAGTTTCATGCCGCTCGCCCTGCCCGCTCGCCCCGCTCGCCCCGCTCGCCAAACGACTACCTGGAGTACATTTTAATTTAATTTTTGTTGCAGCTCGTCGGCTCTACGGCGGAATTACAGATTTAAGACGTCGTAGAAAATCAAATTGGCCACTTAGACTTGCGACTGTTCATTTTTCCAGATTAGAGCCCTCGTTCCATTTATTTTATCGATTCGTCATTACGTTCTGTCCTTCGTTCGCATTATTTATTGCCCGCAACGCCGAGCCAATAATAAAAATGAGGGGATCGATAATAATTACACAATAATCATAATAACGACAACAACAGCCACCATTTTACGCTGCTTAAATAATGTAAGGACGTGGACGTTATTGTTGTTATTGCTGACAATGACGTGAAATAGGACGGCGTCCGCGAGGAAGGAGGCGTTGACGCGAGCGGTCGGGGCGTGGGCGGGAGCGGGGGCGGGAGCGGGGGCGGTGATGTCGAAGAGCCAGAGAAGAGCACCGGTAAAGATTAAAAATCGCTGCAAGGAGACACATTCGTGGAAATGATGCGCCGGTGCGGATGATAGGAGTCCGCGTGGGCTTGAGGTAAGAGTCGGCTTCGCCCCGTCCCGGGGATATCTGCTGACAAAAAGTTAGGTAAGCCAGGAGTTTGCAAAACAGGATTTCGGACTGGCTGAGTGGCCTTGTCAAAGGAAGCGCTGGCGCGTGACGTAAAGCGACTACAAAGTCATCGCCGAGGCACGAGGAGGGAAAGACAGCGGGATGAAAGCAGGAGGAGGAGGAGGAGGAGGAGGCGGAGGAGGTGGGATCACCTCACCCCGTGGCGACGGTGCTTTCGAGGCCAAGCGAACCGTGAAGCCAAGTGCAATCTTCTGGAATTTTAAAGATGGTCACCTAGAGCCCCGTCCTCGTCCTTCAATTTTCTTTAGCCCATGCGGTTAGCCTTCTGGAAGAGCGGCCGGAGCCTCGCCTACGAAAATATTCAAGGAGGCTGCCCTCGGTCATGTCGGCAAACTCCTCGAGTAATCCCAAGCTTCGTATTACATCCAATAACCCGGATGCCACGTTCCTTCGTTCTCTCGCATCCACGCATCTCCGCTACGAGTTTCCGGTTTGACTCGCGCGCACGCGCATCCTCGTCACACGTGCATCAACACACGATGCGAATAATTCGGGCGTAATGTGCGCGCGTGGGCTGATTTTATTTACAGTATGAAAGACCGTAATTGTAGGACCGTAATTGAGATCCGTGATGGAGCTGGGAATTGTCGCGACTTCCAGCCAAGAGAGTCCGTATCGTGCTTAAAACACGTTTAATTACGGAATGCCGAGTAGTTTGGCTGTGTATCGAGTGGGACGAGGTGCTCGATTAATATCGATCGGAGCTTATTGGGTTGAAGGTTGAGGAAGCGCGGGGCCGGGGTGTGGGACGGAGACCGCGGCGCACGTTACGTGTCCTCGAGGCCCCGGTCACCGGCTGTCACCCTTTTCTCTAACGAGTCCCACCCGCGGCGACATATGCGCCACCCGGGTGGCTAGGTGATCGCGATCCTTATCCCCGCCGACGGTACGCCCACGTGCCTACTTCGTCCTACTGCTACGTCCCCACCCCGCCCCCACCTCACCCATTCGCCGGCGTCCCGACTCCGGATCTCCTTACCCTCCGGCCCAATTTCTACTCGATGCAACAGAGACTAAGGATGCAGCGGTCGGCCGAGGACAGCCACCGACTCCAACGCTCGTCTTATCATTATTCCCGATAATAAGGCCTTTGTCAGTAGCCGCTCGCGCGCGCGCGCGTTCTCCTCTCTTCTATTGCATCCCCGCCGCCTCCCATCACCCTCCCACCGCCTCCCACCACACCACCCTGTCATCCCCCATACCCCAATAACCCGGCGGCCCGTTATACTCAGCTGTCGGAACTCGAGCTTTCGGATCTTTCTTCTCGTCTTAGCATTTTAACGTCTTTTCCCCTTTGTTCGGCAGCTCGAGAACTCGAGAGGTTATTGGGGTTGGGGGGGGGTGGGAGGGGAAAAACGAAGAGAGTATTGGCGAAACGGGGTCGGGGAAAGTGATTCGGGACAATCGGGCGTCGATTGAAAATATTTTTTAATATCCGTGACACCCGAAGGGAAGCGCCCAACAACTCGATGTAATCGCGGAAGTTTGCGTGTCCGGTGTCGGTTACGAGGAAAAAACGTAGACGCATACTTCCTCGTATTCCTCACATCCTCACATCCTCACATCCTCACTTAATCGATCTTGATTATTATGCCATTATGAGAGTCCAAGTACCATTGACTACCTGACTCTAATGATCTATAGCCGCAGTCGACAGTTTGGAGATCCTGCCCTCGCTGCGCAGGCCGCTTCAGCGTAAAGGTAAGCTCGGCTCGAGTCGGGATCGAGATGTTAAAAGGATCCCATCGATCGGGGCTGCGGGAGCCCCGGCTATTATTAATTCAGAGAGGGGGTAAGCGAGTGACGGGTCCAACCCGATCCTAAGACGGATCTATAAATACGTATGCCGTCGGCCACGCGTCGCGACTGCACTCAATTAAGTTTCCAGCAATCCCCCCCCCACCTCTCTCTCACACTCTTGATCTCACACGATGTCTTCTATTCGTTTATTTAAATACCTTTATATGTAATTCAGCTTCTAATAACAGAGAAACTGTTTACTTATAATTTTCAAGCCGCTTCTCTTGCTTCCTCCTTCTTCATTATCTCTATTATCTTTTAAGTTTGGCTGCGCGCAATCTAGTCCGTGACTGGGATTTTCTTGAAAAATCGCACGATGCTTAAGAGAATGAGAAGGATGCGCGAGGATTAATTTTACCAAGAGTTAGATTACGCATGGAGATCGTAGCGAAGATCGTAGAGTCGTGATCGTCGTGACAATTACGATGGACGAGACGTCTTGTCGAATTATACCGCTGCCATTACAATTGAATTTCATTCAAAACTCCAAAACGGTTTTGTAAAAAGTAATATAGACTACCTACCCTATCGTACGGGTAATATTGTAAAATTAGTAATAAATGGCTACACGTTATGCGCGTTTCTGATTGTGCGCGAATGAGATGAATTTCAGCTGTAATTAGCGTTACCAAGAGGCGAAGGAGAATAAGAAGAAGAAGAAGAAGAAGAAGAAGGGGGAGGAGATATGGAGAAAAAATAGCTCGCCATTGATTTTTATTTCAATAAAAACAAAAAAAAAAAAAAAAAAAAGAAAAAGAAACAAAGAAAGGTACGCAGCGTAATTGCGTCATTATTGTGTATGTGATAAAACGGAGTAATTCGCGTAAAAGTTTTAATATTTCAACAGTAGATGTGATAAAGTTAACGATTTACGAAATTAGCGTATAAAAGTTCATTTTACAAGACATCTTTTGAGTACGGCATTATCGCCGCTACTAAGCCCGGTAAACTTGGAAATAAAACTTTGATACAAACAGGATACAAAAGTAAGGGAAGAAAAAACAGAAAAAAAAAGAAAAAAACACCCGTGCTTACGAGCGATTTCAAAATCTGCGCGACACTTACATCGCTTTCACAAGGATACGAGTTTTTTTCCGGACCACTCGTTCGAGCTCGTGGTGGTTGGTTGGTTGGTTCGATTTGCCGGTGGACGACGGGGGATTGGAAGCGGGGGAAGCGGGGGGAGGGGCGTTGTAGGTTTACGTAAAAAACGCCGATCGCTCGTTGTTCATCGTGAGTTGGTATGTTCGAAATCAAATTCCTTATCTCTCGCGGAACTTCCCTCGCCCGCCTCTACCCCCCCTCCCGCGCCATCTTATATAAGTGAAAAAAAAACCGTTTGTGTCCCCTTCCCCCGGGTCGAGCCTTCCCTCGGCAGCGAGCAGCGATCCATCGAATCCTGAGACGAGCGACGATCGTCAATACACGACGGTTTCGCTTTACTTCTGCCGCCCCCGTCCCTTACCATTTGCCCCGGCCAGCAATTTCCTCTCTCTCTCTCTCTCTCCCCGCTGCCTCCCCGCCAATCCCCCCCCGCCCTCTTCGAGGGTAGGGCAATCTCTCCTCCGCCCCCGTTCACGAAACGGCCCTCTAAATAAAAGGATAGAGGGGACTCGCCGGGCTGTCTGATCAAAGCTTAAGAGGTTCGACAGCCCCGACAGGACAGCCTATCCTTGTACGCGAATCTCGTCCCTCTTATCAGCCAAGATCTCTCATCCACCGGGAAATAGCCCCAATCTCGGTATCGCTCACTCTCTCTCTACCCTCTCTCTACCCTCTCCCCGCAACCACCTTAATTTTTTATCAAATAAATTCGCAGAGGAATCTCGCTCTCCTTACGCTTCGACGGAAGAGAACAAAAAATGAAAGAAAGAAAGAAAGAAAGAAAGAAAGAAAGAAAGAAAACCCTACGATATTCTCGAGGCTCAAATGATTGTTATTCGAAATATTATTGTGCCAGCCGATTTAGCAGATTTATCGTCAAAAGGATAAACGAAAGCTTCACTTATCAATGCCGTAACACGATCGCCTGCTACCGAGGATTGGAAAAAAAAACGGGGTTATCGGGGACGATTCTTAAAATGTAAAACGCCTTTTTTAAAGAAATGATTTAAAAAAATGACCCTCAGTACAGTTATTGTTCAGTTCCTAAGCTATATTACGATGCCGATGACGTTTCCATTGCGTCACAGGTATTCCCCTGCCGTTTCCTTACCCCCTCTCGCTGGCCATAGTTTTTCGTTATCCAATCATAGAGTTTGACGGGTCGGCGTCGCGGGGGCGGGGGTGTGCGCGTGGATGTACGATCGGGTAACGTGACAAATAACGTCGTTGCCTCGTAGCAAGTGAAAATTAAAGTGCACGATGACGTAATATTCTCTTCTTTGATTTTCTCAAAAGAAACTCAATTAACGCCAGAGACCAATCAATTACATTATCAAGTGACAAAAGAGCAGTTGACAATTACGTAAGACGTACATCGACAGGAAAATACTATGTATTTCTTGTCAATTGTATTAACGATGCCAATTATATAGTTTCCGCGACTTTTCGGACTTTTCATGGCTCCGAACACTACTTCCCTGCCTCTCTATCCTCCCATAATTAGGCAAATACTACGCGATATAGAAATTTTATTAAAACTTCCTTGTCCCCGTGCGAGGCTACTCGTCCATCTCTGTAACTGCACACATGCATGCATTTTTTTTTTGTTTTTTTTTTGTTTTTGTAATGAATTCTATATTTTTCGTATATACTTTTCGTGTGTATATAATATAGAGAGAGAAAAAAAACGTCTCGTTCGATGCTTGAAATACGGAAGACATAATTTGGATAAATCTCGAGGACATTATTGTATTTAAAATTGTATACCGATATATTCTATGTAATTGATATATTCTTGTATTGAAGTAGTAGGCGTCTCGTATATAATAATCGTAGGGCTTAATGAACGTATGGGTCTTACGGAGGCTGCACACGCAGCCGATGATTAATACGCGTGCCGAGTAAGTAGTGGTGGACTCGACATTCGCGTCTTTCGGCAACTTGGCCGCGGCTCACGCGTATCATACCTATGGGGTTGTATTTTGTACTGGCAGAGGTCGGTAATGAACTGACGCTCGTCGTTCCCGAATATACTTGCTTAAAATGAGGAGCCAAGTCCGAGGATACTTTGTAGTATCGCTCGATGAGATCGAGATCCGGCCACGAAAGTACGTACCCTTTACTCGGGTATTTCAATTAAGTCGATAAAGACGACGCCTTCCCCATAGATTAAATATTAATGTGCCGTAACGTGACTTGTTGATTTCGGGCTTATTTTTCTTTCTTTCCTCTTTCTTTGTCTCTCCCGTCGACTTTTCTCTCTGGTCGTATTTCAGCGAACGAGTCTGAAAGGTTCGTTCGCCGGTAGTCGGGTGGTCGGAGGGAGGGGCGACGGACGGATTGACGCGCTCAGCTTTCGGACAAAAGGTGTCCTCCGTAATGAAGGGTTTGATCCACCTAATAAAAAGCCAGTGTCATTACACGGCTAGTATATCCCTCCATCCCTCCCCTTCGCTCGCTCACTCGCTCCTTCATTCATCCTTCATTCATTATCGACAGTCTGGCGGTGGTAGTAGTAGTAGTAGCAGTAGTAGTAGTAGTAGTAGTAGTAGTAGTAGTAGTAGTAGCAGTAATGGTGTTGGTGGCGGTGTCTCGTCACAGCCGAACCCCAAACTCCTGCTTTCGGGTAATAATCCTCAGGTAGATAAGGATCTAAATAATACTTTACCCGCCCTCTCGACTCCTTCGACCTCCTCCGAACCCTATAATGGGGCCGCGGATAATTATTCCGATATTATTGTACGGGGGCGCGATGCATCCTTGCCGCTTCTCGTCTGTACGGAAAGTACGAATCGACCTGTCGCCCGACGCCCCAAATTACCAATGCCATCCGATGATTCGGAAGGCCAATAATATCTCTATATAATTACACAACGTCATTTATTCAAATATACCTGCACCTGCTAAAAGACCCACTAAACATACTACAACTCACGAGATTTCATTACAACGATATGACTCTGTGCAATAATCGTGCATGCGTAGAGGCGGCAAACGACCTCCCCGCCCGCCGATCTCCCTCCCCCGCCCTTAACGGAGATTGAGAATAGATTGAGCGCGAACGGTAATATCTCAGAGCAGTTTTTTCGTTGCTTTCGCGCGGATAGTGCCTTTTAATGGCTGCCAACGAAAGGGTCAGGATAAGTAAATGCAACGTGATATAAATTGCTAAGGGGGAGAAGATGTAATTCTCGGTAGAGGATGATGAGATAAATAAGTGCAGCCGACTGATTAATTATCGGAGATGTTATCGGAGATATTATTGGAGATATTATTGGAGAGATGAGATAAGATGTGCGGGGGGTACAGATCGATATAGATCGCCAATGATTAGTGAGGGGATTAAGCGGTTCCCGTCAAAGTGCATCTTAATCAGGGGCGTAATGTGCAATCGCGGGAAAACTCGAGGCGGAAAGCCGTTATACGGCTTTGGGAATTGAATTAGGCGGCCGGTAGTGCGGGGCAGGGAGGACGGGAGGTAGAGAGAGAGAGAGAGAGGGAGGGTGGGTAGGTCGAGGCTCGCCGGCCCCGTGAAAATTATGCGATCCCTGCCCGGTAAGCCATTTATTACTGATTGTATCTATCAATCTGTAAAGCCAAAGCTGTAAAGGGTTTCTCTTCCAATTAATTTGACTCCGACGCCACGAGGGATGAGATTTAGTCCTGCGGACACGTAAGGAGTACTGCCTATCCTCAAGGGCTCGGCTATCCTCGGCTAGCCTATGTAAATGAAGGGTTCTCAACCCCGCAGGGCCGGGAGAGGTACGCGGCCGAGATACGATATTCACCTCGGTGTATCCGGTTGCAGTAAATCAGGCGCGAGCCAATGCACACGCTTTATGTGACTTTAGCCAATTTGACTTTAATGACTTTCGATTAAGCGTTGACTCGACTTCCTCCTCCTCCACCTCCTCCACCTCCTCCACCACCTCCTACTCCTCGCTCGCCGCCACCATTCACTTATCGCATTTGCAATTTATTCGAGGGCTTGGCGATGTTAGTTCCCCTTCCCCTTACGAACGTTACTTTTTCAAAAACGCGCTGACCGCACAGCCCATTTACAAATAAAACCCGAGGTATTATATTGTCGTTGGGGCAAATGTTTTCCTCAACTTTAACCCCCCAAGCCCTCGCGACACTCAGCCTCGCAAATAAATCAAAGCCAATCCTGCAAAACTGCAGCTCGTATAATTTTCAACGCCATCCGCTAATCCGTAATAATGATCAAATGACTCGATCGGCTTCGCTGTACTTCAACAGAATGTGTAATAGGGTCCTGGGGACGTAATAAACGTCCCCGGGGTAGAATGTCGTAGGAAATATCCGCGTAACGTAGAGTACCGGGGTAGTCGCCCATAGGGGTCGCCATAAAGGCCGTCCTAAAAAAGTTTATCCATCCATAGGAATCCTACCACATCGGCAGTTTCGCGATCGAACGGACAATCTGCTTTATCGACCTAGGTGACTGAGATTTACTTTCCCTGTCCACCGGTAGATTGTCCTCGAGTTCTCCTACCGACGTCGTCCTAAATCCTCGAGTGCTGTGTGCCGGAAAATTTCCTTCAGTCTCCTCGAATCGAAAAACCTGCTCCAACAGCTCCGCGAATGGCTTTCTGTGTACCTGTACGGGTATGCGCTCTGTCGGGAGGGTCAGCGGGGCGGGGTGGGGGTAATGAGCGAATGTCCGGTAAGAGCCGATGGCGGGGATCGATATCGATATCCGAGGTTATTCGGTAATTAATTGGACGCCGGACATTACAATTTATATATATTCGTCTCTAGTAAATAGCGTATAATAATAGCAATAATAACGCGAGCCGGTGGGAAATGAAGGGATAGATGTCCTTTGAATGGACCCGATGGCCGGAGAAGAGGGTTTTGTGAAAAAAAAAAGCGAGATAATATTTGGCGGTCGCCTATGGCTAAGGGCCAACGATGCCCGAGCGCTCCCTCCTCCCACTCCCTCCCTTCAGCAGTAGAGAGAAGGAGAGAGAGAGAGAGAGAGAGAGAGAGAGAGAGAGAGAGAGCGGTAGACGAGGTTGATAGTGCGTCCGTCCAGTCAGCGCTTTATCTCGCTCGTAAATCGCTTGACAAAATACGGTACACTCGTATGCTAATAACTCACGCACGACTAGGTGAATAAAGCACGGGTAGGGAAAAGCTGGGAAAGCCAGCCCGGTTACGGGTACTTCCACACGGTGTTATACGCACACACAGCCGGTGGCTGAAAATACAGCCTCCTCGGGGACGGATGGGGAAAAAGTGAGGTAGGATCGTTCAGGGCTAGCGGAGGGGGCGGGGTGGTGGTGGTGGTGTGGTGGTGGTGACGGTAGAGAGGCCGATTTTACGCGTGTCCGCGCCCGGGTGCGCGAGGTCATCGTCGCGAGGAATCGAATTCCGATTTGTCCGTTACCATCGTCCCCCGCTACCCCCTCAACACCATATATATATTGAATCCATTTCATAATAAAACCCTCGGCCCACGTAATTTATGACCGCGCGAATTTATAACCCGGCGAATAACGGCTCCCTCCCACCCTCCCTCCCGCCCTCTCATGCACTACCAAATATTTTCATACAACAATACGCCGATTTTCACGCTCCGTTAATTCTCCATAAAACGATATTAAAAAAAGCGAAAGCCCGACCGGGGGCAGTTTGATTATTAATATTACCTCGGTACGCCGCGGAACTTGTAAACAACGTATACGTCGATACGTCTGTTTCCCCATCCCGAAGCGATGCGTTCGAGTCATTTGCCTAATGGGAGGGATTGCGCGTATTGGTATATCGGTCAATTGAATCGCAAACGACTGTGACGTTGTCCTCTCGAGGCTGTTTTTCTGATCTTGTGATCTTGTGTTCTTGTGTCGATGTTTTGTGACCATGGACCGGTGGGTCGAGGAGTCGGGAGTCTATGGAGCCGGAGGCTCGCTTATTACAATCGTACTCGCAAGAAAGAGTATTAGCCGGAGTAATAATGATAACGTGAGGAATGGCGGGGGGGGTGGGGGGGGTGGTCGAGGGGAAGGAATTCGGTGCTTAAGTAAACGCGGCGAAAGGGAGGAAGAGGAAGGCGATTCCAGGCAATTTATTAAACGAAATTTAATAGCCGACGATTACGGGTCGAGGGTAGGTGGGTGGGGGGGGGGAGTGAAGGTGGAGGACGGAGAGGTAGTAGTGAGGGCAGTCGATAATTTATGGCATCGAGATGAATGGAGGAAAGTCCGAGGAAGGCATCGCCGATAAATTCGTTCCGTCGTCTACGTTTTTTAATGAGACGTATCGATAAAGCGCGGCCACGAGAATATTCGCCGCCGGTTTATCCCCCTCTCACCCCCCTCTCAACCCCCGAGCTACGGTGGTCGCGGTGGGGTGGGGTGGGGTGGTGGGAGAGGAGGAATTACAAAAAAAAAAAGAAAGAAAGAGAACGCGTGAAATAGAATGGGCAAGGCCGTAACGAGGTCAGCGGACTAGAGTCAGCGCCATGATCCGTACCCCACCCTCCCCCACCCGAGGGTCCGAGTCCCCGGGTGAGCATATCGAGTTTGTCGATTGGTCAATGGCACTGCATCCCGTCAATTGGTCGAAATCCCGCCGCGACGCTGCCGCAGGCTGAATCAACGCACATATTCCAATTTCCAGGCTTCGACCCCCGTCCTGCTCCTGCCACCGCCGTCAACGCCGCCGCCGCCGCCGCCGCCGCTTCCGCCGTCCCCGCTGACATGAAGAGAGAGAGAGAGAGAGAGAGAGAGAGAGAGAGAGAGCGAGAGTCGGGGAGGGGAAGGTAGGGGGCGCCCGCAGCCCCCGTGTAAAGCGGTCCAGCGAGGCACGGGCTCCGGCTCCGCCGTGGCATGGCGCGCACGGGGTCCGGAGTGGGGTTGGAACGGGGCTCGGCGGCACTCTACGAGACATCGTGATTTCGGCGGCACGAGGGTTGGCTCCGCTCGCACGACTGATTTCCACGGTGTGACGGTCGCGCGGTGCGGTAGGCCGGGCTACTACTACTACCCGATGCCGCGGTCGACTCACTCGCGCCGACGCACGCGCGGTGATTCATTAATGAATAACGTTCCTTTGGCGGTAGGACTTGTTGTCGGGTTGGGCGACCGGACCGCCGGCCACCCCGCACCTAAATTATTGCCCGATCAAGCGGAAACTTCATTACCGGCCGGGCAAGAGCGCGGATGCGCGCCCGCCCACACTTTTCCGACAAGCCCGTACGATCCCGCGGACGATGAACTTGTAAAACGCGGCGCCGCGCACCGCTGGATAATTGACTACGTTCCACCGTACGTGATACTCGTCCATAATAATTACTCCCGCCCACGCCGTACCCTTCCTTCCCCTGTCAATACGGAATTATCAATTTTTTGTTTCTCCTTCCGACCTCGCTCTCTGACTCTTACATTCTCTCACCCTCTCTCTCTCTCTCTCTCTCTCACACATTTTTATTATCTCGTTTCGTCCCGAAACTCTCCTTCTCGTCTTCCAGTTCGAATCCACGAAAAATAGTTGCGCTTTCCAATCGTACTCGGTTACATGGGATTTTTCTCTATTTTCCCTCTCTCTCTCTCTCTCTCTCTCTCTCTTTTTTGTTTTAAAAAAATTTCACACTCGCGCAAACATCGTAAAGGGAAGTGGACAATCAAACACAATACTCCATAGGTTTTAATTACTTTATGCGTATATATTTAGTGCATAACAATTGAAAATGAATTTCGTATGAGTGTATGACGGTGGCTTGGGGGGCGGGGGGGTGGTGGTGCTGGTGAAGGTTAATGAAGTTCTGGACGCTTCGGCGAGTAGCATATAATACATATTATATGGTAATATAATAGAAGAGGGAAATTCATATTTCCATACTCGGTCCATCCAATAATCCTTTCTATATCAACTTATAATAATATAACATGTCGGCTAATGGATAATCTCGCAATATTATATTATATTTATGAATATTATTAATGGCGTGTGGTCGTTCATCCACGTGAATTATCGAGCTCCGGTCGAATGTCCAAATCAAGGCAACCCTTTCTCTTTTCATTATTTCTGTATCATTTTTCCCTCCCGCTTTTCTTCATTTCGTTTATTTATTTCTGTATTTCTGTATTTATTTATATTTTAAAATTAAATATCGTTACTACGGGCGTTGAGTTATAATTATTAATTGAATGAATGTGAAGTAAATGCAGAGGTTATTGTTTAACCCCGAACAATGGACATTTACAACAGACGTAATGAATTACCCGGGGCAAAGGGTATTTTTAATGAAATACTTAAAGCGGAATGAGGGTAATAAATAGGATGCGCGATACGAACGGGAGGGAAAAAACCCGGATGGCTGGCTGTCGTTCGTTGTATTGGTAATCGGGCTCTGGCCGAGGATTTAAATGGCCGAGCCGTTGAAAAAACATAATAATAAAAGGGAATAAATAATTAGTGGGAAATTGGGGTTCGAAGGGGTGAGGGTGAGGGGGATGGGGGGAGGAGGGAGGGTGGTAGGGAGGGATGGATGGATCGTGGAGCGGAGGAGAGACGTGGAGCGTCACAGTTGATAAAAGCGTAATGGCCCTTAATAAATGGAGCTATAGGTATGAGCTGGCGACGGAGCGGAGAGAGACGACGTACGGAGTCAGAGCCGTTGACTTATCTATTGACGAAATTGGATAAGAGATCGCATTACCGAGCATACATCATCGATATTGGCGCATAAATTTCATGCATAGAAATTCCGTTGGCCCCGAACCGTTCGTATTCCCGAGGATCGTGCCCGACGCACGGGCTCTCTTCCCCGATATGAAATCGCCCGAGAGAGATAGAGAGAGAGAGAGAGAGAGAGAGAGAGAGAGACGCGAAGGAGAAATAAAAATGCCGGCTGAGCCTCCGTGCCTTCCATCCCACCCTCCCTCCATCCCAGCCACCCACCCACTCTAAAGTTCGTGACATCGATAAGGAAGAGCTCGATTCCGTGAAATTGGCATCCGGCATTCGCCGTCGGACGATAATGCAAAAGGTCTCGCGCCCCCGTCCCTCATCCTCGCGCCGCTCACATACATCCCGTTAAGCTGGCCTCCCTGGAACGGCGTCTCTCCTCTCCCATCCTCCGGGTTGGGCATGGGCAAGGGGTGCGTGGAGGACAAGGGGTGCGTGGAGGACAAGGGGCGGGAGGACAAGGGAGGGCGAGAAGTGGTGGGGGACAGGGGGGCAAGGGAGGCCCGAGGAGCCGTGAGCCAGGAGCCCTGGCAGTCGGCCCCGCGGCTTGCGGTTCTCGCCTCGAGAAATAAATCTTCGGCTCCGGGCTCTACATCACCCGGGCTTGGCAAGCAATTTGGGCCCTAGCGATAACTCATACGCGCATCGATACCGCGCCCGATACCGCGCCAGATCCCCCGTCACACCCACCCAACCCACCCACGCTTACTCTCGCACGCTCGTTCTCCTACGCGCGGACACCTAGACTCGTGAAATATTACGCGTGTACGTCTTGGGCGACGGGGGCTGGGGAGGGGCGCCGAGGGGTTCTCGCCGAGCCGGAAACCCTAACGACGGCATAAGGATATCTTATGACCTCGATAGTTTCCTCCAGCCAGCGTCTGAGGGGGACCGCGGTGGGGCAGGAGGAGCACCGGGGCGGAGGGGGGGAGGGGACCGGGAGACGGATGAGCTTTGTTGGCTCGATTTCGCTGCGTGAGTCGAGCCAATTTTTCCTATTATTCCGGATAAGTGTATTGGTGATAGTGAGGGCTCGGCTGTTGGCTCCATTGAGGGGGAGGGTGTCTTGATGCGGTACTACCACTACCGCTTCTACCGCTACCACTACCACTACCACTACCACTTCTACCTCTACCTCTACCACTTCTACTTCTACTTCTACTTCTACTTCTACTTCTACACACGCTCTCTCTCTCTCTCTCTCTCTCTGCTCTCTCTTGGCCCCCGTCACCGCATACACTTCAACAATCCGTTCTGCCTCGGTTTTTTACATTTTTACAACCCGCTCGGCTCGGCTGCCTTTATACCTCCTGGAAAATATGAAAAGTTGCGTAAGCGTATTTGGCAGTAGCGCGGTTCCGGGGGCTGTGGGGGGCCACCGCACCCTCCACGGGCTTCGTATGGAGTGGTCGATAACAGACACGTGAAAGCATCGACAAGTCGATGAAGCCGAAACGGCTCGAGAATTGTTTACGATTTCGGAGCTCCTCGGCTGCGCGGCCCCAGGATACCCTCTGCCACGAGGCAGACGTATCCACGGAGAGCGGCGGCTTAATCAGTCAGAAATAGGGTCGGACGCGTAAGCGGCGGCGGCGGCGGCGGCGGCGGTCGTAGCAGAGGAAAGGGTTCTACCTAGAGACGGACCGAGAGCAAGAGGTCTCGGTGTCGATGACCAAGGACGCGCGATCAAAGCCAGGGTAGAACAAAAGTAAATGAGAATAAGAGTCGCGCGACGCCTAGAAAAGAGTCTGCGCATCAACACCGACACGCTCGTACAGAGGAAGCGACCGTGAGAGAGAGAGAGAGAGAGAGAGAGAGAGAGAGAGAGAGAGAGAGAGAGAGAGAGAGAGAGAGAGAGAGAGAGAGAGAGTGAGCGCAGGAGTAAGCAGGAGCGAGTAGAGCCAGCCGAGCTGGAGACGCGAGCTGGCTTACGTACTTAGGGCTCATTGTGTGCGTCGGGGATCCCCTACGTACGGCTTAGCGGCGTACGTACGTCTTTGCATATAATTAGGAGGGCATTGAATAGCGACCCCTTAGGACTCCCTTTCAATGAGCCTCCTGACGGGATGGCATGGGATTGGGTTTGGGATTGGGATTGGGATTGGGATTGGGATTGGGAGGGATCGGGATTGCGTGCTCCCGAGTACGAGGACGTGGACTGAGACGAGAACTAAGACGAGAACTAAGACGAGGACTAAGACGAGGTCGTGGACGAGGTCGTGGACGAGGACGTGGCGGACCGTCCGTGAAGGAGGGGCTGGGGGTGGGGAGGAAGCGGAGGACTACGTGGGAGGTTCGAGCCGCAGCCGCCGCCGATCCACTTATTATTATTCGTTTTCTTTAATGTCTTCTTTCACTTGTGCTCCCGTCCGGCTCGTCTCGCCCCCCCCCCTGTCCACCCGCCCGCTTAATCAAAGGCCGGCCGACGGCCCGCGGCCGCGCTGCCTAATTGCTCGGAAGGATGTTATTGGCCGAGTCGGGCGGGCTCGTATCATCGGGTCATTTGGGAAATTTCGCTTCGCGGCCGGGCATTCCCGTAACTCGGTTGTCGTGCGCTAACCCGCCCCCTCCTCGCCCCCTTGTCGCCCTTAACCCGGTGGGACGGGGCTTAAAAGTAATAGAGAAGCACTTGGGCTGCGAGCCTTCCCGCTCAAAGTGCCCTTCCGATATCGTCCACTCGATCTCCGAATTACATTCATGCCCGCGCACGCGCATGATGGATGGCCGTGGATATGGATATGGACACGGGTAGTCGAGGTGGGAAAGCTTTGGCTCTGCGTGCGGAGGGGCCGACCACGATCGATGGGTAATCCGTTGATCCGGTCTTGGCGCGATAATCGCCAAGTCGAGCCGGCCTCCTTGATTACGGCAATGGTCGGGCCCACGAGAGAGCCGGTATGCCAAGGTCGGGGGATGGAAAATGAGGAAGGAGAAACGTGGTAAGGTATCCGCGTCCTCGCTATCGGGTTTATTAAAAGCGAGATGTGCGCCACCTCGGAGGTAAGTCTCCTCTCCTAAGTCCTCTCCTTCGGGAAACTCTTTATTATGATATAAAAGCGCGCGGTCGGTGCAGGTAGATGAGGTAATAGAAGGGGTAGTAGAGGAGGTTATTATGGGTCCGGGGCATTTCGAAGGGGCCCCGATGATAAATTATTGCGCATTCGGATCTCGGTCCTAACAAGGGTTTGAAATTTGAATATACTTCGACTCGCACTTTTAATTCTCACGACCTTCGCTTCGCTCCATAGCTCTCTCTCTCACTCTCTCTACCTCCCTTCCTCGCCCCCCTCACCCCGCTCTCACCGACCCACCGACCATCCGACAACCACGTCCTACTCCTCGCTCTTCTTTTCCCTCGGCCGAGTCCCGTTCGCTTACCTGAGCCGGCCCTGCCTCACTCTCTCTCTCTCTCTCTCACACTCACTCTGCACAATGACTCCGATTTGATTTATCGAAGGATTCCGCCGGCACGCCGCTTCCCCGTCACTCTGTCCTATGCGTACGTGCATACATTAAAGCCGCTGCATCGTCCGCAAGCCCCTCCCGCCCCATCCCGGCCTACCCTCGCGCACGAACCCTCGAGGAGTCTCGATCGCCGATCGCGCCTTCTTCCCCGACCTTTTCATCTGAATTCATCCCTCCCTCCCTCCCTCGCCGAGAAAGTACGCCAATGGCATGATGGCCACGACTGCCAAAATTTACTCACGTGAACGAAAGAAGCAACGCATTGCCCAGAGGGACGAGCTTCCCTAACTTTTCCCGGGTATGCGTATCACAGCATCCGCGTCATCCCAATCTCTCGATAAAGAATTATCGATTTTCCCCTAAATTCATACTCAGCATCAAGTAAGTCATCAATTATGTATCTTTCATGATTATAAATATTATATAATGGACGAATTAATTAATCATAGGGTTTTATTAAATTCAATCGTTCGCGCAGTTTCGTTGATTACGTTTTTCCACGATTTCATTGTTGAACGAAGTAATACAGGAAATTCTACGAAACGTGATACAATACAAATGTAATTATTACGTGATTGCAATTTGGCCTTCACAATGATCGAGCGTCTAGATTATTTTGCTACAGCATCGTAAAGGTTATTTAGAACTTCACCCATGAATTTGATTTCCGCGTACAATGGAAAAGTAAGGCTACGAGACGAGACAACCTTTACTGTAATAACATAATAATCAGCGATTGGCATTTCTTACTTTTTAATTCAAGCGAATCAATGCAATTAACGACGGAATAGAAGTAAAAAAAAAAAAAAAAAAAAACAAATTGTCTCCTCTTTGTGTTCCGCTGAGTGTTCGTACGCGTGCAAAGAATGTTTGGTAAAACATGCTTTTCTTCTAGATTCAATATAAAAAAAAAAAAGGAGAATATAAAGGCATAAAGGTTCGCTGCTACAACGAGAATTTATTAGAAAAATTAATCAATGCATTGCAAAGCGTTAATCAACAGTAAATAATATATATATAAAATCAAAAAAGAAAACAAAAAAAAGAAAAGGAAAAAAGGAAAAAAAGGAGCCTCGCTCAACGCGTGTATTTATTCGGTAAAAAAAAAAAAAAAAAAAAAAACAAGAGTAAATTATTTGCCATACGTGCATAATGGAAAATTGGCGAAGCGTTTGAAAAAAAAAAAAAGAAAAAAAAAGAAGCAAACACAAATAACGTAATGGCGGGGACGAGTGACCGTAGCATTATACGTGGGGTGGGGGTAGAAATTCATGCATGATGGCTACCTATGAGCCGACCGCTTCCCCTCCCCCGAGGCCCGGGCCGTCGCTAAACAAGAATAATACTGGTGCATTAAACTATCGCCACCCCCTCTCCCCTCTCCGCCCCTCTACCCGACCCGAACCTTCAGACTGCCCCCGACTGCCCCCGTGACTGTCCCCACCAACGGCGAGGAGCGGACCCGCTCCCGGCAGCCCCGCTACCGTTGTACCTATCCGTCCCTTACCAACCCCACGTGACCCCGCACCCTTGCCGATGTCCATGTGCGCTCCCGAAAGCGGACTCCCTGACTGGAAAGCGTCAGTTTTTTTTTAACATTTCTTGCGCGAGTACCGCCTCTCCGCCCGCTCCCGTTCCTACCCGATAAATAAC
The DNA here is from genome assembly GCA_018883505.1 of Ceratosolen fusciceps. Classification (NCBI taxonomy): domain Eukaryota; kingdom Metazoa; phylum Arthropoda; class Insecta; order Hymenoptera; family Agaonidae; genus Ceratosolen; species Ceratosolen fusciceps. The sequence continues at coordinate 5,149,205 of RCIC01000010.1, forward strand.
CGCCGGCTCACGTATACGTACACGCGTCCGCGTACCCGAGGAGAGGCTTTTCCGACTTCTTTCACCTTGTACTCTCTTGTCCCCGGCCGGCATTCAACCTCGAGTCCTTCAACTACACTGCTCCCGTACATATTTCCGGGTAAGTCCTCTCCCCCTCTCCCTCTCCCTCTCTCTCTCACAAGCAACTGACTTTTACGAATATTTACCGAGTCCCTTACGAGTCCTTCTATTATTATTGCGCACGCGAGTCTCTGCGCAGACAGACAGACAGACAGACAGACGAACTTACTTGATAAGAGACCCGTAACTCATATCATTAATACGACTACCGATGTATTTTTTTTTTTTTTAAGCATTAGCGGGCGTCTTTCAGCCCGCGGGTGAACGCCATTAAAGCTACGAGACATTCCTTACGTAACGAAGCTTCCTCGTACCTTAAAGTCCTCTTTAAGACCTGACTTCTACGTCTTTGTTACTGCGCTCTACGCGAGCGAGAGCAAGTGTGCGCGTAGATGAGTAATATTATACAATAGGAGGAAGGACGCGACGATATAAGCGAACACTGACTCCAATCGATACGCACACATTAGCCAGGGAATACCGACTCGAGGCTCGTACGCATAATAAGCATAATAATTGCCTATCGGAGCTACGCGTGCGTGCGTGTAAGTCTGTACGTTGTACGCGGGGAGCGGCAGCTTAGGAAATCATTTTCAGGCATTGCCGTCACTTTGGGGAAATAAAGTACAAGAGAGTCAGCGGAGCTTCGCGAGTACGTCGAGGATACGGACGAGGTACCGAGGTAGGCACCTCGTCGAAGAGGTAGACGAAGGGAAAGAATATAGCGAGAACGCGGGTATATGCACAGGTGGCGATTGGGGGGGGGGGGGGGTGGGAGTGGGTGCACAACGTAGCACAGCACAGCCATGTCAATTTCAATTCTCGGTGCCCATGTCCGTCAAGGACTCTCTACGTATCTCACTTCCTCCTCGATGGCTAGGATACGCCGCGAGTCGTGCTCGGAGGTGTCACGTGGAGCGCGTGTGGAGCGCCTGTGGAGCGCGTGTGGAGCGCGGATGGAGCGCTTACGAGGACGCGTTGGCACTTAATGGCGCTTTATTAATTACTGAAGTTAGCTTAACGAAGCCGTGGTCCGCTCGGCGGGCTCGAGGCGGGAGGCGCTTCCCGAGTCGGCCATGTTGACGCCTGCGTGAAAGCCCGTAGTCACGGCTCGGTGAGCTGGGGGGAGAGAGACGCCCTCACACGCCACGGACGACGACACTTCTGCGCCGAAGCGCCAGAAAGGACAGTTTCCTTTATCGCGACTCCACTATTGATGGATTCCTCTTCTTCCGATCTCTTCCCGACCACGTTGCTGCTGCCGCTGCTGATGCTGATGCTGCTGATGCTGATGCTGCTGATGCTTGCTGTTACTTCCTCGTCGGTACACTTCCTATCGCATCGTCACCCTCAAGGGATTAACCGACGCTCAACGACGGCGACGCTTTCGACACTTTTTTCTTTCTTTTTTTTTTCTTTCTCTTGTCTTTTCATTCTTTCAACATTTCTACTCAATGGCTTCTTCCTTCCCTTCCCTTCCCTTCCCTTCCCTTCCCTTCCCAGCATTAGACCATTTCTTCGAGACGTATTATTCAACTTAATAAGCATTCCGCAGTCACAATATTGTTTCAATAAAGCTCGGAAATTCAAGGATAATATTAGTAAACATACACCCATCCCTCTACTCCACACCCTCCGCCCGCTCACTCTCTCACTCTCTCACTCTCTCACTCTCTCTCTTCGCCAGGCTTTCTAAACTTAATATGAATTATAGCAGCGGGCTTTTTTATCGTACCACTCGACTCGCCCACCCCCAACTCCCCCACTCCCGCCTCTATCTCCCTCTCATTTTCTTTTATTTTTTTTCAAGGAAAACATCCTCTGCCAAACTTGTTTTCTCCCTTATATCGCAATACCGTCCAATTTACGGAACATATGCGTATAGACGTATGGATAAACAGGTAGGATGCTCGAATGGATTTTGCCAGGGAATAACATTCAAAGGCTAATTGACTCTAATACTTGTACGCAGACTCGTAAAACTCTCCTATTTATAAAGAAGATTCGGTGGCGCTGGGGCGGGGCGGGGTGGGGTGAGGCGGGGTCGGGCGGGGAGGTTTGGAAACGCAATAGACTGTTATGTTGTAGGGATAAAGCGAGTAGGGGATGAGTATGTATTTGAGGGGGTGGCACGGTGGGAATTGGGGGCGAATTGGAAGCGAATTGTGAGCGAATCGTGAGCGAATTCTGAGCGAATTCTGAGCGAATTGGGAGCGAATTGGGAGCGAATTGTGAGCGAATCGTGAGCGAATCGGAAGCGAATCGTGAGACGTAGTCGGGGGCGTGAAAATCAGCTGAATTTTGCATTTGATTTGAAGTAATGAAGGAGTGCAGTGGGGCGCCGTGCTTTTTCAACATCCAGCAAAGCCATGGTCGGAACAAAGGACATCTGCGGAGCGAGCGACTGACTCGAGAGCGCGGCACACGTACGCCCGTTTAACAAGGGACCTTCGCCGAACTCTCTTCCTTCTTCTTTAACCCACCCCCCCCCCTCCCCCGATGCCCCTCCGCACCCGACGCATCCGACGCACCCCCGGCACCTTTTTCCAAGGAAGGAGGCCGACCGACGTCGAGGGAGTCGAACGTACGCGCGCCCGTTCTCGCGCACCGGCTTTTCGCTCTACGCAGGGCTTACACGCGTGTACGCGGCCCCGAGTAGGAGTTTGCCGCGCGAGGGGAGGTTTCGACGCCCCCGCGAACACAGGGTGAGAGAGAGAGAGAGAGAGAGAGCGCGCGCGCCAAGAGAGCAACGTCGCGACGTTCGTCCGTACAGTTCCCGTCAGACGGCTTCTCGAGATGGCAGGATTCGCTTCAACTTGTTCAGTCCTTCCTTCGACATCGTCCTGGCTCGACTGCCTCGCGAGCCTTTCCTCCCCCCGCCGACTCCCGCCCCACTCGATTCTACCCTCCGTCGGCACCTCAGCCACCCTCGACCCCGACACCCTTGCGGCAAATACACGGCAAACGCACGGCAAACGCACGGCAAACGCACGGCTAATGGCACCGATTATTTCTTTCCGCTCTGTTCCCGTTCGATTGCACGAGTGGACCAATCAATGCGAAGTTCACGAACTTCGGGCCCTCCTTTACTTAACGACGGGCCCGGATGAGCTTAAAGTTTGCTGTCTACGTGCCGTAGAGTGGGTCGCAACCTCACCCTTAGCGAGCCACCCGCTCGACGAGTCGAGTCGGACAAGTTCAAAAACTCTCTTCCTCTCTTTATTCTCTTTCATTCTCTCTCTCTCCTCCCCCGCCCCCCTCTCTCTCTATATATATATATCTTTACATTGACTGGAAAATATGTACATACACGCATAGTAGAACTTTGGCATACTTTCCCGGATACCCAAAGTTCCTCGTGGAGCAGACCAACGCGAAGCGATGACGAGGCCATTCGGAGGCAGCGGTCACCGAGCCCCCCCACCCCCCTCATTCCACACGTGAGTACAGACAATATTATGAATACGTAAACGTTGAATTCTAAGCTGAATTATAAGCAATATTGATAAAATTCGTATTATAAATTGACGACTGTAACTATAACAATTACAACAATAACCCCGACAACAACAAAAACAACAACAACAACAACGATAACAACAATAACTAGCAGAAGAAGCAAAAAGAAGATGAATGATCGATAGATTTGCATGATTTCGCATGATCACGACTCGCTACGACATGTAACGAACGTCAAAATCATAAGTGTGCGCACATTCACGGGGAGAGTGGGAGTCCCATTATTTATTCGGCTCGCACAGGGCAGTTCTTTGAATGTTTACAAAAAAAACAAAACAAAAAAAAAAACAAAAAAAAAACAAAAAGAAATAAAAAAAAAAGAAACGGAGAATGGCTCCGGAAACGAGTGGCGCGAACGCTCGGCCTCGGTAAGTGTATTACGTGTTCGGGGGCAGCCGAACGTGAATTTCGAAAGGCGGACGTGACGTAGAGACCGGACGCGGTCCCGGTCCCCGACATCCACGCAAAACCAGTCAACGTCGTTATAACAATAAACAAATGACCCGCACCCGCACCCGCACCCGCCCCCGCGTATTTATTAAGATGGAATTACGTTGAAAATGTAAGAGGCTTCTGCACAGTCGATGGACCGTTGAAGGTTTTTTTTTTGTTTTTTTTTGTTTTTTTTTGGCTGACGAGGAGTAATAAATAAATATAAATTGCTTCGTGATCGGATCGATAAAATCGGTCATTTGGAGGGCTCCGGTAATTTTGAGAGGGACGAAAGGAAGGCCAAAGTGTCGCTCTGGGTTAACTTTCGAATCAGCCTGGACATTTAAAGGTTATTGGGCTCCACCTCCTCCACCTCCTCCTCCACCTCCTCCTCCACCTCCTTCACCTCCTTCACCTCCGCCTCCTCCTACACCTCCACCACCATCTCCACCACCTCCTCCGTCGGTAGAAGGAAGAAGAAGGTCCGTGGCCTGTAACGGGAACGGAGGTCGGAAAAATGATAATATTAATAATAATAAAGTAAAGCGGAAGAGCACGAGTACGAAGAAGACGGAGTTAAGGTATAATAAATAAGGTGTAATCCTGTCTTTTGGACTGGGGCACTCGAATCTTCTCCTCCCGGCGACTGCGTCCTCCGTCCCTCTTTATTATTATATCTTCCCGAGGCACGTGGATAATTAAGCGCGAGGCTCATTAAAGTCCCGTGGCTGTGAGCGGCCCTTACAGCGACACGCGCACTCCAAGAGGCCGCGGTCCAAGCCGCAGTCTTCCCTGAGCGAGATTTCGTGCGAAACTGCGCCGCGTCTCGTTTCCGGTGACAGGGATCCTCCGCGCTCCCGATGACGAGGTGCTCCGCCGCTACGAGGGAATGAATGAACGCCCGACTTGCGCGTGTCTATATATATATATATATATCTGTATATATATAGAGAGAGGGAGAGACGGGCATAAATTAATGTCGGAGGAGTGGGGGCAAAGACACCGGTTGCACCCATCAACCCTTCTCCCCGTCACTCCTCGTCGCCCCCTTGCCACTCTCCCTCTCCCTCCCTCTCCCGAGGCCTCTCGGTCTCTTTAGTTTAGTCCCGTGACCCGCCTCGGGAGCCATTGTTACCACCTTCCCCTTCCCCATTACCGCCAACTACCCCCTCCCGACCCCCCAATAACCCCCGCTCCGCCAGCCCCCTCTTGAATATATAATTACTTGGGAGGAGGTAGGGCTGTGGGCCAAAGAGCGCCCGCGCTTACTCTCGATCTCTTTAAGCGATGTTCTGCCGCGTGCACGTGTAAGCGCGCGATTTAATTGCGCGAAGCCTCGCCGAGGAGCCGAGTGACCGATCCTTCCCCTCTCCTCCCTTCGGCATATATTTTACTCCTTTACCGAGATTTATTTTACGAGCAATATCCTTCCTCGCCGCCCCCCGCAGCCCCTCGAGCTTTTAAAACGTAAATTATATAATTTAATTGTTCCGTTGAGTTTAACGAGACTGTACTTCTTTATTTTATCGCCATTTCGATACTAAAGCACCTCTTCCTCTCCCTCCCCCCTCTCAATCTCTTACCTGTCTCTCTCACTCTCTCTCTCTCTCTCGCTCTCTCGGATTCCAAGTAATAGCGCGTGCCCTTTGCCTCAAATGCTGACAAGCTTACATCGCTTCATTAATTAATACGACTGCTAAGGTCATCGGGGTACTTCCACCCTCTCGGCCCTTTACTAATTTTCTTTCCCCTTCCCCTCGGGCTCGCAGGTACGAGTAAAGCTTTTCCGATCGATAGATTTATTTGATTGTGTAAGAATAATGTCGATAACTGTAATGCAGTAATGACGTTATGATGAAAGAAGAAGTAGAAGTAGAAGAGGAAGAGGAAGAGGAAGTTGCGGCGTTGGCGAAGGAGGAGGAAGGGGTAAGAAGCGTTTTTAAGCGTTTTTATTGACAAAGGTCCCGGAGGCTCGTTTTATTAAGATTCGACGATCATCAGTCATTGTTGATACGCATTAGGAGACGGTGGACATTGCATCGAGTATAAATGTTTAAGGCTAAAAAAAAAAAAAATAAATAAATGGAATGGGTAAGGAGAAGGGAGGGAGGGCTATGTAAAGGTAAAAAAGTAAAATCTCATCTGAGCGGCGGATCATTAAGCACGTCTATGCGAGCGCGGATGAGCAGCCCACCACATATGTTAGCTCGTCTCTATTATTCCTCGGGCAGATAGCGCATATAATATAACATATGCAAAGGGATAAGCAGGTAGGAAAAAATAATATCTGGACCGCCGCGTGCTCTTCTGTCAGAGGAATCCTCTATAAAATCGTATAGGCAAACCTCGCCCGACCGAATAATGCGGGCCATAAATTTTTTTTTTTTTTTTAACCCCTTCACTCATCAACATACCTACACGCGCGCACGCTCTTTTTCGTTCGTTCGTTCGTTCTTTCTTTCTTTCTCTCTTCCTTTCTTTCTCTCTTCCTTTCTTTCTTTCTTCCTTTATTTATTTATTTATTTATTTATTTATTTATTTCTAAGCTACGGTGCTCGTTTTACCGCGAAAACTCTAGACATTCTCGTAGGAGGGATTGACGTTCGCTGGACCGTTGGGAACTTATTGGCTAAGAAGAGGCGAAGCTGAGAATATATTAATAAGCTAAGGTATTATCGTGTGGCAGGGGTAGGGGCTAGGGGGTGAAGGGGGAGAGAGTTAAGAGTCCCGATCGACGAGACGAGCCGAGCTTGTATAAAAAGCCCGGCACGAAGCATGCCGTCCTTGCGAGTGGGGATGGGGATATTTATTTATGCGCGCGCATAAGGAGCGAACGACCCCTTTCGCTCCGAGGGGCAGGGGCGCTTTACATATTTTCGATTGTAAAAAATATGATAATCTATGCTCGACTGGCTGAGAAAAATATAATTCATTATGCGCCGGGATGGATGGATGAGGGTATCGGTGCGCGGACCCGTGGTCGCGACGACAAGCGCACGTAGCGTCCCGCCCGCTCGGGCCGCAAAAAAAAGGGTTTGAAGGGAGGGGCGGTTTCGTGCAGGCACGCCGTGGACCGACGGCGAAGGGCTATATTTTACCTTGGCCTCCATACGAGCTCCGTCCGTCCCTCTCTCTCTCTCTCTCTCTCTCTCTCTCTCTCTCTCTCTCTCTCTCTCTCTCTCATAACCCCCCTCCCGCCCCGCCAAATAACCTCTCCGGCATCTCCTTCACGTGAGACAACTGTTCCTAATTAATATACCTGCAGGCCCGCGCGCATGGCTCCGAGCCCCCCATTAAAGCGCCGCGCTCTCGGAGAGGAGGCTTCTCAACAAAAAAAAAAAAGAAAAAAAAAGAAAGAAAGAAAAAAAGAACGAGGAAATCGCTACGTTAATTAGCTCGCTCTGAGGAGGGGACTTTTTGCTCGGGTTTTCGGATTCCGGGAGGTTTGTTCGTTGGGGCCGGGCTCGGAGCCGCGCACGCAAATACAGATTCTTAATATTATTCGTACCTCGGACGTAGCCAAAGTGACAAACCGAAATAAATGACACGGTGACGGGACACGGTCGCACGGTCGCACGGTTGCACGGGGTAAGCAGACGGGGGTGAGGCGGATGGTCCGTACGAGTGGGCGGCCTTATGAATTTTACATTGGGAAAATTGATGGAAACGAGGAGGGGGGGTGGGGGAGGGGTAAGGATAAGAGGGTAAGGATCGGGGGGCCTTTTAAAAGGACGAACGTCGCGCCGTTCATATTAATATTCCGTGGATATACGAGAGGTTAATTAAATTTCAATGTCAATGATCGGTGGATGTCGTCGTGGGAGTAGCGAGCCGGTCCTTCCTTCCTTCCTTCCTTCCATTAATCTCTAATAACGAATTTCCCTAAACGTTCGCATTGTATGCTAAATGACCGTTAAAGTTGTCGTCGTCGTTGTGGTCGTGGACACGAACGCGTATTCATATATATATGTATATATTGATGTAGGATTGGCCGGGGACGATCGGGTCGCTTATCTATGCCCGGGGATCGGAGAAGGAGTCGCAATTATGGGAAATCGATGGGGCTACCGGGGAAATTATCTCGGTCCTAATGGGCGATATCCGCGCAGTAAGTACGTGGGGGAATCGTCCGTTGAAATCCGAACCGGACGTCGCGGGACACTCGGCGGGCCTTGGCGTCCTTCTCAGCGTCCGATGCATTTCGCTGCCAATGAGAATTGTTTAAGGGCACGGGAGAGGGAAGAGTGGAAAGCAGGGGCGGGGATAAATAAAGGAGCGAGAGGCTGACGTAGATCCCCAATAACCGCTCCTTGATTTCGTGCAAAGCCGATAAACGTTCCGTGATTTTCGCCCAACGGCAGGCGGACACGGACCGACCGAGCCTATTATATCCCGTACATGCCCGTCAGCAGGACTTGGCGGCGGTGGTGGCGGTGGTGGCGGTGGCGGTGGTGGTGGCGGTAGGGAAGGCGGCCGCTTCCACGTTTTATAGGTCTCGCGTGTATTATTTCAATCGCGAGGAGGAGCCATGCGAACGAAACCCGTACGCATAAATCTCGGCCTCGTTCTCCTTTGGTTTATCACTCCCCATTGATTTAGCTGATTAATCCTCCCGCGTCCCCTCCCCTCGGCAATTTTTTCCTCCTCCGCCGCCGCCGACGCCGCCGCCGCCCCTCCCGTTCTCCCGACCTCATTACAAATATACGTACTACGGACACACGTACGCGTGCCCACGTATTATACGGGAAATACAGACGTAGGCCTGCGCGGGTCGACTCGCTTTTTTTCTTTTTTTTCCCGTGGCGCTTGAGCAAATTAATGCGAAAACGTCGTCGATCCTTCCGAGGCAGAGAATACATTTTGTGTAAAAAAAAAAAAAAAAAAAAAAAATTTTTTTTAACTCCCCGTACGCTCGATCCGTCGAGATAGGGTGGCAGGCTGGGGACGGAGGTAGGGAGGGACGTATTGGTCGTGGCATTTTGTCTCCATCGAACGTTTTTATCTTCGGCTCGGCATTTCTGAATACCTTGAAAGGATATTTCGTTGAGAAAATGATACCCCGACCAGGGATATTTCGCAGCTTCGAGCCTCCCACTCCCTCACCCTCACCCTCTCCCTCACCCCACCCTCTCCCTCTCCCGCCCGTCCTCTATTGCTCCTCGCACGACAGACCCCCTAGTAATAATATACTGATAAATAATGTATGGGGATGCGACGGAAGGGGATGGAATGGAGCGTTTGCAAAATAAACAAACATGAGAGTGGGTATAAAAGACAAAAAAAAAAAAAAAAAAAACAAACCTCATGCGCTCGAGCAGTCGATGGATAAGAGTACTTTGAAATAAAAGTTTCCGTGTCATTAATATTCCTCGCGTGAACCGTACCGACGAGATCTTTAGCGAAAGTCAGTAAGTAACGTCCGATAGGTCGATGGTTTAATAACAGCTGATCCGAAGGATAAAATGCAAGGAGATGCGTAGGTAGGGCGGGGGTCGGGCACAGGAAGAGGCTGGCATTAGACGTTCGGATATCTTGTTATTTTCGCTCATAGACGTAGAGCGGTGGCGGCGGCGGCGGTGGGTAGGTAGGCAGGAGGGGATGGGGGTGGTAGCAGTCGACTAGAAATTTCGGGGGAACAAGTGAAGAGGAGTGCGGAAGACAGATAGAGTCTGTCGGTGGGAGTAGCGGGGGCAACGGCAACGGCAACGGCAACGGCAACGGCAACGGCAGCTCGTTCCACACATGGCGCGCACCTCTTAACTTATCGTACTCTCGCTCGCTCTAACTCGCTCTCTCACTCCCTCTTTTTCTCAATTCCTTGCGCGATGGAGCATTTGCGAACGAGGTTCGGTCCCCGGCTGTGCTGCGCTGCACAAACCATATTTTAGATCTTATCCCCGAAATTATACGTCTGTCTGGCTGTCTGCCCGTCCACTCTCTCTCTCTCTCTCTCTCTCTCTCTCCGACTATCGCTCTATCCGTCTTTTTCCTTCTCCATCTCGCAGGCCATTGCCACTTGGACATCAGTCTTACGCCGAGACTGAAAACTAATCGTGGCTTGTCCCTCATACGCCTTAGCCTTTCGCTGCTACTTTGGCTGCAGTAGCATTCCGCCCCTCCCTCCCCCCATCCCATCCCCACTCGCTCACTCACTCACTCTGACTCTCTCTCTCTCTCTCTCTCTCTCTCCCTCTCGGTCTTCATTCCTCGCCGATCCCTATAGCCGCTTTTCTCATTTTTAGCCTCGATCCTAGGACTCCGGTGATCCGCCGAGTCCGGAAGGCGCGGCCTTCCTTAACTATTGACTTCTCTCTCTCTCTCTCTCTCTCGCTCTCCATCTCCGATCTTAAAATTGTCGAGAATATCTGATATTGAGATAATTACACGTGCAGCCGGGACGCTTTGAGTTACGTCGATTTTAATTTCAACTCGTTTTACAGCCCATACTTTTTGCCCAGCCAGCTAATCCGAGCCGAAAAAATGCCCAAACTCTTAAATCCCATATGCTCTGGATTTTTTATCACTATTTCGCGTAATTACAAGGGAGAGAGGAGAGTCCAACGGGTGGCTAATTTAAAAATGCATTACAGTCCTTTAATCCATTAAAGAGGCATGAACGGCTCCCCGGACCTCCCCTTACCCCCCCCACCCCCCCCCCCCACCCCCCCCACCTACCGCCCCTCACCTACCCCCCACCTACCGCCCCTACCGCCAACCATCCGTCCGCCGGTACTTAATATGATAATTAATATTTTTTATTTTCTCGGTCAGCTCTCGTATCTAGCAGGGAGCGCCGCCGCTGACGCTTAATTATAATGATTTAAGCGCGCCGCGGCGACCTTGGGCGCCGGAGTGCCGAGAGCGGCGAGCCTAACCCGCCCCTCCAGCTAACAATAGTGATCAGCAGCGACTCCGGAGCGAGCCGCAGCTTCGCTCAATTAAACCTTTCCCCCGTAGTAGCGAGTTTATTGGGGACCGGCGCGGCCGTCGCGTCCTAAAGAAAACTTTGACGGAAAATTGCGGGAAGGTGTGTAAGAAGGGGGGGGGGCGGGGCGGGAGGAGTAGCTGGAGAGGATGAGCTGTAGAGAGGAGGCAGCGGGATTCAATAACGATAATTTCGCGATAAAGTGGAGTGGGAAGCCGAGGCGAGGAGCCATTGCAGTCGCCGTTTCTGTATTCGCACGAAATAAAATATCGACTCGATTAATCTTTTAATTTAGAAAAAAAGAGCGCGTAGTGTAATTCAAGCGTCTTATTTGTATGGACAAGTCGAGTGCCGCTACGGCTTTAAATAGCCGTTATTGTAGTACATGCTCGTCGCACCAACGTATATTCAAAATTCTAAAGGATGGGAGTAACAGCTGTGGAAAAAATATGCTTCACTGGTCCTTGAGAGAAAAAGGCTACTTAGCTGATTTATGGATAAATAACCTAACCTTTTATGCAACAACCCTTTACCTCTCTCTCTCTCTCTCTCACTCACTCACTCACCCGATCCCTAAATTCTTCTATCTCTTTCCCTTCACCCCTCTGCTCCTTTAACTAAAACGTCGGCGCGTCCTTCCTCCGGGATAATCGTATGCATTTTAGTGATTTTGCCGAACTATACACGGAGCTGGAGCTGGAGCTGGAGGGGGGGGCAGGGTGGCAGGGTGTCAGGGGGAAGAGTGTAGGGTAGGTAGTAGTGTCCTTAGACCGTGACGCGTGTAACTCGGTCATAAATTTCGATTACCGCGCGTTTTATTTTATCAATGCCATGTAAGGAAGCCCGCGCAGCCATAGAGAGGTGTACGCAAAAAGGAATTTTATGGGGGTTAGGACGGTGTAGCTCGGGGACTTTTTGTTCGGAAGGGGGTTGGTTGTCTGTGCGCCTCGGCGTGCTCGACCTCGAGCTGTTGCATTAACCGTACTATCGACCGTATAGATACACGGCGGGTCGAGGTGCGCACCGTATACCTGCCCGCACAAGAGAAGCGTAAATATTTAACTCCCGTCGAGAGGCCACTTATTCCCGATTCCCATAATGACTCCGACGTCGAGTGCCCTCACTTAATCAATTCTCTCCGATTCCTGTTCCATTGCCGTTTATCTGTTATCTCGGCGGACGGGATCGCCTCATCGATCGAACATCGGCTCGAGCCCCCTCCCCCCCCCCTCCCCCCGTTCGTCCCATCCGCAGCCCCGGACCCGCGCGCACCCCCCCGGCCCCCGGGCCCCCGATACCTCATCAATGGAACGTTAATTCAAATACACTTGCTTGGATTTGCATCCGATCGCCGCGGTGCTCGGCTATTCGGTTATTGGGCTACTGCTGCCGGCACTTATTGCCGAGTCAGTTATTAAATAATTCATCGGCACGGTCTGCGTAAAATGTCAATGGAGCGGGTGAGGTGATTTTTTTTTTGGCCAAAGGGTGGAAATCTCGAGCGGAGGTGCGTCACGAGGATATTAGCGCGGGCGTATTAGCAGAAAGGGGCGCTCGCGTAACTCGGCAAATGAATTTATATTGCACTCGGCATAATCCGGGTAAATATTTATATAAAGGAAAAAAATCCGATATTTAAGAGGGAAAGGAAAGGGGATCTTTTTGATAATACGCTGCGCGGCGTTGGCGGCGTCGGCGGCGGCGTCGGAGGCGGCGTCGGCAGCTGAAGCTCAACGTCTACGTACGCCTATGCGCGCACACACGCACACACGCTACGCTATATGCATACATTGTTCAATTGAAGCGGCGGATTTTCCACCATTAGCCAGCCCTCGACGGCCTTACACACCCCCAGCCCCATACGGCCACTGAGCCGGAGCTCGGCTCCCGAGACCCACCCACCCCCGCGCGTCCCTCCTACGACCCGTAGCCGTGTAGTACGGCTCGACTCGCGAGTCGGCTTGGCGCGGGGCACTTTCTGCCCAAGAAAAATCGCAAATAATATCTCCTCTCGCGAAACGTGGTGGAGTATAAAGCGCAGAGCGGGCCGCGGCTCCTTTATACGTGACTCGTTATTAAATATCCGTTACGACGGACTCCCGGAGCCGTGGCCCCGGCACCGCGTCCGACCCCGCTAATGGCTTAAACTCCCGCGCCATCCCCCCTCGAAATCACTTGAGCGCACTCTCGATTTATGAAACGTGAAAATTTCATTTCGCCCTCGGCTTTATCGACTCCCACCCACACCCCAACAACCCCAACAACCCCAATAACCTTCGTCCATCCGCCCGCGCACTGTTACAGTAATAGCCGGCGCGCAAACCCGGAGCTCCGTAGTCGGCGGTAGATCACGTGGCTTTGCCCGGTATTATCCGGGCGTTGGCAATCGATCTCTCCGGTGGTTGCGGGGGCGGTGAAAATCTTGGGAAAACCTCCGTATGCCGTTCGTTCCCGAAAAAGCGAGTCGCGATTACGCGTGGATTGGAGTCCCGGAGGAGGAGGAGGAGGAGGAGGAGGAGGAGGAGGATGATCGCTCGAAGGAGATCCGTCCGTCCCATGGAATGCACAAGCCGTGGCTAATAATTGAAAAAAAAAAAAATAACCAAGAGGAGCTGGGGACGTTTTATAAAGTTGTCGCAAATTATAGGAGGAGACAGGGTGGGAAGCTTAATAATGGAAGGCAATGTAACGGCGAGTTAAGTGTCGAGCGAGGGGAGACTCCCGTCCATTATTTAGCTACAACCCTCCCACCCTACCTCCCTCCGTGCCTACCTCCCTCCGTACCTCCCTACCTCCCTCCGTGCCTACCTCCCTACCTTTCTACGATCCGAACAGGTAGCTAATTCGCCGTTTTAATGCAATGGTTTGTTGGCTTTCCATGTCGATCCGACTGATCCGCCGGGCCGGGGGGAGAGAGAGAGAGAGAGAGAGAGAGAGGGTCATTGGGTGCTTGCATTGGGCTCGGTTCTGTCGAAAGCATGGGGCGCGAAGGTAGCGGGTCATCGGGGGCAAGGGTGGTCGTCCTCGGAGGAAGCCGATCAGACGTAATCGTCATCGGGGGGGTTATTGTCCTCGGTAGCGGCAAGTGATCGAAGAGGCTCGGAATCGAAGGGAGAAAGAGATGAGAAAGGTGCCCTCGCAGGTAGAGGCTGAGAGGGTCTAAGCCCCAGGTAGTTCCGGTGGCTGAGGCGACCCTCGAAAAAATCATTGCCCACGGATGCAGTCCCGCTCACGTACCAGACACCGACAGCGAGCGAGCGAGCGAGCGATCGAGCCAGCGACTTAGAGAGCGAGAGAGAGAGAGAGAGAGAGAGACAGAGACAGAGAAATTGTGGGCTGGGTAACATCCTATAAGTCCCGGGTCGGGACAATGACACCAAATAAGCGGTTGATTGCACAATGCGGTGCCGCTGCTCTGTTTATCGAGCCCATCTACGTACGATACGCGAAGTGGAGTAGCGCATCCTTCCCCCCTCTTTCCCTCTCATGCGTCGCGCGCCCAGTCAACAGCCGAATGTTACACCCAATTTGAGGCGCTTAATGCGTCCCCGAGCCGCGTTCGAATTACGAATGAACTAAAAGGTCAACTAGCCGGGGCTGTGACGGGCTCGCGGCCGACATTACGCAACAACATCGTGCCAACCACTACCTGCATCTCGACTCGGATTTTACTACGTCGTCTAGTAATGAATAGAGACTCGATCGCTCGAACGGCTAAGCTCACTACATCTCTAATTACCTCATCCCTCCTTATTCGTTTAGGGACAAGGGGGGCATTTTAAGGGGTTAAAAGTGTCCCCTTCGTTGCTCTTTTTTTTACACGCGATCGGAGCCAATGAGATAAGTAGCGCGTGACTTGATTGTCAAGGCCACGGGCGAGCCCCGGACGAGTCGATCGTTCTTCTTAAGCGACGAGACTCTGGCAATTAAAGTCATTTGAAGCGTCGGATTTTAGTATGACGCGGAGGCTTGGAGCCCCTTGATCCTGGTCCTGGCCATCGACAAAGCAAAAGCATCCTCGCGCCAAGGATTTAAAGCCGCATTTAAACTCGCGTACTCCGCCGAGGGAAATATTAATCGAAATAATACAATATCCGCGCTGATTAGGAATGACGTAGGAATCACGTAGAGGGAATTAATGAATGGGCCTTTTGGCTTGGCGCATGGGCGGGATGCATGGTCAGCCTCGATCTCGTATCCGTTGTCTTAACGAATTGTTTCATTCAAGGGTTCGGAGTAAATTAGGCGTCCTCTAAATAAGTTAGAATTTACGGGTGGATGGGTGGGCGGGTAGGGGGGTTTGGCGGGGGAGGCTCTCATTACGAGAAGAAGAAGAAGAAGAAATTCCATAAGCTATCGGGAGGTAAGTACGCGTTGGCAACGTAATTGAAATCGAATAGACTCTATTAGCGAGGAAGGTCAGCCGGAATAAGGAGGAGGGGAGAGAGGAGAGGAAAGAAATTATATCTTTAACGGGGGACGGGGATGCGTCGGTGAGACGAGACGCGGATCGGATTGAAAGAGGCCGAGACGACTAAGCCGGAGAAAGCGAAGCTTCTGAAACTGCGCTTTACCGCGCTCGTACATAAAAAAAAACCCCACGCTTACGTGGCTACGTACGTACGTATGTACGGTGGTGGTGGTGGATGGACAGCGGAGGAGGGCACTCCAGAGACCAAAGAGGCACATATCCATTCTCGAGCCAGGGCGAGACAGGGTAGCGAGTAACGGGTATTCGGGGGGAGGGGTTAGGAGGAGCGGCAGGGACAACGTCGGGCGTCGGTCTCTGCCCAGGATGACGATGTTACGGTTCCTCGCTCTCCCTCCCGCTTTGCCGAGGAATCGATTTTTGGAGTTTGCCGAGCGTAAGTATCAAAACGGAAAGGCTGCTCGCGAGAGTCGAAGCTATCGAGAAGCTACGGTGGGTAAGCGCGCGCCCCCGTCTCTGTAGAGGGTCGCAGCGGCACACGGGCGCACACGTATACGCGCGGCCCGAGTAGAGCACGCGTCAGACGCACACGGGGACGAAGCGTTGCGGCATCATAGACGATTGGCTTCTCTCTCCGTCTCGCTCACCCGGGCGTCCTCTGTTGCGCGAAAGGTTTCGGGGGTTGGTCGAGGGTGGTGTGAGTATGTGGGGGCTGACAGCCGTTGCCAGGCAACAGGCCGCTAGGCACGCTCGCGGTAATGGCCGCCACACACGTCACATACACATACTCCCCCCCTACCTCCTCGTGCTCCTCCTCGCTCCTCCTGCTTCTCAACCTCCACCACGGCCTCCTCAACCTCCACCTCGACCTCCTCAACTGCCAACGCCACCGCCACCGCCACCGCCACCGCCACCGCCACCGCCACCGCCATCGCCATCACCGCCCCCCACCCCCTCGGCCCACGGCCCACGGCCCTCGCCGTCCCTCCTAACTCCGTGGTGGCGGGGAAAGAGGCCAGGGGGAGCGAGGAGCCCTTCGTACGAAGTTGCTCGACAACGCGCGCGCACAATAACCCATCGCCGAGGCCTAATACAACTTTTGCTATTAGCATCGGTCCAATGCTCTTCCGTTCCCGGCACCGACGCTTCCCCGATACTCTTCGATTTTCGGCCGAGACCACCTACGCTCCGATCCACGTGCCCGGCCCGTCCGATTCCTCATCCGTCTCGCTCCTACTCGCTCTTACTCGACGGTCCGTTTTCAACGCCCATCACGCTCCCACACCCCCACCTCCCCCCGTTGCTTCACCCCCCCCCCGCCCCCGGCCACTCGCTGGCTTTTCTTCAGTTTTCTTTCCTGGACATGCCGATGCCAATCGGGAGCCGACTCCCCCCGTCCCCCCTCCCACCCGTCGCCTCGTTACGCGCCCGCAACTTACGAGCGAGACTTCGCGCTCTTAACAATACATCTCAGCCAAGTCAAGCGCACGCGTTCGCCTAACAACTCCTCGCGCTTCGCTCCCGAACATTATTTCAAATATTTTTTTATAATATTTCATTCGATTCCGTGCGCGTTCTCCTTATCCATTTAAATATTAAATTACTCCGGCTGCGATCTATCATCGAGTAAGTATTACTTTCCCCGAGCCACTGACATTCTCCCGCACACACGCACACGCACGCACGCACACATGTCATATATACGCATGAATGCGTATACAGAGCTGGCCAGTGTTGCGTCGCGTTCGCCTATACGGTGATGTATGATTGAAATAATATCGAAAAATGTCGTATTTTATTGACAAGCACGAGTGATAGTGCGAGTCGTCGACGGTAGGACAGAATATTTTCCGGAGGCATAAATTTATAGGGGATTGTGTGCTCGGGTACGGTGAGGTCAAAATCTATAGACGATCGAGGAGTCGAAAGGGCTTATGCGGAAGAAGAACAGGTAAAAAAGAGAGAGAGAGAGAGAGAGAGAGAGGGCTAATAATTGTAGGTAACGTGGTATTGATAGGTCGAGGAGTGTCGGCGCTCTACTTATCTCGTTGTCCCACCCTGCCCCTGCCCTTATCTTCGCGGTGCCAATCATTCGGCGAGAGGACGAGAGGCTCGGGTCCGATGATCCGATGTCACGGGAGACACGTGATCCGCTCGGCTACGGGACAGCTGTCGAGACACTTATGCAAATGACGAGTCCCCACTCGCGCGGCCCAGCTGAGCTTTTCGCCTTTTATGCGTCGCGCCAACGAATTTGCATTCGGCCGCTCGTTCCCCGAAGACTTTCCCATTCCCCGTCCCGGCCTCTATTATTTTTCCTTCTCGAGGCGGCCTCGATATTAAGGCGGAGGAGCCATCCTCCTCCTCCTCCTCCCGTTAGCCTCGGGCCGGGCGCGCGCGCGCGCGGCCGCCATATCCGTCGGATCGCGATCAACGAGCGGAAGAACGTCGCGGAAGAGGGTCGCGGAAGAGGGTCGATAAGCCGTATCGCGAGCATCGCTGATCCCGGGGACGGCGAGGTCTCCGATGCCGATCTACAATTGATATTCAAACGGCCCCATCGGAAATGCCTTATTACGCGCAAACTCGAGCGCGAAGCCGCTATAATTATCGGCAATTCGGCGGGAGTCCGGTATCTAGGATCGGGTCCTCCCACCGACCGGGATCGAGGAAAGCGCGGACCGGACGGAAGAGATGCTTTGAAGCGATCCGCGACTCGTCTATTTCGTCGCTCTCGAGGTCTCGGGGTGGGGGGGAGAAAAAAAAGTAACGAGTACAAAGTACCGGGCCACGTGGAATGAGGATGAGGATGAGGAGGTGGTGGGGTGGGGATGTGCCAGAGCAGTCGATGGCATCGGGAGCTGAACAATACTGTCATGCAAATACATGACCGAGCGGTGTAACGTGTCCCAGAACGCTGGAGGATGCTGATTTGCATATTTTAGGCGCGGGTCGCGACGAGAAAATTAGGGGTACAGCGAGAGAGAGTGAGAGTGAGAGAGAGAGAGAGAACGAGGTTTGTAAAGAGCACGGGACAAAGCTTCATATGTAAAATGAAAAGGAAAAAAAAAATAGAAAAAAAATGAGGACGTTGAAGGAGCGTACGACAGGGATTCATTCAGGATAAGTGAAAAATTGAAAAGAAAAGAGCTGAGTGACGCTGGGGCGAGGTGATCGGGGGGTGGTTGTTGGGTGGGGGGCGGGGGGAGAGAGCCAAGCTACCTGATTATTCTAACCGTACTCGCTTCGTGCACGGTTATACGAGGCACTGAGAGAGCGGGATAGATAGATAGTTAGAGAGAGAGAGAGAGAGAGAGGGGGGGGGGATTAACTTGTTTTTTTCTTTCCTCGTGGATTGGCCCGCTCAATTCGAATTCGTACATATTTACAAATATCATTTAACTATCCGGAATGAATGCAATACACGACGATACCAACGGGAACGGGGGTCAGGGACGGTGGCGGGGTTAAAGGAGAGGGGCGAAGGGAACGGAGGGGCAGGGAGCGGGGAGAAGTTGAAAGGCCGAAACGCCGAACGAGACGCCGCTCGATATTTGTCCGCCAAACTCGCTGAGCCACAGCCAATTTAATGATCTCACGCACAGTAACCCACACGCCTACGGCGCTTTATGCAAAAATGGACAGAAAAAACGTGACTGGCCCATTTCCCATTCCCTCATTCCTGTACAGGTATCCCTTCGTCTCGAGTTTTCCCTCACTTCAACGTATTTAATGAAATTTTGCCGTCTTACTTCATAACTTTATTTATATCGGGCGCATAATAAAATAAGAAATCACGCCAAAGAGTAAATTCAGTTGCGGCCGCGTTGCTTGCAATAAATAAATGCAAATAAATGCAAATAAATGCAAATAAATAAATAAATAAAAAAACAACAACAACAAGAAGAAGAAAAAGGCACGAGGTCGTGAAAATACGTGGACGGGAAGGTCTGTCGGCGCGGCAGTTAATTCGTTGCCGTTTATTATAGAAAAGAGTCTGGAATTCAATACGCCGATAATCCCAATACATTTAGGAGAGTTTGCGCTACGGTATTTATACACGATAAAATTTATTAAAGCTGCTGCTGCTGCTGCTGCTGCTGCTGCTGCTGCGAGCTCGAATTAAACAGGCGGCTAGTTTTGTTTTTTAAAATTAATTTCAAAGGCGTGATTTATGAATAAAACTTTCATATTTTACATTACCATACAAAGAGATTCATTTATAAAATTCCAATTGAATATTTATCAAATACTTTAACTGACTCGGGACGGGAAATTCGCACCCTTTTCCTCCCCCGCTTCACGTCCACTCCATCATCATCATCATCATCATCGTCATCGTCATCATCGTCATCATTATTATTATTATTATTCTGCTTCTATACTTTTGTTAATAATATTTAGAAGTATACGGAAGCCAAAAAGCTAAATTTCAAGCCCCGAAGAATACCATAAATCAGAAAAATCGGAAAACCGATAATAGGCTTATGTTGTTACATTAAAGAGGTAAAGAACAGAGATGGAGAGAGAGAGGGGGGGGGGAGTGAAGGAGCAAGGCGTGCGGGTTTATATTGAATGGCGTTATTATTTACAGGGGCGTTTAATTTATCATTATGAAAACCTTGGGTCGGCCGCCGATTATTATTTCGTACTTTGGTCGGAGAATGAAAAAACCCCGAGAGCGCGTCGCTGTTTTAGTAACTCGGTTAGATAGATAGTTAGAGAGAGAGAGAGAGAGAGAGAGACGAATATAATGGAGAGAAGAAGAGGAGAAGAGAGCGTGTGCGTGTGCGTGCGCGTGTGCGTGCGGGGCATTAAACGCTAGTTAAGGCCGGAGGAGTAAAACGGGAGTAAGGACGACGCGTCGCTCCGGGAGGGGGTGAGAGGCGAGATCTCGTCACCCGACACCCGGAACCTCGGCACAAAAAATGCATACATTAAATAAAGAAGAAAGCCAGAGGAGGTAACAGAAGCGCGCAACCGAAATATCTTTTGATTTATCGGGGCCGAGGTAGAGAGAGAGAGAGAGAGAGAGAGAGAGAGAGAGAGAGAGCGCGCGTCTCTTCCACCGTAGAAGAGGCCCGGGGACCAATGGGATACCGCTGGGAGCGGCGCTTCCCAGGTATAGCGTACCGTCGCCCAGTGGAAGGACACAATTGCCGGCTCGGGGTGGAGGTTGATGAGGAGGAGGAGGGAGGGAGGGGTAACGGGATGTAGTAGCGCGAGTCGGCCCGGGGAAGGATGACGAGCCGACACCAAAGGGTTAGTGGCGTAAGACAGCTGGGCCCGTGCGGATCGGAGCAGCGCCTGGGAGCCCGATAGATCAATCCGGGTCCGGGACGCGGACTCCACTCGCCAGAGAAATCTCAAAGAAATCTCAAAGAAATCTCGAAGAGGAATGTCGAAGGAATGTCGACGTAGCGTACGTGTCAGTTGCAAGTTGCAGTCGAAGGAGGTACACCGCGCGCGGTCTATTCGCAGACGGAGGACGTCGGCCAGCTGTGGAGGAGGAGGAGGTGGTCGTGGTGGTGGTGGTGGTCGTCGTCGTCGTCGTCGTCGTGGTCGTGGTCGTGGTCGTGGTCGTGGTGGTGGAGGAGGAAGAGTAACGTCTCGGATCCAATGGTCTCGGCATCGTTTGTCATCGATCCTCATGGATCGTTCAGCCTCCTCCTAATGAACTTGGTCGTAACGTCTAAATCACTTTGGATCACAGCAGACTCATCACGTGACTCCTCGGAGCACTAATAACCCTCGGTCGGCAGGATAAATGCCAAGGGCCGAGAGAAACGAACCGACTCGACGCGTGCGGGGAAGAAAAATAAAAAAAATAGAAAGAAAGAAAGAAAGAAGAACAGTTTCCCTGATCTCGCGACGCGTCCTCTCGTCTTTTATTTATTTGCCCTTTCGGGGAGGGCCGTGGCGCGCGCGCGCGCAGACTCGCTCGACGCTCGAAACTCAAGTCAAGTCGCGAACACGCGAATTTAGCATGACGAGAGGCGCGCTCTCGAGTATTTGTTTACATATCGTAAAGAGCGCGCGGGCCGCTTACGTCTCCTTGAATTAACAGCTTTAAGAGGAATGTCTCCCGCGCTCGGCAAAGTTTTCTCGTCTTCCCGAAACTGGAATAAATAAGGATGCGATAGGGACGAATACCGGGGCCTATCGATCTTCGGCTTTCCTACGGGGATGACTTTTTCTTATCCCGCGATAACGAGAACAGCCCCGATACGCGCCCGAGCACGTCCATACGTGTGTGTAACTAGGGGGTATTTGAGCGCGTGGGAGTAGATGACTCGAGGAGAAAGGATTAAAGTAATGAGAGGGACGTTGGAGCTAAGGGAATTCCTAAGTCGAACTGTTTATTGGGGCGGTGAGGTGTTTTTTTTCTTTTTTCTTTTTTCTGTTTTCTGTGTTTTGGGGGCGGAGAAGGGGTGTGTTGCAAGCCGTTAAAAACAGACGCGCTTGGTACATAAACTGAATAATTCAGAATTCCGCGTTCGAGGCCGGGGAAACTGCTCTCATCATGTAAAGGAGTCTATTTCCTTTGGAGCAGCGGCAGCTCGACGTGGCCGCGATTTTTCAGTACATTTACCAACGAGCGAAGCTCCGTCTCCCCCCCCCCACCCACCTACCGCTACCGCTACTCCCTCCGTCTCTCTGTCTCCGTCAGTCGCTCCGCCGACGGATCGCGGATGCAAATTACGGCCTCGATGTCGGCAATTTCGCGTAACATTATCCGAATCTTGGCGAGGGCGCGGCCTTGGCAGATCTATCTGCCCTTCCCTTAACTATTCCCGGCCCGCACCCCGGCCGGCTATCAAGTAGTCCATGTGAGATAGAGAGAGACGCGGGCTCTGTAGAAGCGGCGTGTTAACCAGCTCGTTAGACCAGCTTACTGCGATACTCGAGTATCTGCACTGGAGTAAGGAAGATTAGTCCGCGCACCCCCGGCGCTTTCCCGGCTTTCCTTGCCTTCTTACATTTGCCGCTTCATTAAGCGCGTTCCTTTTAACGCCCGACGCCTTGAACTTGGGCTGCGTCTGAGAGTCGAGTGTGGAGAGAGAGAGAGAGATTTATTGGCCGGTTTACCGGGACGATGACGTATTATGGGAAATCTCGGCATTTCCACCGAAAGGCGAAAATTATGAAAGGAAAAGCATGGGAACGACCACTCCCAACAGCACTCATCTCAGGTATATGTATATGTATATGTATATATTTATATATATATACGCATAGATATGAAAGGTCTTAACAACGTATTTTTGACGGGCTTCTAATGAGCGGGAAGAGGTAACGTTTTCAATATATATACTTTTACTCTCTCTCTCTCTCTCTCTCTCTCTCTCTCTCTCTCTCTCTCGGTGCCTCCTTCCCTTTAGTTCCCGATTTCTTATCTATCAGAAACATTCCCCTCGCGGCTTGTATGAGTTATAAACCGGGCCAGAGAGACGTTAAATCTCCAAGGTTTGAAGAATAAATATCTCGACAAATATAATCCTTCATCTTAACAACGGAATTTGTTTATTCCACCAACGACGAGCTTTATCACGATCCAATTAATCCTGATTTATCGGCCGCTTCCTTTGCTTAAAAAAGAATAAATAAATAAATAAATAAAAAAAGAAGGAAAATGGTGAAACAGCATTGGAAGCAGCGCATACGAATGGTCGAATTACATGGGGGGGGGGCGGACACGTCCGAGGTATTTACAACGTTTATTATATTAAAAAGATTTTCCTATCGCCAGGGTACTCGGTAAAGGCCAATTGGTTTCCTAGGCGTCGTGTGACGACGACGAGAACTTCGTCCTTCACCTATGGATTATCATTCTGAAACGGAAAATATGGTCGATGGGAGCGTCAGCAGTAACGGGTAATTGTCAATTTCATAGAGTCGGGAGTCGTGTCTCTCCTCCTCCCCGCCCACGGTTCGCTACATGCGTGCAGTCGTACTCGCTCTGTCAGTGTCAGGTCGCTCCGGGGCATTTTGTATTATTATTAAACAGTGCAACAACGCACGAGGATTACGCACGAGTTGTTATATACGTAATGGTCGTGCAGTTGTTATACCGGCCGGGCATCCTTACTCCTAACGCGGTGATATCCCTCGGCCTCAGCCACTTCCTTTCTTTTTATCTTCTTCTCTTCCGCCCTTCTCGGCCCTTCTCCGTCGCGTTACTCCTCGCATTACGGTGTGTCGCGCGTATAGGATATAGGACCGGATTACGTGCAATACTTAGACTCTGTCTATTCGGAGGGATATTTTTTTTTCTCTTCTTCTATTTTCTTTTTCTTTTGCAGCTTATATTCGGCTCGCATGCAAATCTCGCGCTCCGTACTTGATTTCGCGCGAGTAAATTACAAGAGAGACTCAAGTACGTCCTTGCCCCTCTAAGCTCCATTCCTTCTTATTTTCTATTTCACCTCTGACTCTACGCTCTTGGGCTCGAACTCATCTCGTTGGAGGAGCCGTGCCCGACTCGAAAATAGTCAGATTACTTTAAGAATATCTCTCGGCTCTTTTATTTTTCCTTTTTTTCTTTTTTTTTTTTTAACTAACCGAGGCCCGCCACGAAAAATTTCAAAAATACCTTCTGATGGCCTCGCTCCTTCCTTCCTTCCTCCCATCCTTCCATCCATCCTTCCTCCCGTCCTTCCTTAAAGTCTAATTCAATCTAGTTTCAATTTCCCTTTCGGCGTCCGCCGTATTTAAGAACAAAGGATTTTTTCAAAATACCCTGACGCTTTGTCGCCCTAATAATTACGCGACATGTTTGGCATCGAGCGGCAATCGGCCTTTAATTAGGCCAAACAAGGGGATAAAGGCCCAGAGGATAGTGAGACGAGTGAAAAGTCGCCAAAGATACGTTTATTCGTTGTTTGCGCGTCTCCGCGCTGTATCGCAGCATCCCTTATACGTACGACATGGCGCCTGGACCGCTTTGTTTCGGCTCGACCCTCGCTTCAGCCGAAAGAACACGCGTCGGCGGCCAAGGCCCAATACTTACTCGATATCGTATTGTTTGTTTGCGCGGTCGAGAGACAGAGAGAGAGAGAGTCTGAGGCGCCATATTTTTTTCATAGAAAATCCATTATCCGATAGTCCGCGTCGTCGGACGGTAAGATCCTCGGGCTAGTTGGCTCAGCTTTATTTTTCCCTCAAACAAATCAAGCCGATGAACGTAAGAATTTATAGGTTAGGCGAGGAGGCCTAAGAGAATGGCGTTTAGAATGGCCGTGGCACACTCCCCCCCCCACCCGATGAATTCCAGTCCAGTCGATGATTTACCCGTTGAGAACGAGTCGCTCCCCCCGCGCTCAGCCTTCGGTTTGACGGAGCCCATCGGGTTGGATTGTCACCCGGGGCAGGTTCGAGTGGCCCCGTCAATCGCTATCCACGATCGCGGCGAATATGAAAAATCCATTCCCCGCCGTCGAGCCTTCGCCGCTGCCGAGGGCACGACTCGCCGTCCAATATCGCCGCGATAGAGCCGCGAGAGATAGAGTGCGACTGACTAGAGCGTGACGCTGGGTCAGGGAGGGGAGGGGAGCGTAAAAGGTGACTAGCAAGGGGATTTACAGTCGCGCTCTCGGCCCCGTAAGGGAATTCGTAATTTTTTTTGAAAATGACGTGTAAACGAGGAGAGCGTCGCGGAAATGAAAGTGCGGCAGCCGCGACGGGCGTATGGCAGTGGGGGGTAGGGTAGGGGTTGGAGGGACGAGGGATAACGTGCCAAAGTGCGTCGGAGATTCAATTCTGCTATTGGCGCGGTAGATTTGCCAAGGCGCACCCCGGATCTAAAGGGCTCTCCTTTTTACGATGATTTGATTTCCAGGAGGAGCGGCCGCCCTACGACAGCCTACGAGTTGTGACATCTTATATAAAATTTGAGCACCCTTGCCCTTACCCCCTGTCCCCGACCCCCCCTCTCTCTCTCTCTCTCTCTCGCCAACTCCCTACGTAGGATGGATTATCTGCATGATTTATGTGGACCGCAGGTATCGATGGCGCACTACTCGTAAAGCCAAGTACCTACCCAACCATTCCCTAAATGGCCAAGTTTGAATAAAGTCATAACGAATGTTCCCTGAGTTTTATATGTTTAACGCCTTTGACGAAAATCAAAGACAATTGTTTCAGAAGAAGAAAGAAAAAAAAAAAAAAAAAAAGAAAAAAAAAATTAGAAAAAGCAAAGAGCTGAAGGAGTACACGTAATAAGAGTAAAAAAATGCGAGTACGTGGTCGTTTATGTTTGTATGTCGATTGAGAATATAAAGAAAATCAAACAATGTCGAAAATAATGCCGTTCGCTCTCGAGCGAGGATGTAAAGCCAGGCGATGTGCCGTTTTTTTTTTTTTTTTTTTCCCTCGGCGTAGAGAGCGTAGAGAGAAAATGGCAGAGACGAAATGACTGTATGTATATATATATATATGTATATAGATATAGGTACGCTCGTGTAATACGCAGCGAGAAAGAAAATGGATTTCTCAAAATTTCATTCGCACGGTATATTAACTTTAAGCAGATTAATAGCTAAAGCCCGTATCCTAGTAATTCCTATACATTATTTTAGATTTATTTTACCTCAAGTCGTGCGCGCACACCTACGATAATATTTTATACACATATACGTATATGCATGGAAAATTAGTATGGAAAATTCCAGGACTATATTTTTCCTAATATATTATTCATTTCTTGTAAGAGACGAAATCATTTTCGTTTTATTACGTAAACGCCGTAGTAGCTGCTCCACTTTAAATACAACGCAACGGTAAAAATGGCCCGTGCGTGTTATACTACGCACACGTACATTGCCGGGTGGTGGTGGTGGGTGGCGGTGGTGGGTGGTCGTGGGTGGTGGCGGTGGTGGCGTGGTGGTGGTGGGGCCGGGGGGATAGAGTGGGGGGTGGGGGGTGGGGGAGTGGGGGGGGTAGTGGCAGTAGTGTGTGTGGGGGTGGGGTGGGGGGTGGGGGGGGTAGCAGGATAAAATTGGGGCGGTGACAGCGGGACTCGTTCGTGGGGCTTGATACGAGCGTTTCGTTTTCGATGCTTTGAAATCCGCTATTCCATTTTTCTAAAGTACATTCGCGACTTTGGTATAAGCCGGAGATATAAGGTATTGTAGCCGACGGAGCCGAGCATATTATATGGAGACATTCGCTAAAATGAAGAAATAATTTAATTGAAAATCAACGGAACAGAAATGGAAAATAATTTTAACATTTTCCTTTTTTCTTTTTTTCTTTTTTCTTTTTTTTTTCACTTTATTTCCTTACGCAAAAGGATTTTCACATGAAAATGTAATAATACTCGGGGAATAACGTCGGGACGTTGGATAAAGTAATTCAAGTCTGAAATAATATATCCATCCGATTCCCTACACATGACTGTCAATAAATTAATATACAAATACCGTTTAAATCGAAATGCCTCGATACGAGGGGAATTTTCCCAAGTGAATTGTTTATAAAAAGAAACGAAACGAAACAAAAAAAAATAAATAAAAAAAAATACCAAGCCGATGCGTTGTAATGTCTCGTCAGTCTTGGCCTCTCGGCAACTGAATATTATAATTATCATTTACAATTCAGTATTGCAGAAGCAGCTTTATTATGCGGCCGTAAGACCGGACATTGACGGGCATTATTCGGAAATGGCCGATTCTAATGTAAGTACGCGGAGCGGCGAAGTCGCCGCGTACAACGATCGCAATAATTTCGCGGCAGCCAAGGGGGAAAGAAGGGGATGGGGATGGGGAGGGAGGATTAGGAGACACGGACGGATCACGTTATTCTCAAATAAAATTCTTCTTGTTCTTCTTCTACTTTTTGTTTTGTTTTGTTTTATTTTGTTTTATGTTTTGTTTTGTTTTGTTTTTTGTTTTTTGTTTTTTGTTTTTTTAAATGTCCTTTCATTCGGGGACGTAAATGCTGCAACGGGGATGTATGCAGTAGAACGAGTCGGCGCAAGTCAGACAACAAAAATTTAGCTTCAAGTAGAGCGGCTGCACGGGGAGACTCTGTTTATTTTGAAAATGTTGAGATAACCCTATGCTCTGCCGAATGATGCGATAGATAGCTGTACGTGTGTTCACGACTGTGTGTACACCGTGCAAGGATATAAAATTTTTGCGTCTCTAGCAAGTCACTCGATGGGGTTTCCGGCTGCCGGATAAAGGGGGGAGCGAGGGAGAGAGAGAGAGAGGCGAAGAGCGAGCGGGAGGCTAGAAAAAGATAGAAAGGGGGTGGGGTGGGGGTGGGGAGCGTGCGGGCGGATAGATAGAAAAGCAGAGGGAAAACTATGGAAGAGGATCTGCAGAGCTCGCACCAAGTGTAATGGCGTGGCTTCCTCTCGGAGCCTGTTTTCTTCGAGCCAAGCGAACCGCGGCGTATAGGAACCTCCTCGAGGCATACATATTTCTCAGACATCGTCATAGTCTCCGTGCCTATCTTCTTCCTCCGCAACCTCCTTGTCCTCCTCGTCTATCCGATTCTATATTCCATACTCGGGTACGACGCCAGCCTCCCCTTCCTCACCCCGGCTCCCTATCGCCGTCCTTATCGCCATCTCTACTCCAATGCCCTAGCTTTCTCCTTTGGGGATCTTCCACCCGCCACTGCCCCTCACCCCCACCCCGTCGCCTTCTTTCAGAGCACCACCGCGCACTTTGTGCACACAAGATTTGCAAAAAAGCGATACGAGGCAGAATCCATAAAATGAGACTCTAGCCAGGTCCTCTCTCTCTCTCTCTCTCTCTCTCTCTATGTATGTATCTATCCCCTTGCCTCGCATCATCCAGCCACCAGCCTCTTCTAGCTCTCTTTCGCTCATCCTCGCTATCTTTACATCGATACAACTTGAATATTCACCCATGCCCAAGCTATGGCCCCCTCCCGCCATTCCCCGTTCCCCGTTCCGCGGTGCCACATCCATCCCGCACTCGAGTTCTCTTTGAGATCAACGTAACCGCATGAAATTTGCGTTTTACGCAGCTCCTCTGATTCATTTTTTCTTCTTCTTCTTCTCCTCCTTCTCCTCCTCCTCCTCCTCCTCCCTATACTTTCGCCGCCTGCATTTGTTTGCTGGATTCCGCGTTGCTGAACAACGAGGACGCCCTCGGCCTCTTCTTCATCATACAACTACATTCTCCTCTCTCCTGCCGGTAAAAGAGAGGGACGTAAATAATAAAAAGAAAAGGAAAAAAAACTTTTTAACAACACCATTATATTGAGCCCAGATTTTCACCTCACGAGCTGCGATAATTTTCCGTTTCGGAAGACAAACGATGCGCGTACGTCGTTGTCCTCCACGAGAAGATCCTATACGCATGGCTGGCCCGCTCCTGGATCCTTTCAGTCGCCACGTAACGTCGCCACGTAACGTCGCCAGGCAAACAATGCACGCGCAATTTTATGTCTCCGTATACCGAGTTTCTAGCCTAGCCTAGCCTAGCCTAGCCTAGCCTAGCCTAGCCTCTGTCAGATATAATAATGACGATGGCCGGTTATTGGGGTTATTGGGGGGGGGTGGGAGTGTCGCCAGTGACGGATCACCATGCCTTAGCGCGCGTAGAGCCGTAGCGAGGTAGCGGGCGGAGTTCGAGGGGGCAGATCATTTTCCAAATCCCTCTTTCATACAGATTTATAAGACTATTCTATTGAAAAATTGACTCTTTCGATACATCCGATTCTTTTCAATTTCAGCCTTCCTCATTTACTCGCGAGATTTATCTTACCCGTAGCCAATAAATTTCAACGCCGTCCTTCCATTTACTTACTACAATCCCGTGAAGCATGGCCTTTATAAATTATGCTTTTTGCAAATGATCGATGGGCCCGTCGCCAGTGCTGCTAACGAGTACGAAATGATCTTCGCCGAGGACCGATGCCCTCAAGTGACATTCAAAGACTCGACTTGACCTGTGTCGTTACTCGGCCGATCGAGGCCTCTTCTCTACTACGGTAATATCAAGCGTTCGGGCCTCGATCTCATTGACCTCAGTGATCGAGGAGAAGGATACGGGCGGGAGGCTGGAGAGGACGTATCGGATCAAGGCTATAGAGTTGGCGCTATACTCCACCCACCCACCCCACCCCACCCTTCCCCGAGGTCTCCTGTCATTGCCCAAGACTAATAGACTCGTGGCTTGCGTAAAGAAGCTCCCGAGGAGAAGCGGGAGCGGCTGTCCGCGTTATGAGGGGGCGAGGACGCGAGGGGGTTATTGGGGAAGGGGTCGTAGTGCGATAGGAGGCGTCGCGCAAATCCGTGCGATGATGAATATCGCGATAAAAGCGAGCGTTACTCTCTGTCGAGAGTCTGCGCGGCAGAGTCAGTCAGTTCGGCTGAGTCCATTAATCAGATGGACCGCTTATTGTTTTCCATGAGAATGGAGCCTGCCTGCCTGCCTGCCTGCCTGCCTCCCCTCCCGCGGTATATCCCCGAGGATGCGCACGTATTATGCGCGGGGCGGGGCGGGCCGGGCCGGGGATGAACGATGATGCTCGATATTAAGAACTCGCTCCGCCATCCTCCGCGAAACTGCCGCCTAGCTCCTTCAGGATAAGGCTCCTTCGTCGGACGAAGGGACGCGCGGGGGGGTGGGTGGAGAGGATGATATCATCATCCGGCTATACGTGCACATCCGCGCGATAAGGATACGTGCGCGCCTCCTCCGTACCCGAGCATCATATATTCGGGACGCTTGATCCTTTATCCCGGGAGACAGTCTTCAACTCGTGATCCAGGGCCGATGGGACGCGGCCGCTTGGCGTTTAGACTCCGAGCTGCTTTCCCGCGACCTGTAGTATTTCAATGTAGATTCGAAATTCTTTGATATGCCGGCCCGCGGTACGGGGGGGGGAGGGGTTGGGGATGGCCGCGAGAGGGAGGAGCAAGCACATGTATTAAAAGACACTATATTTTCTCGCGGGGTTTTTAGGGATCGGGGGTCGGTGGTCCGGGATCGAGAGGGGCGGGGAGGGGGGACTGTTTTCTGTACTATCGGAGTCTTCCTACGTACTGACGCGTTGGCCAGGAATTTATTTATTTATTTATATATTTATATATATATTTATTTATATATTTATTTATTTATTCATTCATTTATGCGAAAGACGTCGTATGCGGGGAGGTTATTGCGTATGCCCGCGTACGCAAGTTTCCGAATTTCCGAACCGGTTATCCGAACGAATGCGCGTTCCCCGGAAAATGCGCATCGAGCTCGCCACGCGAGATCATCGAAGGAATATACTCTAAATATTTAACGGCATAATGAATTACGGTTAAGGGGAGCGTGAAATAATGTCGTCCCGCAGTGACAGTGATGGAGATAACGTGGAAATTCATTATGAAAAGTGCCCGCTCACCGAGATCGAGTTTCCCGAGCCGGATTTTCCCCGTTATCGCGACGAAAGGGAATCCAGCGCCGCCCTCGTCATGTTTACAAAACAATACCCACGCAGTTAATTATCAAGGGGTAATAATTGCGAGGGACGCGACGGGGTTATTGGGATTATTGGGATTATTGGGGTTATTGGGGTTATTGGGGTTATTGGGGTCTCCGATTTTTCGCCGACTCATAAATAATATGTCTTTCTGAAATTTTAAGGCGAGCGACGCCTCAGCACCACAAAGGCTGTAAAAGATTTCACCATGACATATACAGAACGTCTCTTCCTTCCTCCTCCACTCAGCTCTCGATCTCCCTGGATCTTCTTCAGCCCCCGCACGCGCATCCCCGCATCTTCCATATCTCATTATTTTGGAAAATCCCTCTTTCGCCATGTTGTTGCCTTTCTTTTTATTCACCCTCGCTCACCCTCTCATCCTTCTCCGCATCCCCCTCCCACCCCCACCCCAAACCCCCATCGCCTAACCCACGCAACTCTCGCTCTCTCGCTCCCTTTAACGCTATTTCACTTTTATACGTTATTCTCTTTTATACTGCAGTTATTATGCACGCATTATCGGCGCTTTATGGCGAGACGCTGATTTTTTTTTTTTTTTTTTAGATAAAGTAAGTGGGTGCGGAGGATTTACTTGATGATACACCTCAAAGACGAGATCTTGAGATTTTATGTTCCCGAGCGCTCGTACGGCGGCGAGATTCGCCAAAGGAAGGAGATTATTCCCTATAAATTGAAATATTCCTTAGCTTATTAATATATCACCTGTTATGAGGTGAAAAAGCTACTAACCACAGAAGTATCCTATATCCCGATATCAATTGGGATCTCCTTGAACTTTTTTTTTTTTTTTAAGTAAATGTCCTCCTCTATAACGCTTCATCCCCGCGGATTAGACCCTAGAACGAGACCTTACACCTATTTTCTAATAAATTATTAATATCTCATCGAATACTTTTTCACAAAACGTTATTACGATAGAAAAAATTATCCCGGCCTTGACGGAGATTTATTAGCCTTTCGCCGAAATCTTTATAATACGTTCCTCCAATCGCCAAGTCAGTCGCAACATTATTGGGGATTTTCGTTAATTCCGGTTAGGTAGATGAAAGGGATAAACAGGCCATTAGACAACAGCGGGAGCGAAGTAAAATGTTTAACCGGATGGGGGGGGGAGGGAGAAGAAAAAAACATTTTTTTTCCCGTGTAGGTGAAAGAATGTCGAGAAAGGCCATTAGCAGTTGCAGAAAAAAAATCTGAAGTTTAGCCAATTCGTCAAAGCTCCTTTTCTGTACTTTGCAGCTCGAGGACTAGAATAGGAGAAATATTTGGCTCTGTGAGTGAAGGGCGGAGGGGAAAAGTGGCAGAATGATCCGCTTTCGCGCATCGACATAGTAATTTTGTCAATTCGTGGCCTGACTTTTGCACTCCCGAGATCGGCCTTAAGCGCCAGCACGGTAAGAGTAGTAGTAGTAGTAGTAGTAGTAGTAGTAGTAGTAGTAGTAGTAGCAGTAGCAGTAGTAGGTAGGAGTCCTGGAGTCGGAGTCGGGATCACGGTACGAAGCAATACAGGCAGATACAGGCAGATACAGGCAGGCAGGCAGGAAGGCAGGCAGGTAGACAGGCAGACAGCTGGTCTGAGAACCCATCGCATTTCTTCCTCCTCCTCCTTCTCCTCGTCCTCCTCCCGTGGCGTGAATTCAGATTTATTGAAATCGAAGGCTTGCGGGGAGCATCCCCCGCTCCCCCCCCACCCGTCCCTCGATCTCCGCGCCTTCTTCGAGAAAAGCAGCCTCGACTCGACTGTACCGCGAGAGCGAAATAAGATTTTGCGTATTCCGACAGCCGTCAGGGCCATTACTGACAGAGAAACCCGTCGAGGAAAGGGAGGAGAGGGAGGAGAGGGAGGAGAGGGAGGAGGGAGGAGCGAGGAGCTGCGGATGCTAGCCTGGCTCGCGGCGCAACCAGCAGACGGATACGCTCCGCGGCGAAACCAGATGGCTAAATTGAATTGGAAGGAGACGGAGACGTTGACTGGGACGCTGACTGGGACGGTGACTGGGACGGTGACTGGGACGGTGACTGGGACGGAGACTGGGACGGCGACGTAAGGGAGTCGAGCCTATGCAAGCGCTGCTAACCGACCTGGGCAAATGCACACGGAGCACAAAGACGGGGCACGGAGAGCTGTGCCGTCGAGGTTCTCATCTCCAGAGCCGATACTGCGCCTCCCTGACCAGTACCAGGGGCCTCTTCCCTACGGTCCAGGTGTACGTGCAACAGTCCGTAGTATTAGTGGATCCGCTCCCGTCACCCTGACAACGGGTCACCGCACAAGAAGCATAAAGAGGCTAAGGAAATGCACGAACTGGGTAGACGGCTGGGTAGATCCTTATCGGCAAGTCGCTAAATAAAACGAGTAAAGTAGGAATCATCGAGTGCCGGTGCGGGAGGAGGGAGGCACGAGGAGGGACCGAGCGGACGTACTGAAATTTCCTCAAGTGGCTAAAGGGGGGACAAAAAAAAAAAAAGGAGCAGCTCGAGAGTTAGAAAAAAAATCCACTTAGGAATTATTAAATAAAATCTCCTGGGTAACGGAAAATCGATCTACCGGGCGGGGGCGAGGGGGCGGGGGCGAGGGGATCTTACTCTTTATCTTGGCCGGGGCTGATTTTAGTTTACGATTGCGTGTGTGCGTGCGCGGTGGTCAGGTCGCGGCTGAAATCGGTGATCGGGGAGGACGGAGGGTAACTCGGTCTTCGGCCCCTGGACTCCTCGCTACTAATGCTTGTACACAACTAAACCAAAAGACTAGAAAAATAAAAAAAAAGAAAGAAAAGGAGTAAAAGTAAGGACGAGTCGAGGAGGGATGGCAAATTGGCTGCCGCTATCAATAAAATATACTGGTTTCTTCATCTTCTTTTTGTTTTTTTTTTTTTTATCGTCGTTTATTATGCGCCCCGGCAGCAGTTTATAAGATGATCGGAGGGATTTTTTCTTTCTCTCTCTCTCTCTCTCTCTCTTTTTAGTAAAATTTAAGAGCTCGCGACATTTTATGGGACGAGCTGGAGTGTAAAAGTGCTAACTAAAGAAGACGTTTGGAATGTGCGAGGCCGGCCGGCCGACCGGGAGCGAGGAATCAATTTTCCACCGATGCTTCGCTACTCGCTACGGGGCGCGTGTGCGTGTGCGTCTACGCGTACGTGTAGGGGGGTTATTGGGGTTTACGAAATATTCTAATACAGAGAAAGGTTTTGAAATCTTGACAATGAATTTGCGTGCGTTGACGACGTATCGATCGCGATAGAGTGAGAAAGAGCGAGAGAGCGGTCCCCCTGGCTGGTGGGATGAGAGCCGGGAAGAGCGGGCGGGTAGCGGGTTCGTAATGTATTTCATCACGCATGGAACTTTTTCTTCTTCTATTTTATTTTATTTTATTTTATTTTCTTTCGAACGGAGCAAGGACTCGGTTAGATTCTTATTATGTCGCATGTCAAGCGCCCGGTCGGTCGCCCCAGCGCAGTCGAGGTGCTGCACACGTACGCGACGTGGGAGCCCGTGTGGGTAATATCGATGTATCGGGCGGAAAGGAAGGGGCGGGTGCGGGTGCGGGTGCGGGTGCGGGTGCGGGTGCTCGCGCCTCGCTGACGCTGGATGACGACTACGGAAAGAAAGAAGAGAGAGAGAGAGAGAGGGCGGGAGAGATATATATATATATATATAGATAGAAGGAAAAGGAGGGGAAACAAGAGGGGGATAAAAATCCCTTCTATGATGGAGGAAAGTCGGAAAGCCGGGATCTCGCGAGGACCGTCGACGCCTGTTCTTCCTCGGGGTCGGGTCAAACTCCCTCAAAGGGTGTAGCAGCGAGGAAGGAAGGAGCGCACGATCAGCGCCTTTTACGAACCGAACTCTCCCGACGTGCGTGAGGGTAAGAAGTATAAAGGGATTGGCCTGCCGTGGTGGCTGCGAGGGTGGGAGGAGTAGGAGGAGGAGGAGGAGGAGGACGAGGCTCGAGATATTCCGTGGGCGCCAATAGGGGTGAGATGATGAAAAATAAATTTGTTCGATTTAAATTACATTTTGTACTGTTCAACCGGGGTGGGGCGCGAGGGTGTAGGTGAGGGTGTAGGTGAGGGTGATGGGGGGGTCGGCGAGGGATGTGATGGGAGGGGATGGGTTGTGGGGGAGGGGGGCTAGAGCAGGGGTGCGCGCGCGCGCGTTTTACATTTTCTATTTTATTTACCCGATAGATAATGCCAATAAAGAATCGATCGCTCCGTTAGAAATATTCCTCCTTCTTTCTCTTCCTTTCATTCTGTCTTTCTTTATCTCGGCCTATAGCTCGCGATCGAACGAGTCTCCTCCCTCCCTCTCTCTCCCTCTCTCACTTGCGAATGATATTTTTCGGCTTTTTCTCTGCGGCTGTACTGGTTTTCTCGATTACCGGCGAATCGAGTGCGCGGAGCTGGTTATGAAGCTCTTTTCGCCTGCCTAGTCGTAAAAAAAGGAATATTTCAAAATATCCCGGAGGCTCGGGGCCTCCCCCGCCCCCCCCCTCCCTCCCCAAATAACGTAAACAAAGTATTATGTTTGAAAAAAAAAAAAAAAAAAAACTTACGCAGTTACGGCCGCGGTACACGTAAATGGGGCGGGGGGGGGACGTGAGACTTCAATGCAAACTCACCTGAAAAAGTAAAAAAAAAAAGAAAGCAATCGTTTATATGTGATAAATATTTATCAGCTGCGGAGAGATCGTGTATCGAGTATCGGTAGGGATCAAGTAGAAATGCCGGAGAATCGATGGGCGGGGCGAGTTGGCGGTAATAATAATTGTCGGCTAGGGAGGGAGGGGCTGGAAAAGCTATAAATGCGGTGGTTTTGTGAGTGCCGGAGAAATTAAATGTTAAAAGGGCGCTAAGCACGTGGGGGATTCGTCAGGAGCGTCGGAGCCGAGGCTGCGCGTGCCCGGGATTTTTCACTGAGCCGCTACGATCGTTTTGAATAATCGATAAGAATGTGGTCGGGGGGGGGGTGAGGCCAGCGGCAGCTAAGTAAGAGCAGATTGCTCCCGAGGTTAATTGGTGAGGCGAGGCGAGGCGAGGCGAGGCGAGGCGAGGGAGAGACGAGTCAAACCACGTGGTGACTCGAGCGGGAGAGCGAGGGTGGCGTCGGTGGTGGGAGAAGCAACAGGTTCTACTTAATTATTGAAGAGAGAGAGAGAAGAAGCCGCGCCGGCGTTTTCCGTGCTCCCCCCCCCTGCCCGCCCGACCGCCCCCAGCTGGATTTCCACGGCGCTCGCGGCGCTCGTTATATTAGCTCGGGGACGCGGGTTCCGGAGGCGGACTCGCTAGTGAATCCTTCCGGGCAGTCGCGGGGGCAGTCCGACGCTCCCAACCCCCGTGGAAGTGAAGACCGAGGCTCGGGTAAACGGTAAGAGCCGGGAATTCGATATCGGGGAGCATCGGTGGGAAGCGGAGCCGAACAAAGTGGAAAAGTCAGACGAGCTCCTGGTGCGCGTCCTCCGTGTAAAGGCACGAAATTAGCAAGATTTACACGCGACATAAACGCGAAAGTGTCTCGTAAAAGTTTCGAATGCGAGAGCCATCCGGGAGCCATCCTTTTCTATGGGTCCCTCTCCACTCCTCCACCTCCTCCTCCTCCTCCTCCTCCTCCTCCTGCCGTCCCCCGTCCCCGTCCCCCCGACCTAACACTCGACAAGCCGCGCCTCGGTTGGCGTATGTCGCGTCGCGTCTCCGTCGTCTCCGTCGCATCACCGTCGCATCACCGTCGCCACCAGCACTACCACCTCCACCCGGACCTCGGGATGGTGGTATCACTGGCGGAAGTAACGGCCCCATAAAAACCTGCCGAATATCTCTCGGCAACGGCCAAACTTTCGATATCCTCGCAAACAAGATTACATAAAATCGGCTTCTTGGAGATTGAAACGGCCCGAGAGCCCCGCGCTACCCACCGCTCCCCCCTCCGCACCCACCGCTCACTTTGATCGTTCAACTTCTTCCCTCTTCCGTTCGCTGGGAGCGCACCATTTCCATCTACGTGCACGCATTAATGTCCCTCGGCGGTGAACTCGCGCGCCCCCGGAGGTGCGGCAATGGCTCGATACCTCGATCGCCAACGTGTGAGTAAGAGGATAACGAGGTCGCTCCCCCCCCCCTCTCTGACCCCTGATCCCTGTACCTCGTCTGCTTAGCCTCCTTAAGCGTGAGCGCGCAACCCCCTCCTCCTCCTCCTTCATACGACAATAACCTCTTTCTCGGTCTCGTCGACCCCTGTCCAACGCTCTATCCAGCTTTTCGATCCAGCGACCTGAGGATTCATCGTGCGATAAGGATGGTGCGCAGAGAACGTTTTCTCCGAATGGAGGAAGCACTGCCGATGAAAGTAATTTGGCGCGCGAAGCCACGGCTCGTAGGCTTTGATATTGAAAATTATACGCTCCTCGAGTGCTGTAGAAAACATCATCGGACGAAGAAGAGACCGAGCCGAACTTTGACTTGGTGGTCTGTGCCTTGTGCTTCTGGCCTCGAGGACGACGCGCTCGCATCGACGAGTCGAGCAGGATGCCCAGCGAGAACGGAAATAAGGCGACGAGTAGGATAAGGTGGTGGTGGAGGAGGTGGTGGTGGAGCAGGAGGAGTTGGAGGTGTAGGTGGAGGTGGAGGAGGTGGAGATGGAGGACGACGACGACGACGACGACGACGACGACGACGAGGACGATGATGATGATGATGAAAAAAAGCATTATAGCATCCGAAAGCTAATATGATAGATTGCCTTCCAACAAGATATATTGATGCTGGTTCCAGGGCTGCGCCACTCCTGTCGTCACTCCTGTCGTCGCTCCTGTCGTCACTCATCTCGCTGCTCCTTCGCTTTTCTCCTTTTATCCCCAATAACCCTCCCGTGATCCTTCACTTACGTCGTCAGCGCACCGGGAAAGCCCGCGAGGATGCAGTAGATGCACCGTCCCGTACATCTTTACCTCCCTCACCATCCCCGAGCACTCGTTCTCCTTGGATTTCCCTAATTTTTTCCTCCCTTTCTTCCTCTCCCCGTACTCCTCCCCGTACTCCTCCCCGTACTCTCTGACGCGTACTCTCTGACGCGTACTCTCTGACGCGTACTCTCTGACGCCTCTATAAGCGAAAATTTAAAGAAAGAGATCTCGCTCGTCGGGCTGCTGGTAGTGCTCGTGAACGCCTCGATAGAATGTATCATCGTATGATTTATTATCGGCTGCTGTCTTCCAACCGAACCATCTCGCATCCGGGCTCCAGCCAACACCTCGAGCCCGCCATAGTTCTTTCTCCGTCTACCTCTTTACCCTCCCAGCTCGCCGCTCCCCTTATCTTTGAGATGCAAAGAGGAAGAAAGACGACCCGTTTCTAGAGAGAGGGGGAGAGAGAGAGAGAGAGAGAGTGAGGTTGTCTGCTAGAGAGGAAAATGGAAGATACGAGACCGCCATCGGTATTAAAGGTCCTTGAACTCTGGAGAGGGAAAGGAGAAGAAAATATAAAAAAAATTTCACTCCACTCAATTTGAAGGGAAAATTCCTGGTGCGTTTGAAATGGATCGAAGTTCCAAAAATCACCGTTGCCTGGAGCGGCCAATTTAATTAAAGCCCTTATTACGACCCTTCGATCGCGCCCTTAGCGAAGGAATTAGCCGTAGATCGTCCCGATTGCGAAGAAAGAAAGAAAGAAAGAAAGAATAAAAGAAAAAGAATAGAAGAAAAACCTCGCGGGCTATAGATTTCGAGTGATAAATATATTTGACGCGTGACCTTCTTACGCCTTTTCTTATCAAATCTGGAAAGGTCTCGCGGTTCTTCCCGCCCCCACCCCCTCCAGTCTTTCAGACCAAAGGTAACGAACGAACGAATGGCAGCTCGACTCGGGAAATCATACGAACCCAGACGAGATGGAGGAGGAGGAGGAGGAGGAGGATATTTAATTGATCCTATCCCCGCAACAGTTTTATCCCCTACATTATGCGGCGCTACGACGAGTACTTTAAGGGCATTTTATGCTACTCATTAAGGATTCGCGAGGCCGGATATTTTATTAGGGACCGCGTGGTCGGATGGCCCTATTAGGGCTCAGAGCCTCATTATCACGGCTTTATAATTCGATCGGCAGACGATTTAAGGGCGCAACGTGAGGCGGTCTTGTGGTAGAGGTCCAAGCGAGGACGCGTACGCGAGCACCGACTGTGAATTACGTACTGTGGTTCGAGGCGGGTATTCCGGGGATAAAGTAGAGAGCGTAAGAGAGCGGTGGGAGGGGCAAGGGGGCAGGGGGGGGGGCGAGAGGGCGAGGTGTTTATGCGTCGTCGAGGAGCATAAACGCTCTCGAGTAAGCTTCCTTGTTTGTCGGGACGATAGTAGACGATAGGAGACGATAGGACGGGGGGAAGGGGCGACAGGCAGGCGACAGGAGGCTGATAGGAGGTGGGGGAGAAGGAGGAGGAGGAGGAGGAGGAGGAGCCGCCACGTCGTAGAGCCGAAAGATAGGCGGCTGAATATTGATAATCCTCTGCTGGGAGGTATAAGCCGGTGCCATGCAATGTCCCGATAGCACCTTTCCTCCGCATAAATAAAGCCCATAAAGGCATTTTCCATTTTCTTCTAACCGCGCGGCGAGCAGTTATAAAAGGTAATATTCGAGCAGCCCAACAGTCCTCTGTCGGGCAAAAAAAAAAAAAATCTTAAAATATATATATATATATATATATATATATATATATATATAATTCACGTTTTTACGATGAGGCGCGAATATCGTTCCCCCGTAACAGCTTTGCTCGCCTCGCGCCAAAGGATTACATAAAACCTTGTATAACGTTCACGGGGTCCCGCTCCCTCTCCCCGCCCCGTCCCGCCCCGCGCCACCGCGTCGTCCGATCCCTGCCGCGA
Organism: Ceratosolen fusciceps; assembly: GCA_018883505.1. Classification (NCBI taxonomy): domain Eukaryota; kingdom Metazoa; phylum Arthropoda; class Insecta; order Hymenoptera; family Agaonidae; genus Ceratosolen; species Ceratosolen fusciceps. The sequence goes on from RCIC01000010.1 coordinate 5,188,982, forward strand.
TCGCTACGCGACTGCCGGAGATCCTGGCGTCGCGCAATGCTCCACGAGAGTCTCCGGGACTAATTAATTGCCGACCTCTCGCCCCTCGAGTCAAGGGGACCTTTAAATTACGAGCCATTAGGGCTAACGAGGGTAAGAGCTCCGTGGGGCGGGAGAGGGAGTGGGTGGGGGTAGGGTGGGGGGTAAACGACACCGTGTCAGTTTACACGTCGAATCAATATCATTTTGGCCGCTAAGAATCGATCGTAAATAAATTATCCCTCCGCTCGTACTGACGCTGACCCTTATGCCCCCCTCCCCCTCCCCATCCCCATCCGATTCACTTGGAGAGCTCGCTAAGGACTTTATACCGCGAAAGATGATGCGGTTATCCTTCAAAGCCTGTGCTAATTGATCCGAAAATAGAAAAGGCGCAGTTGAGCGAGTGCAATTACGAGCGAGGATTCGTTTAGATTTACAGATAATCGGTGGGAAAAGGATAGACTGCGTCGCGGATGCTTAAGATTTTCCGGAAGGGTGAGCTCAATACATTCTTGACTTTCCGAGCCAGAGCGTAAAAGCACGACGACGACGACGACGACGACGTTCCTCCCTCCCGCCCTCGTGGCGTTTGTTTTTATTGCCCTCGCCCGTCTCTCTCTCTCTCTCCTCTCACTTCGTCTGTCAGCAGTATTGTCTGGGAGGAGGGAGGTGGAAAAGAAGAAAGAGGCGGACCTCACTCGCCAGTGTTTCATATTCCTGATTTTCCAAAAGACTGCACCTCCCGCACTCGTCGGCCGTAATTTCATAAGAATTCCCATGCTTGCATCGCTCGTCATCATCCCTTTGACAATGCTCCTCCTTATTTCCGCTGCCGGGATCCCTAGCTCTCTCCCCCTCCTTTGTTAACGACGGCAAATCTATGTTCCTTTCTTAGAAGCGGTTACGCGCTCACGAGTATTGGCATTCCTCTGATGTAAACGGCTTTGCCGGCGAAGTAAACGCACTGCGTCAATTCCGCGATGTCTAACCCCCCCCCTGCCCTTCCTCCTCCTCCTCCGCGCTCTTCGCTCCCTCCACCGCCAATGGTATCCGACGGTTCTGCGCAGACGTGGGCGTACGAGAAGCGGGACGGTGGACGGGGCAGGGGGAGCCGAGGAGAGCCTGAGTACCCTATTCATAAAATTTTATATTAAATTCCGTAAAGATATTTTAAATTTTGTATTTTGTATTCTACATTTTACGAAACTTGGGCACGCGCACCCACACGCTCACGGGGGTGCGCCCACCGTATTCCGATTCATTAGCATAGGAGTAATATTTTACGGATTCCTTTTTCCTCGATCGCTCATTTTATATAAATTCAGCAGGCTCCGGGTCGAGAGCCGTCACCACACCTCCCCCCCCCCTTCAACCCCTTCCAACCCACCCTCGTCGATAAGGAAAACAGAGAAAAGGACAAGTTTCGCGGGATTATCGTATTATTTAAACAAAGCTCGTCGGCGGTGGTACGGCGTTACGGCGTTACGGCGTTACGGGGACGGGGGATGGGAGGATCGAGCGAGCTAGAGGAAGCTCCTATGTGAGAAATAAGGTTTTCCTTATATCTTATACGTTATAAGATCGGCGCGGAGACGCGTTAAATTTTGGATGAGGAAAATGAGCAAATCATCGGTCGCGGCGGTCGGGTTATTGGAGGGGCTCGGGGCTCGGGGCTCGGGGCTAGGGGCTAGGGGGTTATTGGGGTTATTGGGGTTGGCATTATAAAGGCGGCCATCCAATCATCCCGAAACTCCTCACGGATTTTCCCCGGACGAATTTTTTCGCGCACGACCTTATCGCGCTCCCAAGGAGCTCTCGGCGTTTTATCCGAGAGATCGGCCCGGAACCCGTGGCTGCCGCGCCACCCGAGCCCCGAGGAGTATTCCCGAGTCGGGTCCCGGGGTTACGAGCGCCCGTCCGTCTCGTGTGTGCGGATAAAATAAGCCGGAGCGTTGACAAAATCGAAGAGCGATTTATCTTCTCCCGGCCGTCTAGACAATGCCGCTTAATAAATGTAAAATGGCTTATACGTTCGGCTCAATTCAATTACGCGGAACTTTTTATGAATTTGGAAGAGAGCCACGCGGGGCCGGGGAAGACGACGCTACGGCGGTGTGCGCGCTACCCGGTAAAGCGGGATGGCGATACGGAGGCGGAGACGCGTCCTGAAAAGATCGCAAGAGGGGATACTCGGGGGGGGGGGGTCGAGGGATCGATAAAAACTACCGAGTTTAGCATGACAATCAACAATCACATCGGCAGAAGGACACGCGAGGATGACTACCACCTACAGCCGACCGGGTCTCGTCTCGTCTTTTTTCCTACAAATTTCTCTCTCTCTCTCCCCCACCTCTCTCTCTCTATCTCTATCTTTCGATCTCTATCTATCTCGGGAGACGTGAACGACGCCGGACGACAATGTACGAGGGAGAACCGAGGGCAGGATGCCACCTTAAAAGCCAAATGTCGTTTTCGAATTTAGTTTAGCGTGGAAATTTCGGAGAATCCGGGGTTTCCCGAGGCGAGAAACTGGAGCACCGAATGACACTCCTCCGTCCGTAGAGTATGTGCTGTACGTGGGTACGATGCGGTGGCGGGTCGGAGGAGGGAGCGCGTACATCTCCCCGGTAGTGATACGTAGAATTTTGTGGAGGAGGCGCGTCACGGGGTGCGTCACGTCACGGCGACGTGCCGGTCTCGGGGATTTCGCTCCTTTCGTCCCTGAATTCGTCTGAAAATCGCGTAGTCGGTCCCGACAGCCTCGTCTTCTGCCAATGACGTTGGCTCGAGCCTCCTCTCTATTAGGTTACCTGCTCCGTCCCACCTCGGCAGCCACGTACCCCCGGCGCGTAAGGCATAGGCCGTCTAGGTCCTCGTTCACATGCGCACACGTACGGGCCCGCGTTTTTTATTTTTTTTTTTTTCTTTTCTTCCCTACCACCGTTTCACCACTGCCAAGAGTCCCTCTTCTTTTTCCAGTCGAGGGAGGCTGGCACGGCTGCTGATGTGCCTGCCTGCCTGCCTGCCTTCTCCCCCGCCCCGCCGCGGCCACCGTCTTCTAAGCCAAGGTAGGACGGTACGGGAGGACAGGCAGCAGCAGCAGCAGCAGCAGCGCGAATCTCCCGTATAAACCCGGTTCTTTTCTCTCTCTCTCTCTCTCTCTCTCACTCTCTGTATCTCGTATAACCCCTCGGCCCGCGCCACCCTACCAACCTTTAGCCGTCCTCTGTCTATCTCTGCCGTCTCTTTCTCAGAAGGCAAGCGTTTCGCGCTTATATATCGCCTCGAAATACGTCGACTCAGCCTTCCTTCCATCTTCCCGGCTCATCCTCCACGCGTGCACACCCGCGCACACCCACGTACATTACATACCTATCCCAAATCCCAAACAGCGCAAATCCACCCCACCCCACCCCACCCCACCCTCCATCCCTCTCCACAACCTCTAGCTGGAAATTCTCATTGCTGGGATCCGCGAAGGTGGAGGAGGAATGGGAGTAGAAGGCTTCACTCTTACAATTCTGACACTTTTCACGAGACTCGTCGTCGTCGTCGTCGTCGTCGTCGTCGTCGTCGTCGTCGTCGTCGTCGTCGTCGTCGTCGTCGTCGTCGTATATTTGGAAATTCGATATTTCGCGATATTAAATTTTTAAATCTTCTTACACGACCTTCTTCACATGCGAGCATATTTTTCAATATCCCGACTCGACGTGGAGAATTACGGGAGCCATTGTTGGAAATGTACAGGGAAGGCGGGCCCCCCGAGGAGGAATTTAGAAAAACGTCTAAGCTCTTGAATCAGGAAAAGCAGATAACGGCTTAGCCCTTTCGATAATAACGACGCCGCTGCGACCCCCTGCCTAACGATAAGAAATAGTATCACCCTCACCCCACCGCACCCGCTCACCCGCCCACCTGTCACGGTGCCACCGCGTCGTTCGAGCTTCGTCGATTCTTCGCTGATTTTTGTAGAACTTTTTTTTTAAAAAGACGCTCTCTTTTGACGATCGAGAAAACAAAAGATTGCCGGAGGAGGCCTCGCCGGGGGGAGGGGCGCGGGTAGATAAAGGGGCGGGAGCGGGCGTTGCTTAGTATGGGTGATTCGTGTGCGAGAACTTTTTGGGGATTCTCGGGGAGAGTGTAGACGTTAAATGGCAGAGCAAACGTTCTAACTAACTCTGAGGAACTCGTGCGATGTATGCACCCGTGCTGACGGCAGATGGAATAAAAAGTTAACTGGATAGATGGATAGATGGATAGATGGATAGATGGATAGATGGCTGGATGCTGCTGTGCACGGGCATGAGAGGGAGAGAGAGAGGGAGAGAGCGGGAGAGAGAGAGACGTAAACGGATGTGGATGAAAAGCAAGTGAAGAGGAAGAGGAAAAGGTGGAAGAAGGGAGGCAAAGAGACGATGGGTGGCGGGGGCGGAGTGCGGGGTTGCGAGGTGTCTACGTGTCTCTCCCGAATCTTGGATGGTAACTGAATTTTCCTCCTAAAATATTCACCCTGCATAGCTACGCCCGCGTAAGTACATATCACTCGCTTTTCTTTGTGACTGGCGTTTCGGCCTCTCCCTCGTACATGCGGCCTCCCACCCCTTTTCCGCCATTTATTCAACCTTCGTATCTCGATTCTTCCTCTTCGTCTTCCTCCTCTTCTTCTTCTACTTCTTCTTAATACGGTCTTGTTTATACGATTTTTCATGCCAGTATGCGTATGCGCAGACATATGAAAGAATAAAGTAAATACATGCACAAATAAAAGTTGCCGGTCTCCAATGAAATAATGGCTGCTGGGGATGACGGGGATGACGGGGATGACGGGGATGACGGTGTCGGGATGTATTTGACTTGGTACGGGCTGGAATAATGCAGGTATAGTGGTGGGAAATTTGAGAAAAATTGGTAGCGAGAGGCTCGCTAGTGAGGATCGCGCACACGATGGGCATTTGAATAAAGGCGGCTAAAGTGGACGGGGTGGGGGTAGAAAGAGTAGCTGTCGGGGGGAGTGGGGAGGTAGTCCAGGTATCGAGACGTAGCCGGCAAGTTGCATTATTGAGTAATCGGGAGGTAGAGCGATGCAGCCGCGAGTCCGAGAAGCCGAGGAGTTCGTTGGAATAAAGGTGCGGAGATGGAAAAGCCCTGAGCGAATGTCTGCTGGGAGTTGGAAGGGACGGGCGCTCCTAGGGATTGCCTCGGGACGTCAGTCTCGGGAAGGAAGGAGTCGGGGGCTGGGGATCGTGAGAGGAAAAGCAGCCAGACGGATGGTTGAATGGATGGCTCGACGAACTGACGAACTGACGGACGGACGGACGAACGGATGGATGGATGGATGGATGGATGGATGGATGGATGGATGGATGGATGTATGAATGGATGGATGGGTAAGAGATGGGCGGCGGTGGGACGGGCGTTGGGGATCCCGAGACTACGATGAACAGACTGAAATTGCCAAGTAGGACGCTACTGACTTCACTCCCCGACAGCTCGACATCACTGCTCGCGAGATCCGACTCTACCTATTTCTCTCTCTCTCCCCCCCCGTCCCGTACCTTAACCCGTATCCTCATAACTGGCTCTTGTTCCACGCCCCCTGCCGTCGGTCCTTGCACTCGGAGCGGCTCCGTGCATGTAGCGAGCCGCGGCATAGAGGCACGTAATACGGGCTTATCCTAGATTACACGCATATGGAAGCCCTCCTGATCTCGGCTTCCCCGTACGCTCCCCCGAGCCACGGCCAAATAAGTAAACTGAAATATTTTATAAAATTAGATTGCATTAGATCCCCCTCGCTACCACCCCAATTCGATGAGCGAGCCCGTCGCGCGGTTCAAAAAACCCCCGTAGCATCTCCGGCACGTCGTAATCAGCATGTCGTCGATCGGCGTCCGACGGACGGCTCTCACGCAGATCTATCCAAATTACCTCCCTCCCTCACACCCTCCCTCCCTCGCACCCTCCACGCAGCAGAGTGAGTTTATGTTCTAGTTTAATGTGCGATACATTTTCTATTATATTCCATTTTTAATATACGAGTATTGCGAATTAGAGGGTATTATCGGGGATGGTAATTTCTAATGGAAATCTAAGGGTACGTTTAGCGGAGTAAGAGTCGAGGGGACTGGTTTACGAAGAGTTCCGAGCCCGGGGATTCCGTAGCGGTGCGAATGAATGATTTAGCCGCGCGGGGCTAATGTGGTACCGGTGCACCAGATAAGCCATCGATCGGCTCTCGGTATAATTGAATGGAGCGGGTCGCGGGGTGAGCTCGATTTAAAGACTTTAAAGGAGCTTCGAAGTTAAATCGACGACGATCTTGTTTACATTCTTTAGAAGGTGAGCGCGCGACCCTCATTCATTTAGGGGCGAGGCGGCGCTCTTAGGTCAGGGAGAGAAAGCGAGCGTGATAGCTGGGAAGGAGAAAATGAGCGAAAGCGCAGAGACGGAGAGAGAGACGCGAGAGAGAGACGAGAGAGAGGAGAGAGATGGAGAGAGAGACGAGAGTGAATGAGCGCGAAGCGGTGGAAGGAGGTGGAAGTACGCGAGCCCTGGTACGACGAGGAGGCGAGAGAGAGAAAATGAGTCAAAGTAGGGGTAGAGGAGAATCTCACCGAGATTCCCCTTATAATTAATGTGTAAGGGTAGGTCATGGAGCCTCGGGCGCTTCTTCTCTACACTTTCTAGGGGAATGAAATTACATCAGCTGTGCAGCAGCGGCAGCGGCTCGCGCTCGCTACGAAATGAAAATGAAAGAGATAGAGAGAGAGAGAGAGAGAGAAACTGGGTGATAAGAGACTTTTTTCTTCTTTTCCGTTCTCTCTCTCTCTCTCTCTCTCTCTCCGGCAATACTTTCCCTTTCGCTCGCTCGCTCGCTCGCTCGCTCGCTCACTCACACACTCTCTCTCTCTCTCTCTCGCTCTTCGTCGAGCTCATTCCTGATTCGCTATATTCTCGCGCAGCCACTTGTTAACCGCCGTATTACTCGGAATAATGTCACGAACAGAAAGTAGGTAAAACGAGCAGCGAACTTGCTAAACGATGCACACTTTATTTTAAAACTTCCAATCCCGTAATCTAACCTCGTAACCCTCCCTGCCCACCCTCCCCCCTCCAGCTCCGTCATTCACATGAATCTCGAATCGTTAGTATTTTATCCAATAGCCTCGTGCGACCTTCAATTATGCTCGAGTAATGCCACCAACGAGGATCTATATCAACATCCAATAATCCATCCTTCTATGCATTATATCATTCGTAGTAGTGGTAGTGGTGGTATAAAAACAAATACTTATGCTCGACTCGAGTTTTGAGGCAGAGCCTTTCGTATATTCAATAACCCCAAAAAACCCCAAATGAGGACGGAGGCTTATTGGAAGCAGTAAGCGAATGCGCTTCTTAAGGCCTCTAACGCCAAGGGTATCTATCGTCTTATATAGGCAATAAATACTCTTATACAATTGATATCGGAACAATTAGACTATTTTAGTTAAAGCCGTCGAGTGCACGGGAACGTTATTAAAATCTTATTTAAAAAAATCGTACGCGAGTTTAAGCGGGTGGAGGCTCGTAATGTTCAAGGGCTTAAATATTGCCGAATATAAGTAGAATAAGTTGCGAAATGTAAAATATTAAAGGTAAAATACCTCGTGTCCTTATTATCGGCGAATATTTTCTGAATTTATAGCTTAATATTAAGAATAGAATAAAAAGTAAGCGAGGTGGGGATACAAAAACCGGGGGAGTGAATGGAAAGGGGGGAGGGGACGGAGAGGGGGAGAGAGAGATATAGATAGAGAGAGAGAGAGAGAGAGGGAAAGGAGAATATACGAAAGCCTATCTTGCAAAAATTTGAAAGGGAAATATTCCTCTCTCGAAAATTCGCATCAGCATAGCGTATTTGCTACTCTCTCGCGTCCTCTCTCTCTCTCTCTCTCTCTCTCACCCTGTCTATGCGTCGTCTATATCCGTCTCTGTCCTTCGTATACATTCAGAGGGTGTGCCCAGGGAGATGGATCCCGCCCTCGCCATGCCCCCTTCCCCACCCCCCTATTTCCTGCAGTAGGGGAGACTCCCTCTCTTTCCATCTCTCTCTCTCTCTCTCTCTCTCTCTCTCTCCATCTCTCTACCTATGTATATTTGGACGCCCCATGGAAACACACGCATGTGGGGCAAAGTACACACTTGGCACTACACGTATTGATTCCATTCGCGTATACCGAATCCCCCTCCCCCGACTTCGTTGCCGCCACTCACACAATTCATCGTCTCTGCACCTCTATATCGTCTCTCTCACTCTTTTGCTTTTCTTCTCGCCATAGTTTCCTTATATTTCCTGTTTCTATCACGACCTCCTTCTACTCCTCCTCCTCCTCCATCGTCTATTCCTCCCACCCACCCCCCTCCAGCCCAGCTCGCCCAGCCATTTTTCCCTTAGCAAGTACATACACAGCTGGAGTATGGATACGTGTCCTGGCTTCATCGGTACATCCCGTGATCTAAATTCTTTCTATTTTCCTCGGTATATGTAAGCCCCCGACACGTAGTGCGCAGACCCCTTCTCGGCGGCCCTCTAACTTTCCCGTCACTTTTATTCTCCTCGGAGGCTCATCCGGGATCTGCAACCCTCCAACTCCAACTCTTATCCGACATTGTTACCGACCATCCAACACACTCTGCTGAAGCCATGCGAGGAGCGACAGAGAGACGCGGAGAGCAGGTGGAGGAGGAGGGGGAGCAGTATGGGGGAGGAGTAGTATGGGGGAGGGAGGAGGGGGGCGTTGGAGGAATATCGTAGGTTTTCTGAAAGCCTCAGGTTATGGGACGATTGGAGAAGGACTCCTCGGAGATGAAAGTGGAGACACCCCCACCCCTGTTATGGATACAGGGATTGGCTGATTTATAGTGGACTTACATTTCGACATTTTAGCTTTTGATCTTCCTTTTTACCAAGGGCGCAGCGTAGCTCTCTCGAAATTCACTCACCATGCGGAAAGATACGAAATGGCTAATGAAAGTCTAATCAGCGAAAGTCTAAGAATAGAGTAGTTGCCTCCTTCCACCCGCGCACAATGACCCCAATAACCCTGTATTGTAATGTCTGACCTTTTCAGAGATGCCCCCTCCCCCCTCCCCCGGTACGCTCGACGTGGCTCGGCACTCAATTTCCCTATCGGGAGTATCGAATGGCCCGCTAATGGCGAACGTTTGGGGCTTCGCTGAAATTCCTTCCCGATACTTCCTCCGAGATACATCGATGCCCCCGTTGTATTAGTAGTAGTAGCAGTAGTAGTAGTAGCGGTACAGGTCGTAACGCGCGTATTAAGGCACAAATAATACGTGTAGATAAAAAAAAAAAAAAACTGCCGCGTTTCCCTGACTCGAAGACTTCAGCACTCGCTGCCGAATCGACTTTGTACAGCAAGTACAGTCCCGTAAGGATAATTCATATAGGTCTCGATTATTATCATTATTGTCATTATAATACAGCTTTACATATTATAATACAGGCCTTACAGCTAACTGACTGACTAACTGCCTCGTCTCCTTTAAACCAAAACTCTCTCCTCTTTAAGCCAATGAAAGATCCCCATAATTATTTTACGATTTATAAGATTATAATATTTCCTATCATTACTACTACGGGCTACTACTACTGCTATTACTACTACCACTACTACTACCACTACTTAGGCCTATGTTTTATTTACTTTTTGTTTATAGTTTATTTTTGAGTTGCATTCTCGGGTTGCACGGCGGCGGACGCACCGACGGAGACGTGGAGGGACGTGTAGGTAATGCCGATACGACGTAGATATAGGCGTAGATAGATTGATCGAGGCGGGGGTCCGGGGGATATGGATGCATAGATAGATACATAGACATGTATATATATATATATATAGAGAGAGAGAGAGAGAGAGAGAGAGAGGAGTACCGAGAGAAAGAAATCACGGGTTCGAGGTAAAGGAACAGATGTAAAGGCAAAATTTCCATTTACATCAGCGCGTCACAGTCAACGGGGATTCTGCTGCCTCGCTGACTCCGGAGCCCCGCGCGCGCGCGCTCCACGGGATGAAGAAAGAGAGCGCGCGGATAAAGGAGAACGAAGGCGAATGGAGAGAGAAGAAAAAAAAGGAGGAGGAGGAGGAGGAGGAGGAGGAGGAGCGTTACAAGACGTACTTGAACGAGAACGTGGAGACGGTGAATTTCTCTCCTTTTACGAAATGGAATCGAGTAGATCGGCTCGTCGCGGGAATAATATCCTCGTGAGAATTTGTCCCCTTAATCCATGGAAAAGCGCGGGGATATAGCGCGGAGGCCTTGCTCGAGCTGCCGCTGCGCACTTCTGCCCTTGAATATCCTCGCACGCCTAACGTCTTTCATTTGCATCGATTCACGCCTCAAGAACTCAATAATCCGTCGCCTTTGTTCCCTTACAAATCCTCATTCGCTCCTATACTTCGTCCTCTACTCCTTGTCACGCTGACCTTGACTCGACTTCAACACGAGTCCCCTGCGCTCTGCATTAATCTCCCGTGCAGCGTTCCAAGTGTACGAAAGTCATGTAATTAACGGTAAGAGCCTTCGTTCCCGGGAAAATTGTCAATAAACAGTCCCATAAGTAATGTTTTATAAAAGCATTTTGTCATTGAGTACTGACGAGTCTCTTTTATTGCCGAAACAACAACAACAACAACAACAACAATAATAATAATGACGACGACGACGATGATGATTTTATAGAAAAGGATGAAGCCAATAAGGGAGGGAGGATTTTCCTAGGAGAGTCTCGGAGTTTTTCCATCAGCCATGTAATAATGGCAAGGAGGTCGGGCCAGTTGATAAAGCGAAGCATACGCAAATCCTTAAACAATATCGTAAGTTACGGGGGCGGGGGGCGTGTATGGGGTTGGAGGGATTAATCGGGAAGGAGGAGCGAACCGTGAAAAATGATAGTTTCATATTCCGAGAAACAAACATCACTTAATAAAACGATAGTCGTCCGACAGTCGTATCAATCATAAAGCGATAGCGGTCGTATTTTGTATAGGGATAGGCTTCGCCGCCGCCGCCGCCGCCGAGAGAGAGAGAGAGAGAGAGAGAGAGAGAGAGAGACGGGCCCACCCCAGTAAACCCCTCCGTGCGCGTACTCCCCACGCATTATCTCTTATCTGCCGCGTCACGTCTATCTCCTCCCGGAATTTATTTTCCTTCGAGCTAGCTCAACGCATCGCCAAATCCTCCATTACGATAAATTGGAAATTAATGACGCAGGGTCAGATCGCGGGCCGATCGATCGACTTGCAGTTACGCTCAGCCTCCTAATCGATCCTAATATTCACAAGGAATAAGGACATCGCCTAAAGGGTCGAGACATTTTTACTTTGAAAGGTCGTATTTTCTCGTTATGCGCCTCCGCCTCCGCCACCTCCGCCTCCGCCACCGCCACCTCCGCCTCCGCCTCCGCCTCCGCCTCCGCCTCCACCTCCACCGCCACCCCAAAGCGAGCCGAGGGAACGATTCCGGTCCGGTCCGGTCCGGTCCGGTCCCCGAGCTAATTAACCCCAATAACCCCGAAATTACGCACTACAAAATTACACTATTGTATAATTAAGAGAGTTAATTAAAGGGCTTAATTACCGGATGCCTCTCCCTATCACTTATCGCTTATCCCTCGATAAAGCGCTCGGCCGCGTTACGACCGCTTATTCATACCTTTCTATGAAAAAGCTCGCGGTCACGTATTGTTGGCGACTCCTCAAGGAAACGTCGTTATCCCATTAAGTCGGGGAACCGAGGCTAAAGAGGACTTTAAATTTATTATTTGCATGCCGATGCCGATGCCGATGCCGATGCCGCTTGTACTCGTGCTCGGTAGGTGGTGGGGTTAACGGTACCGCAGGCCTCCGGGGAATCCGCTTAATTACGTTCGAACGTAAATAACGAAATAAATATTAATGGTCGATAAAAGTAATTATGAGCGTACGCTGAGAGAATTAAGGGAGGCTCGGCTCGGCTCGGCTCGGCTCGGCTCGGGAATTTCCGAACGCCACTCGCTCCTCAGCGTTTCAACGGACGAAAATTAAAGAGTCGAAGAGGGCCAATGAAAGCGCGCCAATAACCTCGATTTCAGAAAGTAACAAGAAATGATGAAAGTTTATAATAAATTATCTGCCCTTTGAGTACTGAGTATTGAATACTTAATTGCGGACTTGGTTCGTTCGGGATACAAGAAAAGCCGAGGAATTAAAATATAAATTGCCTAGAATCGTTAAAACTCTTGATCTCTGAGCCTTTACGTTCGTACGGCGCGCGAGAGAAGATCCTAATCTATCGAAATCTGTTCGTAATAGCTAAAGAGAGTGTGTGAGAGAGAGAGAGATAAAGAGAGAGAGAGAGAAAGCGCGCGATTACGTAATTTGCTCTTGATGTCTATTGACCTTGAAATTACAGAGAGAGAGAGAGAGAGAGAGAGAGAGAGAGAGAGAGATGAGCCAAAGCTCATTGCCAAATGTAAAGGAGCTGCCAAGAATGCAATTATCCCTGTTATTAATAAGAATAATCTACGGCTTGGACCGTGCGATAAAGGGATCACTTTACATGGAGGAAAAGCAAACGAAAGGGTTTAATCCGGATTACGTGAATTTGTCGGGCTACGTATGATGAAGCCTTGGCCAGCATTCGCATTAGATCAAAGGTGAAGGCTTCATTTGCATTTAGCCTTGGCTCAACGGGAGGAGAGTAGCAGCGTAAAATACGCAACGGGTCAATTTGCGATATAAGGTCGGTGGTGATGGGGTACGTGGGGTTATTGGGCGGGGGCGGGAGGGGTGATGAAAGGGGGCACGAGGGCACGGGGGTCGGCTAAATTCAAAGGACAAGGCCGTAGAAAAGGCCATCGGTCCATCGAGCGGGCTTAGCTTTTCCTGGGCACCAGGGGGCGACGGAGGCGGCGGGGGGGGTGATAGTAGGACAGTAGGGGCGTTGCGGAAGGACAAGGAGGAGGAGGAGAATCCGCGCGCGCTGGGCAATCGCCTTTTCGTTGTCGGGGTGCGTGAATGCGCGCGGGAGCGTTCGAGTTAGGGCCGAGGGACAGTCCTCCGGTCGCGGCAGCGACCCCCGATGTCCGGGAGCCCCACGCAGCCGAAGACAACAGGGTGGTGTCTCCATGGCGACCGGCCACGTAGAATTCGAGAGCGGCGCGCCTAGTCGGTAACAAGGGGCGAGGGGGGTGGCTCGCCTCGTCGTTGCAGAGAGACAGAGAGACAGAGAGACAGAGAGACTGGGAGTCAGGGCGACATCAGCCGGGGGTGACGGTGGTAGTAGTAGTGGTGGTAGAGAGATACGTCGCTCTCGGCGACGACGACGACGACGACGATGCAGAAGCTCACGTGCGCCCCTTGACTTGGCCCCCTCGTAGCGGCTTCTGATTGGCCGCAACTCTCGCCGATAAGGGTGCACCGCGCTTCCAGCTACGGGGTGTCGCCCCCAAGTAGCGCGGGTGTCTCTCCTGCGAGGGCCCGAGGATCGTTCGTTGGTAAGGCGTACGCGGGGACGGCATCCTTCGATCGGCTCACGTGCGCCTCGCGGACCCTGTCAGTCATTTGGCGCCGCTCGTCAGGCTCGGCCGTCGCGGACTCGCGAATAATCCCAATAACCGCCCGTCCGTCGGGCCGGCCGTTAAACCACCTCAGGCGTGATCTGCTTGTCCACGTGGCCGCCCGGACGATAAAGTGCGGAGACGAGCTCCAGGAGGTTGAACTGCAGGAGGAGGAGGAGGAGGAGGAGGAGGAGGAGGAGACGCGTGACGAGACGAGGCTCGAGGTGGCTGAAGCGGCTAACTGAGTTTGGAAATTGCGTGGGCGGAGGGTGCCGAGGAGTGAGGGAGACCGAGAGTCAAGGCACACAGCTTCGGCAAACAGACGGTATGAATGTTGATTGAGGGCCGCTGAGGGAGAGGGACTCGCAGACGGACAAACACCGTGAGGGAAGGAGCTCGCGCGAGCTCAGCCTCTCATCATTTTTACTCTTGATACTAGACTTGCTTGTTTGCACTCTGCTCTTGCAGCGTGAAAACTCTCTGTTTTCTCACGGAATTCTCAGCCGTTGCGCCCACGGAGATCGAGAGAGAGAGAGAGAGAGAGAGAGGGGGGGGGGAGGCAGAGAGAGAGAGTGCGAGGGGGCAAGTATCGCGAAAGTAAGTTTTTCCTCTGCAATCTATGGTAATTCTCACTAATCTACGTTAAGTATATGCTAACGGCAGAGGCACGTGACCTCGAATAAGCGTTCCATTACAGTATCTCGGATTTATTGTCCGGCGCAGCGACGAGTACTCGCATTATTGGCAACGACGATAAGGTAGTGGTCGTGGGTAGTCAAGTGTCGAGGAAATATCGTATCCTACCTAATGCACGAATATTCTAGTTGGTCGTGGTATAATCCGTGTCTCGTCGTTTCGTCTAACGAATCCGATGGACAAGTAGGGTGGGCGAGAGGGAGGGAAGGAAGGAAGGAAGGAAGGAGAGGAGAGGAGGGTCTCGTTAGGGTAATAAATAATTCAGGTAGACTTGGGGAATTATGAAATAAATATTCGGAAAATATAAACGGACGTCGCTCGTGCAGTATAATACAGAAGTGGATTGGGCAGGTCGCGGGAAGCGGGGAAGCCTCGGCTCGGATGGGCTCCGAGCGTCGATTCGATAAGGAACAAAAATACAGGGGGGGGAAGGGGAGAAGAACGAGAAAGGAGAAGAGAGAAGAAAGGGAAACCGGAGGACTTATTTGAGGAATTCAATGAGAATGAAAGATTCATGTCAGGGCTTTTCCGCATAAACAATAGTCTCCTGTATCCGCATAAGTAATCCGCAACTTTTCGCGCACCGCGAGCTGTCCATACCAATGGGCGTCCCTTGTTCCGCCTACACCGGAGCCCGGCCTAGGAGACGTCATGCGCGCCCGGAACAAAGGAAAAAGCCACCGAACGAGCGGAAGGTAAACGTCGGGCGGGCGGGAGGCGGGAGGCGGGGAGGGTGGTGAGGTGGGCGAGGGAACGGGGCAGGGAGACAAAGGTTCGCGAAGAAAAGTCGGAAAAGCGCTCGACGGCTTCGCACGTAACCGAGGAAATCCGTGGCGAAAGTTCCTAGAAGCGGATTTGCCCACGTATCCCCGCGTCCGCGTTATCTCATCCCACGGCCAAGAGACGGAGAGAGAGAGAGAGAGAGAGAGAGAGACGCGCCGTTCGAGAAGATCGAGATTTATGTCGGCGGTCCCGGCCAAATAAACAGGCGTAACAGCGAGATGGACCGACTACCGTTCAGCCGGTTCAGCTACAAAAACCAGCGGAGGCCCTATCGCGAGACAATGGCGCGATGCAGGGGGTGCAGGGGCTGCTGGGCGGGGGTGGGCGTAGGTGGGCGGAGGTGGGGTGAGGCGGAGCTGGGTAGGAGAGGAAGGCTGCCCGCCGCCTCCGACGTCGTTGAATGGATTTCACCGGACGATCTCGAAGTGACAGGATGCGAAATGGATGCTGCGGGGTCCTCTGCGGGAGAGAGAAGAAGACGAATGTCCTGGCCCCGTCCCCGTCACCATCTCCGTCTCTCTTCGTTCTTGTCGGCGTCGGTGGAGGACGAGGCGGAGAAGGTGGGGAAGGAGTCGTCGTCTCGTCGTCGATCGCCGAGTCGCGGCACTCGGTCGCGTCCTCCCGGGATTCGGCTCGCGGTAGAGGGGGCTAATCCGTATGGAATATGCAGGGACGTTTGTCAGCCGGAGGGACGTGGAATTAGCTCTCGAGGAGAGTCCGGGGCCCCTTACGACGACGCCCATTGATTTAAGGCCGGCCGAATTAATTGAGAGCTTCATTGCATGAATCAATTATGCGACTCGCCGTCGACGTCGCCCCGATGGAAATTAATGGCCGGCTGTCTCGAGAATTTGTATTGGCTCCGCTGACCGCCCCCCCCTCCCCACTCCCCCCGCCGCTGACCAAACCGCCCGGCCCTAAACTCGATTGCGTTGCTACGGGCAGCTAAGGGGGGGAGATACGGGGATCGATCCTCCGGGCTACTCCGACAGGAGCAAAAAGCACGAATAATAGGTCCGTCCACGTCACGTCAAGCACGGCGGGCACGGCGGGCACGTCAAGTACGTCAGGCACGGCGGGCACGGCGAGCACGGCGAGCACGTCGAGTCGCACAAGTCGCCGGGAACAACTGACCGGGATTATTCCGAGCGGGTGGCATCCTCGTCGAGAGGACGCGGCCCGATTAAATAGCTTTGACGCTCGGGTTTCTCAGGGTTTCTCCCCGCTTCCGGATTCCAGGACTCGATCGGTCAGCTCGGCCGATAGCGGTGAGTGAGAGGGGGGCTGGGGGGTAGGGATGACGCTCGTAAATCCGTTGAGTGCTTGCAGTGCCGGAGTCGGGGTCGGGAGGAGGGGAATGGCGGACAAGTGCGCGAATAGCGAGGAGGAGGAGGAGGATGAGATGGAGGAGGAGGAGGAGGAGGAGGTAAAGAGGGAAGTTTTGGCGGGCGGCTGAAAGTCCAGGAGCGTTGGGAGCAGCGGAACTGCATTGCGGGAAGGAAAGTTCGCGGGGGAAGTTGTTGATGCGCGGCGGCAGCCCGTAGTAAACGAGCTCTCGAGCCCGAGAGAAAGTGGGTAATAGAGTTTCGAGAGTGAGAGTCGGGAGAGTACAAAGTGATTGGTGTTCTATATTTCTCGTAGTTATAGGCTGGGAGTGAGAGCGGGGGAGGCCTGCCCAGAGCTACCGGCTGAGAAGCGAGGAACGCCAGCGTGAGATAGAGAGAGAGAGAGAGGGAGGGAGGGAGGAGGTAGAAAGAGAAAATAATAGGAGACGAGAGTTGTGGGTTAATTAATTCCGGGGCATAAACCGAACCCTCGCTTTGACCCCCCCACCCCCACCCCCGGTTGGCTCGGAGCCGCCTTCGCCGTCAGATCCAATGAGCAGTCTCCTTCATAAAACTATTATCAAGGTCGGCGCTTTAACTGTGCCACGCGCACCCGCCCGCCCGCACGCCCGAGTCCCTTTAAAAGGACTCGGGCACCAAGAATGCCGAGAGCTTAAGATCCTGCTTAATAAAGCCCGGGCGTACACCTCGGCCCCATCCCCGCTCACCCCCTTCGGCGCACAAACGACGTTTCCTCCTTTATTCAAGTGACTTCCTCCTTCCTCTCCGGCTTCCTCTTTCATCAACGACGCATTCCCTCCTCCCGCGGCGGCCTAACCCTCTTCACCGCCTCCGCTGCCACCGCCGCCACCGTTCTTGCCGCGCCTCGCCTCGCCTTTTATGTCCGGGCTCCCTTCGAGACCGGCCGCTCATTGTCTCGGGCTCCATGAATGGGAAATCGATCCGCGACGCGAGCGTCAGCGGAAATTATGATTTATCGACGCTTCGATATTAAGTCAATTACGCCCGAGTGTTATTTCGTTCGCCTTTTTTTTTCTATTTTCTTCCTCCTCCTCCTCCTCCACCTCCATCTCCATCTCCATCTCCTTCACGAGAGTGTCGGCATCGCCTCGGCCTTACAGTATCGCTCCTAGTCAAACAACAACTCATAATCCCCCCTACCCTCTCAATACTACCGTTCGGTCTCGCGCCTGGGTTTATTATGCGAGGCCTGCCTAATTATCGTAACGACTAGCCAGGGTTATTGGGGTTATTGGGGTTATTGGGGTTATTGAGTCCTTCGAACATAACGAATGCGCCGAATAAGTTAACGGCAGTGGCCTTGCGTTTCCTGCGCACCGATACTTGCGGTGCGCCATAGCAGGCGCAGGGGGGGGGAGGAGCTAAATAAGGGACGGGGAGCGTTTACCGCGTAAACTTTCGGAAATTGTATCCCTAAGCGAATGGGTTTCGGAAATTCTCTCGGATATTCCCTAAGGCAGAGGACGCCGAGGAGGGAAGAAAATTCACGCCAAGAGGAGGCAATAATACAATTTAAAACTTTCATTAGGTTTGGGGTAAAAATTTCCGTAGCCGGCAGTCCTCCGAGCTAAAGTCGCGCTCGTACATACGTCGTCGTCGTCGTCGTCGTCGTCGTCGTCGTCGTCCGGACCTTTTGGCACCGGGTAGCTCTAGTCGACTCTCCGCCGGTTATAATCGTGCACCGGCATATTCATCAGAGGCCATTGTGCTGGGCGACCGGAGCCCTCCCGTCCCCGTAGCCACGATGTAGAGGAGGCGCAGGCGCTAAGCGCAGGGGCGAGGACGTTCCGGGACAGGGGTCAGATAGAGTCTTCGGCCCATCAATTATCCGAATCACTGCCATTAATGTCCGCCGCGACTCGACAAATCGACCCGGTAAACATTAGATCGGCCGGAACGGATAAGCCGGAGGAGCACCACAGGCGTATATATGTGGGTCACGGCTCGTCCCCGCCCGGACGAAAACGGCTAATTACGACGACTGCGACTGGAACCTCGAGGGAGGCATTAGCATATCTGGGGCGCAGGATGTCGGGTAAGGGACGGCGATACGAGGGGAGCTAATGGCTCGTCGCCCGGGCCGGGCGGTAGCTCGTTCGTACCGCGTACTACCGTGTCCGACGAGGATGATGCCTGTTCGCGGCTGTCCCCCGTCCCCCCGACCCCCGTCGGCCAGCTGCTCTTCCTCGGCGGCTCGAGTCCCCGTATCGGCCGTTATCGAGTGACGCGGATCGCGAGCCGGGATCTACCGCCGCCGACAAGATCGCCGCTCCCGACGACGATGCACCTGCCCAGGAGGTGCTCCCCCCACCCTAACTCTTACCCGGACCCGTGACGCGCTTTTAATTGACTCGTGGGCGGTCCGAGCAGCGACGCCTAATTTCACGACGCACGTACCGGTGCTGCTGCTGCCACTCTCTCTCTCTCTCTCTCTCGATACTTTTATCCGCAGCGTATCTGAATTAAGGCGCGACGAGGAATTACGGAGGACGCCCGGGGCCCTGCTCGAGAATCCAGCTGGACGGGCCCTCGACCCACTGGCCGACCAACTTACCGACAATTTCTTTATCTTAAATGTCGATCGATTGATATCACGATCGGGAAGAGGCGCTCCTTACAATTAATAACGACGACAATAACGACAATGACAATGATAATGACGACGACGACGAGGAGGAGGAGGAGGACGGAGGAGGAGGACGGAGTAGGAGGAGGAGAAGAGAAATGCCGCTGCCGACAGCTCGTCGTCGCTGGCGTTCTAATTAAGGAGCGAGCGAGTTCTCGAGTCGGGTCCGTCGGGCGTAAAAAAAAACTTCTCCGTCCCGAGGACAATGGCAGCCGTAGAATCGGCTCCGTTGTGTGCCGCAAGGGGCCGCAAGGGGCCCAAGGGGCCCGGGGGGTGGGGTGGGGGAGAGAGGATCCGTGCTCTCCGAGAGCTGTGCCGAGTGCGGCTTCATTCATCGGGTAGAAAACGCTCCCGCGGCTTCTTACTCCGGGGCCGGAAATTTGCATAGGGTACCGACGCTTATTATTCGGCAATTCGCGACAATCGAATTATCGATCGATTGACGCGTCTTCGAGATGAGGCCCGACAGCGGGCGGTCCTGCCTCGCAAATTATCGTTAGCCCCGCGCGCACGTGCATTATTTGCATATGCCCTCGACTTCGCTCGGCGGTTGTTTGGGGTTATTGGGTCGCCCGCTGTAGCGTGGCTCGGGGTGGCTCGGGGTGGCTCGGGGTGGCTCGGGGTGGCAGGGAGGGAGGGGCACGGGCGACATTGGGCCGAAGGCTGTTCACACGCGAGCGCACACCTGATAACCGCCGACAGCGGTAATGACGGCGGGCCCGGGGAGTTTTTTAACGTTGCTCGGCTCCGGCGATTACATTGGGCGATAATTGGAAAAACACGGGGTTCGCGGTCGGGGCCGAGTAATTCGATTTTTCGCTCCCCGAACGGCTGGAACGTCGGACTTTGAAGACGTCGAAGCTCACTCGCGGACTTCCTCGGCGAACGACTGATCGATCACCATGTCGATCGAGACGCGTTATACCGACCTCGACGTTGCCACTGCTCGTGATATTGATATTAATAGCGATGAAGGCGTTAGAGGCTGGGTGATGATGGGTCGGATGGCGGGAGGGGGGTGGGTGAGTGGGTCTAGATCGTAATTAGCGAGACCGTCGTAAAAGCAGGAAATCCGTTGGCGGTCGATCTCGAGTGTCGGTACGTGAAAGCCCTGAATGGAGTACAGAGTTGCGGAGAGGAGGAGGAGAGGAGGAGGAGGAGGAGGAGGAGGAGGAGGAGGGTCCGTCTTCCGGAGCGAGGTGAGTCCTCTACGTCGAGGCTGGCGGCATCGTCCGTCCAGCGGGAGCTCGTTTCAATGGAGCCGGGCGGCCGGCGAGAGGCTCGGTAACGTCGATGAAAGGGTGACGAAGGAAGGAAGGAGGCGCGCGGCTCGAATAAAGAGCGAATCAAAGGGTTTACTAGGCTTTACTACGCTTTACTTTACTCCCCTGTGACGTGAGCAGCCCTAGTCGCGCCGACACCCGCGCGGCCCGCGTTGACGCGCGTGCATACATTATAACCGGGCGACAGCTGCTCCCGAGACCGGGACACCGGGACAGCCTCTCTCTCTCTCTCTCTCTCACCCTCTCTCTCTCACCCTCTCTCTCTCTCTCTCTCTATCTATCTCGAAGGAAGGTTGTCGCTCACGCCTGGCTTCGTCAGGAGGACTGCTCGAGAGAGGAGGGCGATGATAAGGGCGCTCTCTCGGCCAGGTGCTCGCCCTGCTGGAGAGAGAAGCAGAAGCAGAAGCAAAAGTAGGAGAAGGAGGAGAAGGAGGAGGAGGAGGAGGAGGAGGTTCGCGTTCCCCGACCTCAATTGCCATGCGGAAATTCGCACTTTCGCGATTCGCTAAAATCCAAACGACGTCCACTTAGGATAATTCGCACATTCGGCTTATCCTTTGGAGCATCGGAGCCACTCCGCTCACCAAGAAACAGACGCAGTCCTCCAAGTGGCAGAAGCTCTCTCTCTCCCTCTCTCCCCCTCCCTCTCTCTCTCTCTCTCTAGCGCTTTCTTATAATAAAAAAACATTGTAAGAGCTATTGCCAACGGCGTTACCGTTCTCTATGCGCGTACTTGTCGGAGGATAAACAACCGTCGACTTCGGGGCGAGAGCAATAAATGTATCGCGGAGGTGGCGCCATTTGCCCCGCAAGACCTGAAAGTCCCGCCCGGGTGCTTTTCGAGCCCCGAACATCAGGAAGCTCGAACGGCTCGGACGGCTCGCACGACTCTCTATTCGTACTTCGTAGCGTATGAGTTAGGTTAGCATCACTCGCGTGTGTGTCTGCGTATGTCGCGGGGATACTCTACGGACGACGACGAGAATTCCATGGTGTTTGCAGTATGACGTAGGAAACTGGGCGGATGGCTTTTCCAACGTCCGTACGTCCAAGACGCACGGAGAGGACATTGTTCAGGGTGCAGGCGATTTCTGATTGGGATGACAAAGCCCAAGCCCTGGCATTTCCCCGAATAACATCCTATCCTTTACACGTATACCCGTATGCGTACGTACGTGTATTTATAAATCGAAGGGCTGCTCCAAGCGGGATTTGAAATTTGAAATAGAGAGCGAGAGAGAGAGAGAGAGAGAGCGAGAGGTAGCGGCGGTAATTGAGAGGGAGGGGATCGTTTAGGTGCGCCTACGAAGGAGCAACCGGATCGGCTTTCGAGCTACACCGATTGCCCCTAAAAGCGCACTTCACTCGGCAGGGGAGTGTAAGTCGTGATGTGGCTGTATAGGCGCTCCCAGAACATGGTACAGGCTACCTGTGCGCCGTGTAGGGATACGCGGGGTGGGGTGTATCTCGATCCCTAGCTTCGATATGACCGATCGAATGGAATTATATATTCGATATGTAGCGAGCTAATACATTGTCGGGGCTATTTTATATCCCCCACCCCCGAGCCACTATCGAGGCCTTTTGTATAAAAACGCGGCGGCCGTAGTAGATTAGTTAGACGCCGTAGATCTCGAAACTCCCGTTGAAACGTGTTCGAACGTGTATCTGATGGATGGATCGCAGGGCCGATGAAGCCAATCGCAATCCGAATCCGACATTACGTAGGGACAATTACGATCTGCCGTTAATAATTAGAAGAATATGTTTTTTTTACCTCACTATCCAACTCTACGAGGAAGAGGAATTAATTCGGGGGGCTGCTATGCGATGGCGCTCAAGTAGGATTTATTTGTCTCTACCTCCGTGCGAAACGTTAACTTATCGAAAATAACCGTGGCTCAAGTGCCAAGGGTCGATGGGCACGGAGGGCTATAGTCCATCTGTCCGTCGAGTAGCCCAGTTCGATGAGTTTGGACGGAGAAGTTGGCGAGGGTGTTGCCAAGAAAGAGGTCTCGGTCCGCGGAGTTTGTACTGCCGAGTTTCCCCGGAATTTCCCCGGAATTTCCACGGAGTTTCCACGGAGTTTCCACGGAGTTTTCCACGGAGTTACCACGGAGTTCCGAGGCAGCCCGGTTACCTCTTGGCTAAATCGCGCGTTAAATTCCCGGCCGTTTGGCTTTATCGGCCTCGCCGCTCACCCTCTTCGTCACCCGCCCACCCCGTCACCCTGACACTTCATCGCTAATATAAAACGGATTATAAGTATCCCCCGGCTAAACCTGCCTGACCCGATGCAATATCCATTAAAGCGGCCTCCAAGCGTCCCTGGATTTTCATTAGATCGATATAAATATTGTCGAGCCCATGAAGGAGGGGCCTTGGACGAGGGGGAGGGGGAGGGAGGGAGGGAGGAGCAACTTTAAGGAACGTTTGAGGAAGCTTTAGCTAACCTACCTACCTACCTACCACCCGGGCGCTTAATAGTTTTCAAGGGGAGCGAGTGAGTCGAGGCTGCTCCCGGGTTTTAGCGAGTGTCCGCTAATGTCGGCCGACGGATTCCCTACGAAACCTGACCCCGGGTATTTAGAATTTACCCGTCGAGCCTAAAAATGCTCCACGCGTTGTCTTTCATGCCTTTCATTGACACGCGAGAGAGCTTCGGTCCGCACTGACGGCGCCTCAACTGAATTACCGACCTCTGACTTTCCCAATAACCCCCCCAAGTGGAACGGTCAGGGAAAACGTAGCCTGGACAGAGTAAGCCGAGTTATTCATTACGTAAGGCCATACGAGACGTCCTCGGTATTCGGCCGGATTACGAGGGGTCGGGGGTGGCAGAGAGAGAGAGAGAGAGAGTACCCGTCGATGCCCGGCGACTCGGTGATGCATCGTCTGACACATAGTGGGAGGGGAAAAAGTGTCCGAGGACCGAATCCTAATCGAAACCCATCAAATTAGTTCCTCGTCCCGACGGCTAAGCTCCCTCACCCCTTTTTCTATCGACTTTACTCGGTCCGTGGCTCCCCCCCCACCCCCACCCCCCACTCGGGACTAGGAGCCGGTCCGCGTTCCCGCAGCCCCGGCAGCCACCGGCTAAAAACCGGCGGTACGACGCCTCTCGCGCATCCCCCGCTTTTATAAGAAACGGTCTGGACGTCGGGCAATTTGCGTGGTCGCCAGACGCATCGACGAAAGAAAAAAGAAAGAAAAAAGAAGGCTAGACGAGCCGGGACATCCTGAGGTACGCGACGGACAATGGCATAGCTCCCGTCGATAACCCATATATATATACATATACATACATACATATGGGGAGTTGTATATATACGTAGAGAGAGAGAGAGAGAGAGAGAGAGAGACTCGCACCTCTGCTCCCTCACCCATCCTCCCCGAGCCACGGAGGCCAAACGTTACCGAGGGCTAACCTATCTCTCGGCCGAAAGAAAAGCTACTACGTGCATTAGGAGATTGTGTTCGACAGTTGTTTACGAGGCATCCGGACTATCTCCGTCTACTCGCTTGGCTCGGGACTCT
The DNA here is from genome assembly GCA_018883505.1 of Ceratosolen fusciceps. Lineage (NCBI taxonomy): Eukaryota > Metazoa > Arthropoda > Insecta > Hymenoptera > Agaonidae > Ceratosolen > Ceratosolen fusciceps. Next base: position 5,212,898 of record RCIC01000010.1, read on the forward strand.
AGCCTCTAACCGCCTATCGACCAAAGCCTTCCCGTCGACTTTAAGGATATTTACGTTAGTGCACTTGCATAACTTCCGCAGACAAATTGCCAGCTCCCCCCCGACGCCCCCACCCCTACCCCACGTAATCTCGGTAGAGCACTTTCGCAAGGGAGCTTTTCTTCCCTCGGCGTTTTCTTTCTTTCTTTTTTCTTTTTTTTTTTTTTTTCTTCTTTCCTTTTCCCCCGCTGTTTTTCGGTTACGCGCTCGCGGTATCGCCCTCGGCCCATCTGTGCCCTCCTCCCGGCCGTCCTATCGCGAGAGTATCGACACCTCCAAGACGCGGCGGGCGGCTCGATAGGGATATACCGAGGACGGCTGAGACCGCTCCTACATTTGCAAATCGGATCGGATTTATCGGCAGTCCTCGGACCCCGGGCGTTTGCTAATACACGTCCCGGACACGTCCGTCGGCTCGGGGACGTCGGCGGCTCTGTACGACTCGGCGCCCGTACTCCTAGGCGGTGAGGACAGTCGTCTCTAACGGGTGATGGCGCGGTGGGTGGGAGGGAGAGACGCTAAAGGACGGAGGGGAAAGGTATTTTGATCGGCGTCCATCGGCGGAGCATTCCACGAGCGCGCAACGTAATTAGTAAGATAGCAAATAATAATTGCCAGCTATAATCGATAAAATTTAAGTTCTTGCCGCGTTTCCGTTAATTGCCAACTGCGCGCGTACTCGTGTATAATTTCGTAAATTAATTCTATCGATACGTGCCCGGAATGCCACGTATGGTCGCGATCCACACCCCGCCTCCGCCCCGATAACGTACGGGTTGGGGCGGGTTGGGGCGGGTTGGCGGGGACTCGCTTTCTTTTAACTTTTAATTCTTATGTTTTCACTCGCTCTTTGTCTCGTCTCGTCTCGTCTCCCTTATCTCGTATTGGCAGCGTAAGCCCGGAGGAGGTAGAGTTGGAGCTGGTAATGGTAGTCGTCGGCGGGCGCGAGGCCGTGCATCTGGTGCGCGCGGAAGGCTGGTTATTGGGAATAGCCTCGAGGCCCCGGAGGCTTTTTTTTCACGGGACCGAGTGTCATCGGCTGGCCTGTCGGGCCCGACTTCGTCCTCCTCGTCCACCCGATCCCATTTAAATAATCCCCCGAGGCTGGACACCGGATAACCTTCCCGGAGAGCAGATGCTCCCGGCCCGAGGAGTACCGCGAGGCCCGTTCCCACCTGTCCGTACGTGCGAGCTCTACGTCCCGTTCCGACCTCGCCACCCCCCCCCCCCCCCCACGTAACCCCTTAGCACCTAAAGCCGCCACCGTCGCCGCCACCGCCGCCACCGTCGCCACCGACGTTACGGGATCAACCCCCGCGTGGATTGTGCTTAGGCGCACCCAAGGCCGAGCCGCGAGTTCGATTAAGATAGCTATAGAATCCTCCGCTTCCCCTAGGAGATTAAGGATAGTCCTCGACGGCTGGCGATCCACCGTCCTTTAGCGCCTCTCCTTCAACGAAGCTCTACGTTGCGATCCCGACAATCGATAGCCGTCGTCCGCTCCTCTTCCGGGAGGACTCGCTCGTCCTTTCCACGGGAATACAATAATTCTCCTTTTCCTTTTCGAGCCTCGAGGCGTTTTCCCGGCCCGCCTCCCCCCCCCCCGCTCTTACCCGCGCTTTTCCTCCCCTCAGCAGGGCTGGAAGATTTTTATTTCAACTGTCATTATGGCAAATTTGATACTTTAAATGTTATTGCGACGATAAAAATTTTTATTAAAACCAATTACATTTTCTTTCAATTTTTATTTCATTGTTTCGGATAAAATTTACTGCTCTCAAATTACTGGCAATAAAAGTTTTACAACGGCGCGCGCCTCCCCTGCGTTTTCGAATTACGACGGCGGACCACTCTCCCACCCGCCTTGTACTATCATTACCATTACCATTATCATTATCATTGTCATTGTTGTTATCGTCATTTTAATTATTCCTTATGTATTATTTGATATTTATTATTGGGAGTTTTCCCGCCCCTCGCCTGCTGGACGCGGAGCCGGCCGTGCCCGCCGAGCCACAGCCACTCTTCACGCACACCAACTAACACAACCGACTCCCACAATATTTTAGGCTTATTAGCATTCGTTGTTCGTCGCTTGTTGTTCGTCGTTTACGCTCTCCCTACAGCAAAAACAAACAATAACAACAGTAACAACAACAACAACAATAATAATAATCATAATAATATGGGGCGGGGGGGCGGTGGAGGGATTTTTATTGGATTCTCGTGAAACCGTAAATATCGTTTTATAAATGTCCGAATGACAAAACATTTAATTGCTATAAATTAGTAGTTCCTTGATTCCAATTAATTTTAATGGCGTCCAGCTTATTATCTCTCCTGAGATCCGCTTACTAATACAGATCAACGGCAATAAGAGAGAGAGAGAGAGAGAGAGAGAGGGAGGAAAGAGGCGACTGGTTGTCGAGGAGTCGCCCGGCCTTGGTTGAGCCAGGATGGGGCTGGCCGAGCCTCCCGAGCAAGAACGTCCAGTTGAATTTTAAAACAATTAAGGGCGCGGAAAGTCTAGAAAGGGCCTATTAGGTAGGCCGGGCGAGCGGTCAGGGGTCACGGTCAGGGTCCACGGTGAGGGTCCACGGTGAGGGTCCACGGTGAGGGTACAGGGTCAGGGTCCAGGGAGCCACGGGCCCGTACCCAATAACCATAGCCAGACACACGCACAGCCACAACTCGCGGCCAAGAAGAAGTTATATCGGTAGCGGAGGCGCCGATGTGCGGTCTTAATTTTCTCGGGGAGGGCTTTTTACGCGACCGGGAGTAGGTGGGGCGGGGGAGAGGAGCAGAGAGGCTCGCGGCTGGCCATAAAATTTTTGACGTCCAGCGGCAGTTTTGCGGGCCACTGACATAATGCGGGCCGTTAAGAGGGCACGACTCTGCATACTAATGCAACGGGCCCTTCTCATTACTAGCTCGTAAAACTATGGCGGTACCGGAGTCCTTGCCCGACAGTCGGACAGTTTCAACAGCGGGCCCCCGCACACCGGCCCCCTTACGCGGCCCCGATGCCGATCGATGCCGTTCCTCGCCCCGTACCGTCCCTCGCCCCTCGAGCCATGCCCATCACCGGCAGCTTAGAAGGGAAACGGAAGAGGAGGTTCCCGACTGTAAGCAAGAGAGCCGGAGCTCCTCGGCTCTCGTCCTTCCTAACGAAAAGAAGATGAAGAAGAAGAAGACGAAGAAGAAGAAGAAGAAGAAGAAGAAGATGAGAAGAAGAAGAAGAAGAAGAAGAGGAAGATGAAGGCACGGAGGAGGCTAAACCAGTTTCGTTGGGCGTGTTGCCGGGGATCGCGAGTGGAATGCTCCGTTCCCACGTGGAAAGTCGGCGGCCGAGGCCCCGGCGTGTCCACCTGCAGCAGGTATATACGTGCGGAGCGCCGGCTGGAATGTCTCGATGGGCCCTCCCTCCCTCCCTCCCTCCCGCCCTACCGGCCCCGCTTTCAGTCGACCTCTGTCCACGTCGGCCTACGGGCCCCGAAGTCGCGGCGTTCCGCGAATTTCGCGGGACCTCGACAATAGGGGGCCCTACCTCCCCGTACGGGGATCGGTGGGACACGGGTAATTGGTTCATTTGCCTATCATTGGGACTCGGGGGGGAGGAGGGGTGGGAAGAGGATTGCCCGGTATCGCGGGCAACCGATCGCCACCGCGATGTCTTAACCCCGTGGCTGGAGAGAGCCGAGCGAGGGCTCTCCTCCTCCTCCTCCTCCTCCTCCTCCGTGAGAATCCGAGCCCGGAGGTTTTCTGTCCCCGCTTACCCCCTACTAGCAACCCCCTTCCCTCCCTCCCTCACTCCCTATCCTCCTCGCCCTAACGTCATCCACGTCCGCGACCTCGCTGCCCTTCTTTCTCCTTCCTTCCTTCCTTCCTTCCTTCCTTCCTTTCCCCTCCCCCGTCCTCTCGCAGTATGCGTCTAAGTCTCAGCCCCGGCCCCAGAGCGTGGAGACCGTGAAGCCTCTATTCCATGTCGCGTCTATACCTCGAGAGCAAGAGCCGCTCGCAGCTTCCTATCGTTCATAAGCAGCGCGCCGCGTACGTGGCTTCCACGTAGCAATTGAACGGAGCCTTCGCCGCGGTCGAATTGTCGAACGGGAGACGCGATATTGGGATTATTGGGGTCATTGGGGTCATTGGGGTCATTGGGGTTATTCGGAGCATCGATTCGCGGCCGAGAACTTGCGAAATTTTAATGGGACGGCCGTTAGGTCAGTCCCGAGGGCTATCGGGGTTTATTGGGGTTTATTGGTGTTTATTGGGCTTTATTGGGGTTTATTGGGGTTTATTGGTGTTATTGGGGAATGTAATTTAAGTTGTTTGAGGGCCGTTGGACGGCTAGATAAGGCCGAGTCGGCCGGGCTCACTTTTAACCTAGAATTCGTGGAAGGAATAGGAATAATTGGCCGGGAGGTGGGTTGAGGATGCGGAGGAGGTGCAGGAGGCGGAGGAGGAAATGAAGGGAGCTCGATTTTCATTAACTTTTACGTGGAGGATTAGACGGGGGCGAGTCGGCGCTGTCGTAAGTCGGGGGCCATCCGGTACATAGGGCCCGCCTTCGAGATAAATAGAGGAAGGGGTTCTAAGCAGAAACGGGGCGCAAATGCCGGGCCAATTTCTCGCCTTATCCCGTAGCCTCCCCCTCCCCACCCCCCAACCCTATACTTTGCCGACGTGGGAATGAAAAAAAAAAAAAAAAAAAAAAAAAAAAAAATAAGAAAACGTAAAAGCGTGTAGGTGCATAGGGCATCCGGGTAGATGCAGTCGGCGGCCAGCAGCTGACGATGCACGGGGCCCGTCGTTACTTCTAATGCAGCTAAGGCCGAGGTTCGGCAATTTCAAATCGTCGGTCGGCCTCGGCTGAATAGGGACGGCGGCCCTGCTGACGTGCGCCACCAGTGCCACCGCCCACGTATTGCCATGAGGGCCGGTGGGTGGGAAGGTGGGGGGAGGTGGGGGAGGAGCGGTCAGCCAGGCTGACGGCCAAGCGCATAAGCAGCTGCGCAGGAGGCGAGTGCTCCCTCCGACGCCTCCCCCGCTCATCGATAATGCCTAATTTCTAATTTAGCACGTATAATTATACAATACTCGTGGGCTAGCTTCCCGTCGTACACGCGATTACCAGAGTCGAGTGCGGCGGAGGCGGGGGGGGGGAAGCACACGTGGGGACGCCTTAGTTACGGGTTTGCGATAATTGCCAATTTCTCGGTCTTGCCGACCTCCGGCCCAGCCGCGGCCCCGCAATATCTACGTCTATCTCGGCCCGCGAGTTCCCTCGCAGCCCACATGTGCCGTCCTCCCGGCCCTGCCGCCCCTGCCTACGGCCACCGCCTCCCCGTATCCCCGACCGACCCTCCCAAACCCGTCGACCACGACCATCTCGCGCGTCCACGGGATTTTCAACGATCGTAGAGACCGGCTATTCAGGGAAATACGTCTGCGAGTCGTACCGCGAAACGGACACGCGCAAAAAGTAATGGGGGCTCTCTCTCTCTCTCTCTCTCTCTCGCTCTCTCCCGCTGGCATAAGCCATCCAGGAATAATCATCCCGTGGGCATGGGTGGCCTGCCTGGCTCGCTCCTTTTACAACCACCGTATCGGACGAGGCTGTCGACCGATGCCCGACGCCGGCAATCAATGGCCTTTTTAGAAAACCCGGGACCTTCTCCTCCTCCTCCACCTCCTCCTCCACCTCCTCCTCCACCTTCTCCTCCTAAGCACTGCCCTCTTGACCGCCACATGCTTCCCCAATTAGCTTTTCCATCCTCTCCGTCTCGTTTAGCGAAGCTATCCTACACGAGTGAGCAAATAAATTCCTGTTGAGCGACCGCGCGGGCGCGCCTCAGAGAGAGAGAGAGAGAGAGAGAGAGATTAGCGTCTCGGCAAGGAGCCCTCGTCGCAGCTGCCGAGCACGGAAATGTATTTAATTTACTTGGCCATATAATATTTATTTACGGCTCGTTACGATCCCGCGCATACCCAATGAGATACGTCAAATCGTCATCCGCGGGCGATTGAAGGCCGGAGGGGGGGGGGGGATGGCGCGGGAATCGAATTGTCATCCTATTGGCTTGTCGTGAAACAGGTAATTACGTCTACGTAATGGGGACTAACAGCACCGAGGGCACGCGTCGACCTCCCGAGGTCATACGATTACGGGGATATTCTCTCCGATAATCCTCCCGATAATCCTCCTCGAATTACCGAACTCGCCCCCCCCTACCCCTCCCTCAAGACCATACTCACACGGAATCGATACTCGTCCCGCGCTAATAATAATCATCTATGCGATAATAAGCCACTCCCCCGACCCCTTCTTACCGCTACCTACGGTCCCCTGTCTAATCCCGCAGAGACAGCACCCGCGACTTCTCCCCGCAGCCCCCGCTTCGCCGGGAGACGAGCCGGTATTAATAGCGACAGTGCTTTCGGTGGAACCCGCTCGTACCGAGTAAGTACCGAGGCCAGGTACTTACTACGCGACGGGGCTCGAATAACGTCGTATAGACCCGCCTGCCAGGATATACCGTAATTGCTCGGCCCTGGGAATGCCCGAGTGCGAGAAATGCGGGAGGGAGCGGGGGTGCAAAGGTCAGCGGCGTGGGTAAGCCGTACACCGAGGCTGACCCGTGGCTGGCCCGGGAAAGGAGCTCCACGACAAAGAGCCTTTTAAGGGTCGGAAAAGCAGGTGGGTTGGGGAGAGAGGGGAGAGGGGAGGGGGGACGATAGGTCATCCGGCTCGGGCGTAAATCCCTTTATGAGCCACGCCGTCGCAAATTGACGGCCTGTCGCCGACGTTTTAAGGAGCGAGCCGGACTGATGGGTAGGCTAGGCGGTGGGGGAGGTCGGGGGAGGTTGGTGTGGGGGGGAGGGGATGGGGGGTCAGCCGTCCATAAATAAATATCGGCCGTCGATGGTCGTTTCGTGAGTGCGGGGGAGGTGGGAGGGCGGGCAGGGCGCGTTCGGCGGGAGGGCGCGCGGATGCCTGGGAAATCGTTGCCGAGATACGTTTTTACGCACTCCCTGTAATAAAGGGCCGCTCTACTGCCTCGGGCACTTTATCGGGGGCCCAGCGCGCCTTCTACGGCTGCCGCCTCCGACTGCGGGCCCGAGATTTCAATCGGCAGCGGTTGCGTGCTTTTCGCCAAATCGCCCATTCCGCGAATCTCTTTCAATTATAGCCGTGAGCTCGCCGCCCGACGAGTGGCGGAGGGAGGGTAGACGGTGGGCACGGGGGGGCGGGAGGCAGATTTTCTTCGAGTCGCGTAGCGCGTCTTCGTGGCGTTGCCCTCCCCGTCATCGCATGATTCCCCCCGCGTAAATAACAGTCGAACCGAGCCCAGGACGAGCCCAGGACGAGCCCGCGCCGACTATCGCTTCTTCGACTCTCTCTCACACACGCACACACAGGCATACACATTTACACAGCCTGTCGCTCGCCACCGCTTCCAGATTATCGCGAGGCACATAAATCCCAATTACCCACCCACGGGGCGGATAATTACCGATAATTAGCAGCGCCAAGCCAGACCAATTGTCTCCTCACTCCAGGGCTTCCTTTCCCTCGGACTCTATATCCTCGGTATCGCCCCCTCTGAGCCCCCGTTGAGCCCCCATCCCTCCCTCTCCTATCCTCTCCACCCCGCCCCGCCACGCACACTACACACTACAGGCACACTACAGGCACACCACACAGTACGCAGTACGCAGTACGCAGAGATACGCACACCGGCAAGTCCGGCAACTTCCGCTTCTGCTCGTTTCCACTCTGCTTGTGCGAGACAATCGGCGATGTCGCAATCGTCAGGAGCTTATAGGACAATGCAATGACGCCTTCAGATCTTATCGACTCCATTCGTACGGCCGCCTCTCCCCGTACATCAGCCACCAGCCATCAGCCATCAGCCACTTTCATTAACTGCAATCGTGCAATCTCTCCTATCCCAATGCGATCCAACGCGTATTCGCACGGCGGTGACCAAAGCGCAACGTCGCTCACCTCCTTCGGCTTATTACGCGCGAATATAAATTAAACATTCCCCCGTCTGAATAAATTAATACGCATATACGCATGACCGACTATTCCTGTTTACCTAGGGAATCTGGAATTAATTGTCTCGCGTGTCGGTCAATGACCTTCGCGGTTCCCATTGTCATTGGCAATCGTATACGATAAATCGACGTTTACTCGAAAGCAGAGTAAGGAAAGCTGTGGGGACGTATTAATTACTTACCGGAGCGTCCTCGGGGCCTCGTAGCCGTCCAAATTCCGCTCCTCCTGCAGGAAGGAGAAGAGCTTCTCGAGCTCGGCGAGCTGCTCGTTCCTGGCCTCGTTCGCTTCCCTCAGGACCTGTCGACAGAAAAACAAGCCAAATGCCATGTGTTAGCGAGCTCTGGTCGCGCTACCGCACGGGGATTCGGGGGGGGGGGCCGGGCTGTTAAACAACGATACGGTAAAGGCGAATACGTCTTCCCCGTGGACGGGCTGGAAAATAAAAGCTCGGACGTACGAATGAATGAACGAACGAACGAACGGAGCGCCCGTTAAAATTGAAATACGCCCATCGGGAAAGCGCGAGGATTTACTGCCTTTTTTCCAGGATAATGCAATAAAAGTAAGTGCGGGAGTTTTGCACGGTGGTCGGGAGAGGGGGAAGCCGCGGAAAGCAGCTCCCATGTGTCGTCGCGTTATAGGTTTTATTTAGAAATAGGACGGGGCGCGAGAAACGTAAGCGAGTGGAAACAAATCTGGCCGCGTAATGTTTCCGTTCGTAACAGCTTCGTTGGCTCCTGTTCACCCCCTCCTACCCCCACCCCCACCCCCCTCGTACCACTGATTTCCCGTCTTAGAGAGAGAGAGAGTGAGAGAGAGAGCCGCGCTTACCGCTGTCGTCGCAGTCGACCTTCCTCGCTCGCTGATATGCGCTTTAATGGCTGTTTTTCAGGCTCGTTTATGTCGCCGATGTAGGAGGCATTACTGCTCCCCCGCTCCTATGGCCTATAAACGCCGGAGATCAGCCTGCCCCTCGGCCCCTCTAGCCCCTAGCCCCCGGCCGTGCCCGGCAAGTACCAACTCAACGTATGACTTCCTTAGCCGATTCCCGCGGTCACCGTTTCCAATCGCGTCTAAGCAATGACAATACTTATTAAACCCGTGCGCATCTGTCATTACGAGCTGCCGACGCCACGTACCCCAATAACCCCAATAACCTTAGTAATATACGTACCGAGCCGAGCTTAGTCTACGTGACGCCACCTCGTTCCGTCAGTCATTTCGATAAATAAGATTCCACGATCCCGAGTCGTAGACGAGTCCGAGCCGAGCGTGGCCGAGCCGCCACCTTTGACCCCCGGGCTCTTAACTCCGAACAGGGGTTATTCGCGTTATTCGGGTTATTCGGGTTATTGGGGGGTGGGAGGGGGATAATGGAGAATACAAGATTTTCATAATAAACGATATTCAATTTTCATGGCTTTTATTGTGAAATATAGCGATTTACGAAAGCCATTTCATCTTGATACACACAATTATCCGATTTCCTACAATAAAATGTATATATATATATATATATATATGGCACTAACCGCGGAGTTAAGCCGGAGCCATTGTTCAAACTTATCGGCTGTAATATTTCCCTCTCGAAGCTATTTCCGGTAATACGTACACGCCTCTCCCTCTCTCTCTCCCATCACCACACCCCGTCGCCCCAAAGTATTTATGAGCGAGAGTGCGAGCGCGCGCGCATCGTCACACACACACGCGCGCGCATATATATACATACGTATGTATACAAATATAGAGAGAGAGAGAGAGAGTAGAGTATAGCGGAATTGACTGGCATGCATGATCGACATTGCGGAATAATCTTTTTTGCCGAAAGGGAGGAGGGCGTGGGGGAGGGACGGGCTTGCCGGCATGCGCAGCATACACGCCCGAATCTCGGGTAAGGGCGAGAGGTGGGAAGAGTTGAAAAATGCAAAGCCCATAGAAATGCATCGTTGGTCGGTCTTATGTATTCTCGGAAAAATAAAATCGGTTTTCCGATAACTGGTTATTTGCTTGCGCAAGTGGTTCGCTGACTGGGCGAGCACATCCGAAGCGGTTTTCGCATGTAATATTATCGAGTTATCGGGTGAGCGCCGAACGGAAAGTGAGACAGACCGAGCCCTCTGAGGGAGGGGGGGAGGGAGGAAATGTTGAAAAAGAGTGTATTACAAGGATCTTGGGAAGAGGGCGAGCCGAGCTGAGGAAGGACAGCGGTGAGAGAGGGACTATCTGAAAAATCTGACTGGAGCGAGGAGAGAAGAGGGATATATACGTACGTGTGTATATATATATATATATACATGTATATGTATAAGCATATAAACATATATCGGCGTGATTACAATAGGCTGGCATTCGAGTGGCCAATATCGACCAAGTGTTCTCGGCTCAGCCAATGCTAATAATCTCCCATTGTTGAGAGATCGCGATTTTCATATATATATATATATATACTCGGGCATCCCCGTGCGAGCGAGGGTTATCGGGGTGACGGGAGGTTATTGGGGGCGGTAGTACTATACGCGGAGCTCTGAGTCGCATTGTGCATCGGGCGTCCCGGTCACTGGATAGAAATTTTTTAACAATAAGCGCACATCTTCTCGCTGCCCCGCTCTGCCGCGTTTTATAATATTATCCCATGGGTACGTTATGGTCAGCCACTCGAAGCCTGCATCCTCCCCTCCCCTCCACCCTCCTTGCAACGAGATATCTTACCGCGACATTTTATAGGAGCGTTTCCTAAAAATCAGCCCCCCTACGAAGGCTAGAGTCAGCCACCCCACCCCCCGACAGTATGCGAGACAGTCTGCGAGACAGTACGCGAGAGAGAGAGAGAGAGAGAGAGGGAGAGGGAGAGAGAGGACCGTGAATCAAAGCCTGCCAATCTCGCTTTCTTATGCGTAATACGAGCGTAAAACGGTGATTGTAAATCGGATTTCGATCCCCTGAGAAAGAAGCTAATCCCTACATCGTTTTGCATACTTTAAGGCCTATTGTAAGAAATGCGTAAGATAATTTTGCGAGGGAAGTCGGGCAATTTACGCGAGGAATTCGAATGACTATTTATTCGAGAATTACTTTTCGGGCGAGCAAATTCGAAATACCATTTACAGTCGGGGTGGCGTGCGGTGGTTATTGGGGGGGGGGAGGGGTGGGTGGAGGAGCGTAACGCAGAATCAGTTAATCCATACATTGTCGGTAAAGTAAGTCCGACGTATCGATAATTGGTAATTGGATAAACAATTAATGGCTTTCCCCTTTCCCCTTCCGCCCACCTCGGCTCATCGACAAGTAAGCCTGGCTGGCCCGTTTAACAATGCCGGCGCGTAATGGATGTTTTGCGAAATGCAAATTGCGCCGGATTCGAGACAATATATCATTGTATTAATAAGTCGGAAAGACGCGTGTAAATAGCTCTCGGAGATTACGTGGTCGGTAAATGGAGAGAGCGAGAGAGAGAGGGGGGGGGGGTAGGGGGAGCAGCCGGATAATTTAAAAGGCGATTTTTACATCTGCACGCGTAGTCGTCGGAGATTAAGCGTTTAATAGGAAAAGAGGCTCGATGTGGCTTGAGGTGCGAAGAATTGCTTAACGGATTAGGGGAGGGGAGAGGGAGCTGCCTCGTGATCCCGGCAACGTTAGCGCGATTGTTTAACGATGTATTAAATGTAATGTTATTCGACTCGGACTTGGCTCGCGCAAGAACTGCCCGTTGCAAAATAAAGAAAGAAAGGAAGGGAGGAAGGGAGGAAGGAAGGAAGGACGAGAGTGAGAGAGTGAGACGGTGGGTGGCGATGGATGGTTGGTGGGCAGGGGGGTTAAGGCGGGGTGGGTAGGTGGGCGGAGGTCGGAGGAGAAGGCAGCTCGTCGTCGGGCTCCTACCTATTTTTCATTGTATTATTAAATATTCCGTAAAGCGAATGTCACTCTGGCACTCGGTTCGCGAGATTTCGCAAACTGTTGGCAAGTCGCATTGTGAAACGCAGAAGCGAGCGGAACTATTGATTCTCGGAGGCAGAGAGCAGAGTGGAGTCCCACGCGCGGTGCCAGGAGACGCGCGGGGGAACGCAGGTAAGAATAGGAAAGGAGCCACGGAGAAACGGCGAGCGTATGGTAGCGGGAGATCGAACCTCGGGGATAATGGAAACGTCGAGGCCTTTTCGTCCCTTAAAGCGGCACTGCTTCCCTACCTCCTCCCTCCCCCCCCCCCATACCCGCCGTCCAACACCGGGCCGGTATTGTAACAATAACAACAACTGCAGGAGCGTTGGCAGGAGCGACGGATGGAGCGGCAACGGCGGCCAGCCGACGCGATAACAATAACAATAACAATGAAAATGACAATAGTAATGATAATAATGACAATGGCAGAAGGAGGTAGAAGGGTGTGGAAGGGAAGCAGGGGAAAGGGCGCGGGCAGGTCGACAATGGGACCTCGGGACGCGAGTCATTGTCGAGCGACGGCGACTCCTGGGGAAAAGGAAAACGGGACGAAAGCTTTATTTGTTTCTCTCTCCCTCTCCTCTCTCTCTCTCTCTCTCTCTCTCTCTCGGTACACCGAAGCGCGACCGCCTTTCACGCATCCCACACGACAGAGCCTCGGACGCGGACTCGGACAGAGAGAGTGAGAGTGAGAGAGAGAGAGAGAGAGAGAGAGAGAGAGGGAGGGAGCGTTACCAAACAAATACCCACACTTACCCAGGCGCGATCACGTTATCGCGCGTATTAGTCCCCGGACGCCTTTAGCCCTTCCTCGTTTGCGCTCACTGACCTCTCACCGTCCACGTAAATAAATACGCGCGCCTCGGTAAAATTGCTCCGATCGACGTAAGAAAAGCCTTCGCCGGATCTGCGAATCGAACGCGAATCGAACGCGAATCGAACGCGAATCGAACGAGTAGCGTTAAGGATCTTTGGACTGTTATCTATTGTGACGTTGGCCACAATAGAAATAAGAGCCGCTGAGCCGACGGATCCTTCGTCACGCGGGGGCAAGTAATTAAGCATCGGCTGGCAGATCGGCCGTGATGGGGACTGGGGGGGGGGGGGAGAGCGCGCGCGCGAGAGAGAGAGAGAGAGAGGATGAGGAGATGAAAAGACGAGGTAAAGAGAGCCACGGTTGTCTTGAGAGAGAGAGAGAGAGAGAGAGAGAGTGAGAGAGGAATGGGGCGAGGCGCCGTCGGCATTTATAATGCAGGCGCATCACGATTAATCAAGTTAACTGGGGCTTCTCACGTGTCGGGCGCACGAGGCATGCAGATAAAGAAAAACTTGGCTCTTTTCCGGATCCTCTCATCTCGGGTACGTGCCTCGGTCGCTCCGGCGCCGTTTCCGGGAGGGGAGGCGGCCCCCCCCCACCCCTCCTCGAGGACTCTGAACTCTCGGCTCGACTACTCTAATCGGCTGCGAGGATTTTTTTCTTCCCTCCTCCCGAGGAGACGATGGATACATAGATACGACACATAGATTCGGATTTCCGGTTACGGCGACGGGGCCCGACGAGGTTGGTTCGCGGGCCTCCCCCTCCCCCCGCCCCCCCCTCGCCATAGTAAACTACATCGGGAGCTGCACCGTTCCGATTCTACTCGATCCGATCGTCGAATCCATTATAAAATCCCTCAACTTCTTAACGTAAGACGCATCCGAACGAAGTACTTGATTCTGCGTACACGTTGTCGAAGCTCCGCTTTTCCCTAATAAATAATACTACGCGTAAAGTTTCGATTCATGGATCGGGGATCTACGGTAGGATATCAAGAAAATTATCCACATTCGCGATTATACTCGACAAAGCCCGTGGAAAACAAATCGAACGGGCAAATTAGCGATATAACAAATATTTAATTAAATTAGGACGAGCGTCGGTATAATAATAAATATTTAACTGGAAAATATTAGAATAAAAACGTTTTGTATTTAGTCCCGGCTCTTACGAATTATTCATTCGATTAGAGTCCACGTATTTGAATACTGTAAATAGTACTCGCGATCCAGGACGAGGTGACTGAGTACGTCGTCCTCGGAGATGCTGCTTTCCAACGCCACGCGGCGTTAATTTCATATTGCCTAGCGATTCCTGTAAATTGCGAAGATCGATTTATACACCAGTTATCCGCCTTGCAAGACGATATCTATTCCAATCGACTCCAATCCATTCTCTATTGGCTGGAATTTTAGCGTCGCCCGGTACTTTGCTCTTAAAAAAATTATATTTATTTGCTTGCTTGCTTGCTTGCTTGCTCACTCACTTACTTACTTACGTTTCGTTCCGCGTAAGACAACAACTCGAACAACAACAACTCCAACTCCAACAACAACAACAAATAAATAAATAAATAAGGCCGCCGTGATTATGCGGGCATTGGTATTTATATTATTATTGTTGTGTAATAATTTGTAATAGATAAGCGTTGGGATCGAGTCCCCGAGCGGAACAGGTTTTTACCGAGCAATGATTTAAGATCAGAGGAAGGCGTTACGCTGATAATAATTCTCGCTCGGCAGGAATTTCAATATTGCGCTCCTATTCCGTAGGATCCGTAGGATCTTATTGGGATTATTATTATGCCGGGTCGGGGTCGGGGCTAGTGTTGTACGGTGCCAATAACGGCCTCGCGCTCCGAGGGAGCTTTTCTTTCGAAACGGCTAACCGACCGACGGAAGCTGCGTTCCGCGCCTCTCCTATCGGCAGACGAGTTCGACGGAGATGGATAGATCGATAGATTGGTGGGGGTAGGGGGTGAGTGGGGGAGGAGAGTACGCGAGCTAGTACGCGTAAAGGTAACGTCGAGGCGGGATTGACTAATCGAACGGCGTCAGCCGAGCGGAGGCAGCAGGTTAATTTTACAAGCTCGGGGGCAAAGGGGGGTGGGAGGTGTCGCAATCCTTCCTCGCCTTTATCTCGCCCCCACGTCCCTACAAACGAACCCGTCCTCCTCGCGTGGGAAGGTGGGAGCTGTCGGCGATCGCTCCCGTTTCATTATTATCTGCCTTTCGCCGCGGGGCCCGGACCGACATTCTCCGCGCGGGCCTACGCACGCATGCGCCCGTATGAACGCGCGGCACGCACTCCGCTAAGCCGATTATGCTAATGGGCCTCGAGGGCGGGGGAGGAGGAGGAGGATGAGGGCGTCGCCACCATTATTAAACCGCGTCGTTACGCGAAACTGTCCTCGGCCCGTTGTCCTTACGTTTCCAGCAGACCTGCATACGATAATCCTCCTCTATTCGCGTTCGCCCCCCTCCCCCCTTGTAATCATCTTCTATCCTTCTACTCTTATCTGGGCGGCATTCAAATACTACGGGCTTCGAGCTTCAAGCTTCGGGGATCAAAGGATTCGGCTGACCTTCGACAACCGAGTCCTTGCACGGTCATCGCTCGCGATCCACGACCGCGCGTCCCGCCTCCTCCTCCTCCTCCTTATTATTATTATTCTTATAATTATTATAATTATTATTGTTATAATTATTACGACTATCATTATTATTCTTCTTATTGTAAAACCATGGGAGAGATGTCGGTAAACGGTCGCGCGTACCAATAATAATAAGTGCATTAAGGCCGCGGTGCAAGTGCAAGAGCGCGTACGGGGCCCGATAAGTAAAGCCTGATCGCGCTGCTTAGGCAACTGGTGCACGATCTCCCACTTAATGGACGCAATTTACGGCCCGGGCCCACTCTCTTTCATTCGCCGATCCGATAATGCAGAAATACAAAAACGCTATCCCGCAATAACGATAATAACGAACTAAGGCAGCCGCGACGGCGGGAGTTATTGGGAGAAGCAGAGGGAGGGTCAGAGGGGTATTCGCGGATGGGGCGAGGGAAGAGGGAAGGGGCGGTAAGAAAAGTGAAAATGTATTATTACGGCGGCGGTCGAGGCGGTGGTTGCGCGGCCGCTCGTCCGTGAGCTGAGAAAATGCGAGGGTTAGGAAGGTGTCGAGGTAGGTGCTCGGCAATTGGCGGACAAGACTCTAATGTCCGGCCCCGGTATATATATATATAAAAAAAAAATACCTCGGGGATGTCGAATGGGCCGCCGGGCGCGTTAGCTTAACGGCATTCACCTGCTAAGGGCGCTCGGCACCGACTCGGTAACGTCATACCTACGGTATCTCGACGATCTACGGCAACCCTCTTCTCGGGGGCCTTAGTCACCGTAGCGGCTCGTCCCACCCCACCCCAATAACCGGCCGACTCGTGGCCCGTCACCGAGAGACCCTCGAATTGTGGATTCGGATTGTGCGGAAGGAATGTCGCTTATGCTACGGCATCTCCTAGCCGTAGCTTTTTAAGCTTCTTAAATTTCAAGGTGAATGTCGAACTTGTTGGCCTCCTCCCTACCTCCCGCACCTTTTCTACCTCCTCCTGTCCGTAACTTTTCCACGTTTATTGTACACCTGTCCCGTCCACTCCTCCAGGCCCTCGACGCTTTTTACATTACCTGAAAATCATTTTCCCCTCGTTGGCACGGGCACTGCAGCGGCCCCGGCCCCAGCCCCGGCCCTTCACCTACCACTCTCTCTCTCTCTCTCTCTCTCTCGACCGATGGCAATTTCCCTCGATGACGGCCATTATTCGTGGCCCCTCGGACCCTCCCGCCATATAGCATAGAGGAGAGGCCATTCGGCGCGGCTATTTGAATTTTCGGCTAATAATGGCCGAGTTGGGTTGGGGGCGGGGGGCTGGGGACCCTTTTCGTGAAGACGAGGTGAAAATTATGCCACGGTCAAGGAGTAGTCCCGGGCTGCGAGGCTCGGCCTCCTTCGATGGAAAAGCCGTCGCGGCCCATACGCCGTTATTTATGGTATTCCAATGCGCTATCTCGCTGACCAAAGACAAATTGCGATTCAGCACGCGAGCGGCGAGTTTCTCTGACGCTTCGGCGTCACGTTGACGTATTGTTAGTCCCCGCGATGGGGGCTCGCGCATCTTACCCTCTATCCCTCCCTCACCTCACCTCACCTCACCCTCCGTCCACGCATCGACGCATCGACGCGTCGACGCGTCCATTCACGGCGACTCGTAGCGTTCCGCCGCGGAAAGATAAAACCGGTGGCATTCTCTCCTCCCGCGGCCCCTCACTTATTTCGCATGCAGCCGACGCATGCAGGCGTTTCGTATTCCGCAGAGTTTTTATTACAGCCCCGGCTCGCACAAGTCGCGGAAGTTGCCCGACTCTCGAGGCAGTCGTCCGAGACCCCACCGCGGCCCCTCCACCGCGTCCACTCGGGCTCTACCTGCCTCGACACGTATGGACGGATTCCTCGATCCTTGCCTGCCTGCCTGCCTGCCTGCCGCGGCTTTCATGAGTGGCATCGACAATCGATTCGCCCCATCCCACCCCATCCCACCGAACCATCCGCGTTAGATAATTCTAGTGTTGTGGGTGGATAGTGCCGCGAGTTTCGTATAGCCAATATGCTACGAGGGCAGCGCATGCGACGAGGAGCTCACTCGCTCACCCAAACCTTTACCATTGACTTTCCGTCTTTTTCACTCGTGAGCCACGGCTACGATGCTCGTAAACGACTGACGTATCAGTCGCAGTCCTTACGAGATTCGACGTATATTAACGACAAGACGTTGATTTAGCCTAGGATCTAAGCTCCGATCGTTGTCGTCGGGAGTCGCCGTCGATTCAAAGAAATAAGAGCCGAGCGCTCGATACCGAGCCGAGTCGACCTTTACACACATACCTACACTACTAGCGTTCGTTTAAGGCTCGCATGCTCGAGAAGCCGTTTGTATGCAATGCGATTGCGTCTAGTGTGCGAGTGGGGTGACGCACAGGTCTTTCCGGTTGCGCGAGAACAAAGACTTGGACTAGCGTTTAAGACCGGATAGCCAGTGTGGATAAAGTAAAAGAAAATTAGGAGAAGAAGGAGTACGAAGAACGAAGAAGCAGAAGAAGCAGAAGAACGAAGCAGAAGAAGAAGAGAGAGGAGAGAGAGAGGGGGGGGGGTAAGAAAAAGGAAAGACGTACGCTACTTTCTCTTCTCACGCGACTTATACACGGACGCGCGGGGACAAAAACATTTTTCACGCGCAATCCCAAATAATAATTTCCTTCTCGGATTTTATTTTATCGTCCTGCTCCCTCCCTGGCCCTCCTCCTCCTCATGCCGACGGTCGCGAGAGGTGGGGTTGGCACGGGGATGATGCCTCGGACATCAAAGGGCCCGAGACTTGGCTCCGAACGAGGCGAGGCGAGGCGAGGCGAGGCGTGGTGAGGGGGGACGAGGCGAGGTGAGGGGGGACGAGGCGAGACGAGCGCGTACGGCCGACTCGCTGAAAGATTAAGACAGCGTGGGGCGGTCTGGGGCGGTCTGGTGCGGCGGAGACGGGCCGGAGAGGAGAGATCCGGGACGCAGAGAAATCGCGTCGACTGTCCCGAGATGCCTTTGAAGCCTTTTTTGGCGCGAAGAGGAGAATCATAAGGTGCGCGCGGACGGTGCCGGTGCAGCAGCGTAGCCTAGCCAAAGCACCCGAGACGACGATCAATTCTGAAGGAAGGAAGAAAGAGAGAGAGAGAGAGAGAGAGAGAGGAATAAGGTACGAAAGAAAGAAAGAAAGGATCGCGAGATCGTGTTTGACGAGGTCCGACGGGAGAGGGGTGGTAGGGGACGGACCGGTTCTAACGGTTTTCTGTCGAGATCGAAAGACGTCGGTGCCCGTGCGGATATTTTTGCTCGATTGATCAGTCATTCCTCTTGTCCCTTTCTTCCGCAAATGCATTCTCCCCGTGTTTCTATTTCTTATCCTTATAAAGCCCCGCTGCTTTCACTCTCGTTCCACTTTTCTCTCTCTCTCTCTCTCTCTCTCTGCGTATACGATACACGCACGCCTATATCTACCTGTTTATCTAAGTTTTTTCTCATCTCCAGCCTCGATAGAAAGCCAGAGTAAGCTCCAAGACGTTGTTCCGTCCTTTTTCTTCTTTCTTTTTCTTTCTTTCTTTTTCTTTCGTTTTCTTTCGTTTTCTTTCTTTTTAGAACGTCGGAACACGGGTCAGTTTTGAAACAGCTGCCTTTAACATAATTTTTTTTTTCTCTTTTTAGCCCCTCATTTTTCTTCCCCGACACCCGTGCACGCGACGCATATTTTCCTTTTCCCGGTCGAAATTCACAATGAGAGTGCATAAAGAATATTCGAATCTCGGTATTCGAGCTTAATTTCCAATCCAACAATACCTCGAGCTAATAATAACGACACCGGTAATAATAATCCTCTTCTAACGAGAGCGTCAAAGCTCGTAATAATAATAACAACAACAACAACAACAACAACAATAATAACGAAATAACGAGGAATGAAAAATAAATATCTATATATATATACATATATATGTATATATATAGTCGAGAGGAGTGGGCAAGTATGGGTATAGCGTAGCGTACGGCGCTCATCTCTCCTGTGCGTATTTGTGCTGCTGAGGCGAGTACATAGTTAAAAGGAGGTGAGGAGGAGATTTCAGTGGAGAATTTGTATTCTGCTGTTAAAATGAATATTTCCCAGTCTAGTCTGCGTACCGTACCGTACCGTACCGTACCGTACCGTTCCATTCCGTTTCATTCCGTTCCGTTCCGTTCCATTCCAGTCACCGTTTACATAGAAAATCAGGATGGAGCGACGGAACGCCTCGAAAACGAGCATACGGAATGAACGGAGTCGTTCGTGGTCGTTAGTGAGGTGCGGAGGAACGAGCAGGCGGAGGAAAATAGCCGAGCCGAGCTGAGGAGTAGGAGGAGGTGTAAGGAACTCGGTCGCGTAATGAACTCGGTGGAAGCCGAAGCGGAGCTTGCAATCGCTGCGATAAAGGATTAGCTAAGTAAGAGATATGTCGGTTAATGGGACAGTTGAGGGAGAGGGGGAGCCGGTGGCGGTCGAGAGTAGCGCGCCACCACTATATTCATAGGTATTCATGGGAAAAGTCCGGGGAAAAGTCCGGGGAAAAGGCAGTGGAAAATATAAGGAGTTGGAGGCCTTTCGAGGAAAGTTACGGTGGTCACGCGCCCGCAAAGAGCTCCGCACCCGCGGCCCCTTCCTCATTAAACTGCAAATCGCTTAACGGCGTTGCGCGTGCGCCAAAGCCGAAAAGCCCACTTTTCAGCCTTTTAATTGCATAAGAATTTAATAACCAGGACGAAAGGCACGGCACAGGCCACAGCTACACGAAACAAAAAGCGAAAAGACAAAAAGAGAGAGAGAGAGAGAGAGAGAGTAGTCGAAGCGGGAGAGGGAAGCGGAGAAGAACAAAGAGAAATGGAAAAGCAAGAAGAAGAAGAAGAAGAAGAAGGAACGAAGATGAAGGAACGAAGATGAAGGCAGCGGCGGTGGGAGGGAGGGAGGGAGGGAGGAAGAGAGGGACGAGTCGGCGCGCAGTGACGTGGGCTGCATTCAAAAAAGGAGTTATCGCACCTGTGCGAGACCGCGCGAATGCTACTACCTGTGGCCTCGGCCGTACAGCCCTCACAATTAGTCGTGTAACCAAAGCCGTTGAAAATATACGTAATGCCGGCCCTCGCCGAAAGAGAGGTGAGGCCTCCGGAGATAGCATTGCGATAGGGAGGAATGGAAGTGGCAGGAGGGTCATTGGTAGGGAGCCGGTCGCCGCGGTACTGCAGGTACTAGTGGCTGTGGCTGTGGCTGTGGCTGTGGCTGTGGCTGTGGTGGTGGCTGTGGCGGTACCGGGCCGGGGAGGGACGGAGGGCAAGGATAAATTGAAGCGAGCCGGTTTTTCTGTAACTGGCTTCGGTCCCCTGCTTTCGGTCGACCCCCCCCCTCCCTCCCCTCCCGCCTGCCCCGCATGCCGATCCAACGAGGCGCGAGGCCACCGAAAAGCAGAACGAGGTGAACCATGCTCCTGCTCTCTATCGGCTAGCCTCCATTGAGCGCTCGCGACACTTACGAGTACCGCGGATTCGCTACCGAATCAACAGGTGCCCACCACCTTCCTCTGTAATTTACAGCCGCTGTCGCTGGTAGGGGCTGGGGAGGGAGGAGAGGGCGGAGAGGAGAAGATACCGAGAGCGAAACTGGCGCGAAAGAGCATGAGCGCGCGCGCGCGAACTAGAGCGGGTGGGTGAAGGGCGCGGTGGCGGCGGCGGCGGGGAAGGAGAAGAGCGTTTTCGAAACGTCGTAAAGTATCGACAGGTAAAGCGGTTGCAGGTTGGCGACCCGCTAATGGAAACCGTAATAGAAGCGCGATGCATGCACCTGCCCGGACGAGTAGGGGAAGGAGGAGAAGGAGAACGACGAGGACGAGTGACCGAGTCGGTGACCGAGCGACGCTGCCGAGTAAAAGAGGGACCGCGGAAAATGGGCCTGATTCAGGGAAGAGCCGATTAATACGTTTTCACAATCGAGCTCTTACCCGACTTTTCGGTAATGCTATTTATACGCTCGATTATTCTCCCCTCCCCTCTACTCCTATTCCCTCTCCTCCTCGTCCTCCTCCTCATCCATCCCACTACCCGTCGGCAACGTTCACCCGATCAGGTCCAACCAACACGAGACGCGCCCCTCGCGGCTGCGCTTTCATCCACCACCTTTTTATATCTTTATCCCGATGGAGCATGCCCTTTAGCCCTTACCCCTTTTCCTCTATCGTTTTCACCAGTCACGCTCGCGTTAAATACGGATTAATAAGCCCTCCCTCCCTACCTCACCAGCCCGCCCGCCACCCGTACTAGTACCGTTTTTCTCAGTATCGAAGTCGAGGGCTCCCCCCTCTCTGTGTAACCCTCTCCCCCTCCCCACACCCGGGTACAAATAGGTAATGATAATGAGGGCAGATTATCGCACCTCGAGCACAATTATGTCAATCGCCTCAGAGCGGATTATCTAATAAGCCGAATGACTTATTTAGTAAATGTTTGAAAGACCAAGGCCAGTGTCGACGAAATCTCAATAACCTCCAAATAACCTGGGGGGGGGGGTGAGGGTGGGTACGGCCCGGGTAATTCGTAGCTTTCGTAGCTTGTGGAAGGACGTATGCGGCGGTACGTACGTACGTTAAAGCTGACACTGAAGTAAAAGTAAGAGGAGTCTCGCCTCGAGTCCTTGATTATCTTCCTCGATATAAATCAATTTGGGCAAAGTGTTCTATCCTATATCAGCTTAATTTTAAGAATACAGCTTTTATTTATAATGGATGGGCCGCCTATTCTTTCGCTTGTCAGAATAAGCTATTAGGTAAATTGTCGGCCTCGGAGCTCTGTATGCCTCCCCCTCCCCCCCCCTCTCTCTAATTCTCTCTCTCTCTCTCTCTCTCTCTCTCTCTTACCACCGCCACTATGCTTCCAACGTAGCAGCAGCAGCAGCAGCAGCAGTAGCAGCAGCAGCAGCAGCAGTAGCAGCAGGAGCAGCAGGAGCAGCAGGAGCAGGAGCAGGAGCAGCAGGAGCAGCAGGAGCCACGCCCGACGCTCGCAAATACGTTATCAATCACCGTTGCCAACTAGTCGGTAATCCGAGCCAATATTCGTTAACGGAGCGCCGGGTTCCCTATCGTGCGACGTCGGAACACGAGGCGCCAATCAAACAGAAACCAATCACCGGGACGGCACGGGAAGCGAGGGGGTGTAGCGGGTGCAGGGGGCGGGGGTGGTGGGTGATTATTAATCCAGGCCGGCTCCGCCACGAGCTTACCTCCGCGACGTATTTAAGCTCGATAAACAGGATTAGCCGGTAATGGTTATATAGCTCCGAGCGGTCCGCCGAAAATATCGAGTCACTTTTTACGAATAAGAGTACGGCTTGTACTCTTGGACATACCCCGGGGTATCGCATCTGTCCTCCACGCCTCCGCCCCTCCATCACCCCCGTTCGCGCTCTCCAATTATTCATAACGTAAGGTGCTCCGCCTAAGCTCCCGTAACATCTTCGGTCCATTATCGCTCTCTCACTCTTTATCTCGCTGTCTTCTAATATAAACGATAGGCCCCCCACTACGTATATATATATATATATATATAGATCGATATATACGTGCGGGAATTCCAGTTTCTTCAATAACCCCTTCAACGTTCATTACGCCATCGAATATTTATCTACTTAATTATACATTTAACATGTGTTGCCATAAAAACTCCATGCAGTGTGCGTTTCCATTCTGTGCCCTTACACAAGCTCCGTTTCAATTTTTCACGAATAATAGATTATATATACAAATATGTATGCACGTGTATACATAAATAGTTATTAGTATCGCGTGTCCTCTTCTCTCTCTCTCTCTCTCTCTCTCTCTCTCTCATTAGGAGGAAGTATAGTTAGCCACGGTATGGCCGTGGCGCATAAATACACAGGTACGCGTTCATAAAAGAATTTTAATTAAAATGAATTTATTCACTTATAAACATAGCATTATTTCATGACAGTTCGGATATATTTATGGGCTTTGAGGTGCATTTACAAGGAACTGGGGGGGGGGAGAGACTGGGGGGTTATTGGGGGGAAGAAGGGAAGGGTGATCATTTTCAACTGGTTGAAATTCATAGTAAATAGAAAAGCTCGTTGCCGCATCGATAATAACCCTCGGCCCCACAATTATTTCTTCATTACATTTATTATGTCCGTTTGTTTCACTGGAAAGGTGCTGTGGTAGTGCACAGACTGCCGCGATCTCGATTCATCTATCTCTCTTTATTTATCAGGCAATTAATAGTACTAGTATCACCGGGGAGATCGTTACTTGTCACCAGGCCCAGCGGCCCAGGGCCCGTGCAACGGTCTCCACGCGATCGGCTACTTCCGCAAAGCCGTAACCCGCGACAGGGTTAGACGTTTAACCGGGGACACGGTGCACCTCGCGGGCCTCGAGACCGACGTACTTACTCAGTGACAAGCACTTATCCGTCCGCTAAAAAGCTTTCGAGCGCAAATACTCGTTGGGACGCTTGTCCCTTAGGTACATTACCAGCCAATGGGCGCGAATAATAAAGGCGCTTGAGAAGATGATAAAATTGTCCCGAAGCTCCTCCCGCCGTCGGACAACAACGACAACGACAACGACAACGACAACCTGGCTGTTTGTTAGGAAGGGAGGACAAGAAGACGGGTTGGCTTTTATTCGTGAAAGGGGAGGCTGAGGGGATAATTGACGTATAAAGAGCTTCCTCTCACTTTTCTGCGGGGCGGGAGGTGGGCAGGGAGGAGCGATCGTGCCAATAATGACGAAGGGAACAGAGGAGCGATCGACGGCTAATCCCCGGATATACATTGACGCCGATTGCCCTTGATCCCGTCCCCGTGTACGCGGCTATTCTCACTACTTTTGCCCCAAGTATATGCGTGACGGTCGCGCGGTAGAGCCGCACTCGCACCTTCCTTTTCTGCCTCTAACGATCCGAATGTTCATACAACTCCACGTGCTCTAGCCTCCCTCTCCCCGTCGCACTTGGCCACTTAATTCTAGCTAATCAGGTTGATATCTCGGCTAGGCCGGGCCCGCGAGCCTCCTAGCCCACGTACCTACCGTAGCCGGTTCCGGTAAGATTAAAAAAAAAAAAAAAATGTACCGACACGGTTTTCTATTATCGATTGAGTCGCCATCGAGTCTGATCCATCCCCCTCTCTCTCTCTCTCTCTCTCACTGTCTCTCTCTCTCTCTCTCTGTAGCCCGTCCTAACACTCGATCGTAATCAACGTATCCTTCTCTCGGAATAATTGAGTCGGTCTACATGCACCGCTGCGGCTCCTCTCCTTTACCTTTAGATGTACATGCAGCCCCAAAACTTATTACCTACCACTACAAACAGGCTCGTATAACTTGCCCGACTGTCTTTATAATTAAACGACAAACAAGGACCGTTTGAGTAATACCGACCTCGATATTGTATTTTTACAGAGCCGGTCCGTCGTCCTCGACAAGGGAATACGAGAGGAAGATGAAGGTGCCGCTGCTGCCGGCGTATGCCGTCGAGGGGGTGAGAGCCACCCCTCGCGTAATTTCATTCGTCCAGGTGTCGCCAGCGTGCAAGAACGGGATGCGAAAAAAATGAGGGGGATGAAAAATGCTTCGTCGGTAACGATGATCTCGCACGATTCGCCGGCTAAGCCACGCTTTTACGCATTAGGTATCGTATACATTCAATTCGTCGTTAAGTGATCCCATCTCTGCGTTATCCCTTCGGCCCCTTTACCCTTCTCTTTACCGAGTACCACGAATACGAGTTCCAGTCGTATTGTTCGCGGCCCGATGCCGCCTTGCGGGTGCCGAGGGTGCTCGAGGCGAATCTTACCGAGGATGGTCGGACCGTGTCCTGCGGCACGTTGACTATAGGCGTGGGAGCGGTGCGGGGGACGGGGTGGCGGGGGACAAGGCGAATAGATAAGGACCGTTGGTGCCATCTAGCCGTCGGGATGCGGGCGCGTTAGCGTCCTTGTGTACCGGCCGCCGACGTCGGGAGCAGAGGGCGCGAGCCTCGACGTCGCGACGCTCCCCCGAGCGCAGGAGAAATCGCGCGGTCGACGCACGTCCGTCCAGGGTACGAGCAGCGGGGACGAGGACGACGACGGCGGTGGCGGTGGCGGTGGCGGTGGCGGCTACGGTGGTGGTGGCGGTGGTGGTGGCGGTGGTGGCGGCTACGGCGGCGGTAGCGGCCGCGACGAATAAAAAGTGCGCGGAATCCGGAGGGGGATGCGGGCCGGTGGTGGGGGCGGCGAGCGGTCCGCTGGGCGGGGACTGGCAAAAGAAGTGGGAACCCCGGCTCTCAGCTCGGCTCCGCTGCTTTTTTTTCCTCCTCCCGCGCCTCGAGCTCCCTCCTGGCCGCCCCGCCGCGCTCACTAGGCGGAGTTTCGAAAAAAGATCGCGCATCTGCCGCGGGGTGGAGCGTATCCGCGAGAATTCCGGAATCCGCGCGCGGGGGCACCGTCCGTCGGCGGAGTGCGTCGAGGGGTTGCCTTCCGGGTGGGGAGATGGCGATGGTGGTGGTGGTGGTCGGTGGTGGAGGTGGTGGTGGTGGCGGATGAGGTGGTGGTGGTGGCGGCGGTGGTGGCGGCGGTGGTGGCAGCGGTGGAGGTGGTGAAGGTGGCGGTGGTGGTGGAAGGTGGTGGCGGTGGTGGTGGTGGTGGTGGTGGTGGTTGCGACGTTGGTTGCGTTGACTGCGTCGTCGCCAACGTAGCCGACGACGACGGCGACGGCGACGGCGGCGGCGGCGGCGGCGGTGGCGTGCCGTGGGGAAGGCGGCATCGGCGGCATCGGCGGGAGCTCGCGGAAAAGCGAAGGAGCCACCGCGATTGTCGACAGCCTCAGGACGAGTGTGCGCTCGAGCTCGCCCGGAGCCAGTTGTACGCGCGACTACCCTCTCGACGGTACGTGGCCGCGGACTCTGGGAGCCGCGCTTCCGAGGGTAGAGCGCGGTGCGTGGGCGCGTGTGTGCGTGCGCGGGAGTCGAGACCGCTGGGAGCCAAGGAGTTGGTGTTGTGAAATGCTTGTTGGGATACACCGGCCCCGAGGAGCAGCCGATCAACGTGAGTCGACCCGGCTATCACGGCCACACTTAGATAACTTAATAAGGGATGAGGATAAGGGGCCTTATTGTCCGGTAGACCGGGAGCCAGCCCGTCGCTTTGCTCTCGGCGGGGCTGGAGTTGGCGGGCGGGTCCGCTGATTTTCCCCAATAACCCCTATAAACTGATCTATCGCACTTTAAAGTCCGCTTTAGCCGTGAAATCCGCGCTCGAAAGCCTTAAACCACCACGACCACGACCACGACCACGACCACGACCACGACCATCACCGTGACCATCACTAATGTCACCACCACCACCATCCACCCTCCACCCTCCATCACACCCCCCGGCACGTACCGCCGGCATTTCGAATGAAACGAATGTCAAAGTTATCTGCTACGTGGTATTGAGCGGTATCGCTTTAAAATGAAAGCGGCCCGCGATAAACAGCCGCTTCGGGATAAATAATATAATAAAGATAAGATAAGGTTCGGCGAAATTATCGTTACGGGCGTGTACGACTTCTTGAAAAATAAGCCTTATACTCTGAGGGTATAATCGGCCAATAAAACTTTTTCACGACACTCATCGGCTCGAATGATTTGGCCCAATGAAGAAATAAGCTCTTGGAAATTATGCACCCTTTAATTAAAATGCCTTGGAAAGGAGCGGCATTAAATCGAACAGGGATTCCCTCGGTCGCCCGGTTCGGTTTGCCCTTTAAAACCCCCTGGCATTTAAGTTAAACGATACGTCGGAGCGGCGGGGAGGGCTGGAAGGGGAGGACTAAAACTCTTTAGAGAATAGTGGACGTAGAGATGACGTGAGGGAGACGCGTATCTGACATTGTCAGTTGACGGTTTCGCGTTCTTACGTATGCAAAATTCCCGCGGGACTTTAATTGAAATGAATAATTATGATTATACGTCGAGTAGTTGTTTTGGGTCTTGAAATCAGTATAATACATTATTAGCGAGTGCTTACGACTTGCCTCCGGACGAATCGGCTAATTGTGAATATTTCTCGTCAATAACTTTATTTACAAGAATTACTATCATCCAATGTAATAATCTCCTGCCGCTGCCGCTCCTCCTCCTCATCCGCCTCCTCCTCCTCCCCTCGTATGCATGTCTGACTATCGGTTCGATAATGAAATGTGCGTTCGTATTTAAAGTACTCGTTCGAGTACTCGAGGCAAGAGGCCTAGATTACGTGTATACGTGATTATATCCTTCCGAGACCGTAAGCCAATAACCCGCGAATAAACGTTAAGAGAATATCCCTCCTTTCGTTGCTTTTAAGTTCCAACGTGCGCTTAAGCTCGTTTATATACGAAAGTTAAACTTTCGTATAAACGAGGTAATTCTTGTTAATCTTAAAGTATCGGTATTTAAAGTATTTTAAAATACGCGCTACTGGATAACGTTGCTTGTCCTGTGGGCTTTCATCGCACCGAGGCATCGGCCCAGATCTTTTTTATTATTATTATTATTATTATTAATTACGACCTGACATTACAAAAACTCGACAAATTAAATACAAAAAAAAAAAATAACTTTCTAATCCTTAAAGGCTCGCGAAGCAAATAAGTAACGACGTATTCACTAGTTCGCTTCTTTAACATATCGATTTGCATCATTTTTTTTTTATTCGTTGCATTAATCGTAAAAAAAATTAAAAAAATTTAAAAAAAAACCGTCAAGTGTTTTTTAATGTCTCGCAATTGAGGAATATGTTAAATCGCGGATTTTTCTGTTTACTTGCGGATTTAACGAGTCGATGAAACTTTTTACGCGTTTCTCGAACGTTTAAGGACTCGAAATTATTAAGTTCTCATCGCCGTTCAACAATACATCCATGTCACTTTATTTTCTGACAATTTACTTTATCCGAGTTAAAATTCAACGAATTTTATTATTAATTTATTATACCAATGACCCTTACGTATTTTCTTATTTTAGATTATTTATTTAGTATTGCCTCGATAGATCTACGTGTGCTTGTACTTGATCTCACTGACAATTACAAATACTAAAGATTATTCGTTTTTAATTATAATACGTTTAAACTGAAATTATACGTACACGTTCCAAAGTAATTTATTTTTGTGCTTTGACAATTCGCATGACTGGATAGTTTAAAACCAAAATAATTACCATCAACAAAATCATATAATTGAATTATACGATTCAACTTTAAATAGGAGTATCTAAAATATTTAATATTTAAATCCAAATGAAAATACAACTTAACCGATACTTGATTCGGGATTTTACAAATTTTAGCCGTTTGTGGGTATGTGTGTTACCACGAGGAATTATGATTTTAATCAGTATGATTTTACTTGTAAATAGTGATGATTTCAAATTATGTCAATCGAATCTATCTTTATCTTTATTCGAGAGATTGCGAGAGAGAGAGTGAGAGAGAGAGAGAGAGAGAGAGAGAGAGTGAGAGAGAGGGTGTATTATGTATCGTTGAATGATCTTTTCTTATATTTTTACGGTGATAGATATCTACTGCGGAATCAACTAGGGATCGCAAAGATCAATAAACGTCGTTAGAGTAATCGGAAAAATCATCAAAAGTGTCCGGCACGCGATTAGCCTCGCAAGTTCATCTTCGACGAGGCTCGGGATTCACGGCGCGCGCGTGTCGCGGACCGGCATTGGGGCTTCCGCGTCACCCTCCACCCCCGCCAGTACCGACGGTGAGCCGCCGTAGCAGCCGTCACCACCACCGCCGTCTCCACCACAACCGCCACCACCACCACCACCACCACCACCACCACCGCCACCACCACCACCACCACCACCCACCACCACCACCACCACCATCACCTCCACCACCACCATCATCTCCACCACCACTACCGCCACCCGCCGCCCCCGGGTCTCGTGATGTGACGGGGACATCCCCACCAAGTCGCACGGCTGGCCCCACCCCGACGGTCGCACGCGAGCGACCCACCAGGAGTCCCGCGGCTCGTGGGAGTTAGCTCGGCTCGCGTGCTCGTGGGGGAAAGGTGGAGGAGGAGGAGGAGGAGGAGGTGGAGAAGGCGAGGAGGGGGCCGCGAGGGGAAGTAAGCCCCTGACTCCCCTCGACGAGGTGGCTCAGCGACGGCTACCGCCATCCAGCGGCCGAACGATGAAACTCGGGGCGTGCGCGAGAAGCCCCCGCTGCAGGGTAGGGGGTGACGCGGACGGAACGGCCACCAGGTGGGGGCTCGCGGGTGCGCGCCGTCGTCAGGGTGGTGGGAGACCGGGGCCGCGGACTCGGAGCCTTGGAAGCGGAAGCCGCCGCGACTGCACTGCTGGCAGCCGGAGATGCCGCCTCGCGGATCTCGACGCAGAACGTCAGAACGTCTCGACACGAGCGGATGGCACGTCCTCCGCTCTCTCACTATTACTCTGGCTCTCTCTCTCTCTCTCTCACTTACACACGTACTCACTCACTCGCTCACTCTGTTCCGTATTTTTCTTTTAATCCCATCCCATCCGATTTAAGTCCGTCATTCAAAGTCATTAATTTCCCGATAATTTTATTCTCTTCCTCTGTATTTCTAAACAGATATTTCTCTATCGGTTCACTCGATCCCTCGATCCCTCGATCCGTCTTTGAACCGTAGCACGTAGCCTTGTAGCATCGCGGTGACATAATATACCGAAGTAAAAGATAGATAGATAGAGAGAGAGAGAGAGAGAGAGAGATTGCGAGGGAGAGGAAAAAAAGTCAGGCTGAGATGTCAGGGCCGACGGTCGAGACTTTGGTGAAACACGGAAGCAGCAGTTGTTGGCCGGGGTTGGCAGAGTCGAAGAGGCAGAGAAGAGGTTTATGGGAGGAAAGTGGAGGAGCAGAAGGAGGAGCAGGAGGAGGAGAAGGAGGAGGAGGGCTCGGACACCTGCAGCAGCCGACTCGTAAGACGGAGAAAAAATCAGGGGGAAAGAAAAAAAAAAGAAAAAGGCGGAGGAGAAGGAAGAAGAGGACGACGAGCGTATCGAATGCCGTTGGCCGGTGAGCCACGGTGACTACTGCTCTCGACTAGAGATAAGACGACCGAGAGAGGAGAGCGAGTTTGGCTGACTCGTTAATATCTCTGAGGCTTCTTTCCACGAACGCACAACCACCAAGAGGAGGGACATCTTCTACTTCTATCTACCTTTTTCTACCCTCGGCACGTGGGGGCTCAGAATAGCAGACGGACGTACACTTCATGAGCACCTACTGGGACAATGTGAGATGGAGATATACAGAGCGGACGATTTGAGGGAGAGAGAGAGAGAGAGTGGAGAGAGCGGAGAGGGAGGCGCATACGTGGCGCGCGACTAGGCTGCCTTAAAAGTGCGACGATCTTTCTTGGAAGGAAGTCCTTCAGGTTCTCTGGGAGCCCAGAAAAGACAGTCACACGGACAGAGAGAGAGAGAGAGAGGGACGGAGCAGTTGAAGAGAAGAGAAAGAAATTGATAGACGAGCACAGATTGGGAGCGAGAGAGACGGAGAGAGAGAGAGAGAGAGAGAGAGAGAGATAGAAAAAGACAATATTCCGGAGCGCCTCGATGATTTTCTTTTCCGGGCAACATGAGCCGAAGGGTCAGTCACGAGTGCGCGGAGTGGAAACTTATGTTGTAAATGTGCGAAGATATGAAAGTGAACTCTGCAGGCCGATCTCATTGATTCCGCTCGACTGGCAAGAGACACAGACAGAGATACAGAGAGAGAGCCAGAGAGAGAGACAGAGACAGAGAGAGAGAGACAGAGAGAGAGAGAGAGAGAGAGAGAGAGAGGAGAGATTTGCCGATAAACGGACGCACGGGGAACTGACTTGGTAAAACACGAATGGTGCGCAGGAGCTGCGGGAAAGTCGGAGCCCGAGTCGCCGGCACCACGAGAAGAAGACGGGGCGATGATCCATCATGATCGAGGAGAGCGGTCACGTCGGGAGTGCGCCTATACGAGGTAAGGAGTAGCCGAGGCTAATGAATGGAAAATTATTTTTAATACTTTCGAGGAGGTGAATGGTCGGGGTGGGATGGGGAGCGACGGGTGGTGGGTGACGGGCAGGGGGTTAACGCGGCCTCGAGAGTGCGATGTTCGCCGTCGTGTTAGACATCACTCCATTCCACGTTCCCTCCTGTCCTTACCTCTTCTACCGATCCGTACGTCGATCGACTCGGGCTGCAATCCCTCAGCTCCTTCGAATTCTGATCGATGACGTTGATTATTTCGTGGCTCGGCCGAGCTTAGCAATAAAATCTGTCGTCGACTTTGTTATAATGGCCGTGCGGGACCAGGAAAGCTGAGCCAGCGAGAGTGAGAGAGTGCGATGGCATTTTTTGCCGTTGCCCGAAGGGGGAGAGAGAGAGGGAGAGAGAGAGAGAGAGAGAGACATGGAAAGTCGGGGAGGCCTCGCTCGTATATCTCTCAGCGTCGATCCAAATTAGTCTGCTCGGACATGCCGATGAATGAGAGAGAGAGAGAGAGAGAGAGACGGGGGGAGGGGGGGGGAGATGGAGAGAGTGGCAGCTATCGGATCGAGGCTCGGCTGCCGAAGAAAAAGAAGAGCCCGAGAGTCCGAGAGAAAAATAATAGTCGTAAGTCAGGAACGGCGCGAGTGCGCTTTTCACCGTCGGCGAGCCGATTTTTTTCTCCCCGCCTTTTTCCCGAGAGAGAGAGGGGCACGGGTAGGGGCAGGGGCAGGGAGGGACGTATGTGGGACGCGAGGCAAACCGCATTAAACAATCTCTGTGCGGGGCTCCTCCATTCAACGGCCGAATGCCGATTGTACCGAATACCTCCAAAGTCCCTAAACCTAAACTTCGGGTAAATAGTGTTTCTTTTCAGCCCAACTATCCCAGGTAAGCGGCTCTTTTCATTATTCCTTTTTTTCTCTCCTTTCATTTCTTATTTTTTTCTTTTTTTTTATTTCCAAGCACAAGGGCATGTTGCGTAGAGTCTGTGGGGGAGGGTGGGGGAGAGAGGGGGTGAGATGGAGATAGAGCGCGGGTCGACGGGAAACGAGGACGGGGGAGGGGGGGGTGGGCGGGCGCAATAGAGGTATAGAGCGGTCGAGCGCGTGAGAGAGAGAGAGAGAGGGTGAGAGAGAGAGAGAGAGAGAGTTGAAGAGGCGCGTGCTGTGCCGACGAACAGGTAGTTGCAAGTCTTAGCTCCGAAGAGATCGATTCTCATTGTAAGCACGATCCGCTGAAGCTTGGCAAGACAAAAAAAGAAAGGAGTTCCCTCTCACCCCCTCCCCTTCCCCCTCGCCCATCTCCACCGCCGTCGACCGCTTCCTCCGACGAGAGAGAGATAGGGATAGGGAGATAGAGACACAGAGAGAGACAGAGAGAGAGAGAGAGAGACACACAGAGAGAGAGAGAGAGAGAGAGAGAAATGTCACCTTTGACGGCGTCTCCCGCGGCGAGAAAGACTGGAAAGTCGGAGAAAATCGTATTATCTGGTATTGTGCGCACAATATGGGAGTCCTTAATATGGGATTAGAATTAATGAACGTCAAAATACGGTGGCGAGAGAAATATTCGGCTTTTAAATGCTTAACATTGTTCGCCCGAGTGGAAAAGTCAAGTGGTTTTCATTGCGTAATAACGTTAGCCGCCCAAACTATTTCAACTTTTCATTTAATTTCACACTCTGATGACTTACCCTTCCACCCGCCCCCGCGCGCTCTATCACCTTGTGCTGCCGCCACCACCACCACCACCACCACTTTATTGTAGCAAATAGCCGGGCCTCGATTACAAATTCTACTTTATTTCGTTTAATCGTATCTTCCTCTTCGATATGCTTACGTATTTCTTTCATTGTATTACAATGTGTACATCGGTTTTTACCGCATTTTACCGTTAAAATGAATTTGTTCTTTCCCTTTTCTTTTTTTTCTTTTTTTTTTTTTGTTGTTCTTATTACGATGCCCAAAGGGAACCATTGAATAATAATAAACCATCGTCTCTTTATGTTTATTTAAAAGTACTTTGCCGATTCGTTTATAAATTATTGTCTCTTTAGCCGAAGCTTTTTACTACCGACGCTAATGCGCATGGCTGACGTAACCAACGAAACTTTTTGCTTAGCGAGAGAGAGAGAGAGAGAGAGAGCGAGGGAAATAAAAGGGAAAAGCGATGCCGAAATAAGGACGA
The DNA here is from genome assembly GCA_018883505.1 of Ceratosolen fusciceps. Taxonomy (NCBI): domain Eukaryota; kingdom Metazoa; phylum Arthropoda; class Insecta; order Hymenoptera; family Agaonidae; genus Ceratosolen; species Ceratosolen fusciceps. Next base: position 5,246,604 of record RCIC01000010.1, read on the forward strand.
ACGGTTAATTCGTAGGTAAGGCCGACGGCGATGCTCGATCGGTTTTATAATAATTGGAATATAACTACGGCAGGCGTAAATGCTTCAATATATTATTCAATATAGTCAATAATTAGGAATGCGATACTCGGACAATACCGTTAGACAAGGACTTACACAGGCCGAGAGTAAATAAAATCATGTTTAATGGGGCCGGGGGGGGGAGGGGCCCCTCGCTCACGCACACAAGTTATTGGCGGTCGATGAAATTGACCAGAGAGTGGGAAATAAATAAAAGCGGCGATAAAATGTTTTTGCCTCAAACTACAGGGTCTGCCATTGGTTGCCGGCTCCGCCGAGGGAGCCGGGCAGATCGGGAGAGAGTGGGGGTGGAGGGGGGTCTCCGGTCTATTTTTGAGCGGTAAACTCGATATTTTTTGTTCTCCACGGGCAATATTCTCGTTACCGGGCTATCTCGCAAGGGAAATAAATAAATAACTAGGGGCAAATGAAGAAAGAAAGGAAAGAAATAAAAATAAAATAAAAATAAATAAATAAAATAAAATAAAATAAAATAAAATAAAAGAAAAAAAAATGGCAGTCAATGGGAACCCGGAGACCGAGACAAGTACAAGAGGGAGTCGACGTTCGAGGCACGCGATTGAGTCGTTACCCAGGCATAGTCGAATAATATTTTAACGTCAGAGGCCTGACTGAAAGCGGCCTATCGCGGAAAGCCTTCTTCCACATGTACGTGCAGTCTCCTCTCTCGCTCCCACCCCAATAACCACCCCACACCCCACCACCCCAACAAACTTAACTAGTTTGAAATGGGTAAAGGAGCTGAAATCCATACCGGGGAATTATCGCGCACTTAAGGTCGTCCGTTTTCTTTTAATCCGTCGGACCCCCTACCCCCCCCGACATAATTATCAGGAGCGTCGGCCTATCGAAATCGCGCGCGTACATCATAATAAATAATATATTAACAAATAATTATAAAGCCGTTGGTATTAGTTGCCAGTTAAGCAGGGAGTCGCAGGGTCGGGCGGGAAGGTCGGGAGCGGTCGGGAGGGGTCGGGCGGGAAGGTCGGAGGGGTAAGAGAAAGTGACGACGTCGAGACAGAGTCGGAGTCGGGCTGGAAGTGCGTCTGGTGAGCGAGGACGCGCTCTGGGCTCCGGATTTCTTGCCTCGGCCTCGGACGTCGTCGCTTTCTCATTAGCCAGCGGTAATCCGCCCCGGGAAAATCCGCTCCTGGCATGTCATCTGCCGACGGCACGGGAAAACGTCGGGCCCGCAGTCGTCGGACAGGCCCGCTTACCCTGAATTCTCACTCGGCCGCCACGGCCCCACCGTTACCACTAGCATTCACCACCGGCTTCTACGCCGTAACGAGGATATCGTGCTCATTACCTTACGGGCCGTCTCCAAATGCTCGGCCATTAATTATTTATGCCCCGTTATTTATAAATCGACGGCAAGCTAACGAGTCGATGGAAAATCATCGGACTCCCTGACCCCGTGTCGCATTCACCGCATTCGCAATTAAACCGGTCATTACGTCGGTTAATGACCCCCCCTCTCTCACGCTCCACCCTCGCAGCGACAAGCACCCTCGTCGGTCCGTCCGCCCGCCCGCCCCAACCAAACCCAAACCCAAACCCCCTAACACAACGTTATCGAATCCGGATGGGGAAATACGGGCCTCTATATGAAAGGCCCCGGGCGACGCTGCGTCCGTCGGTTACCCAGTTCCCGGTCGCGTTCTGTATGGGTATGGGTCAGTTGTTTACGCGTCCATTGATCGAACGAATTAACGTTATGGTACGTGGTTGCGAGGGAAGGCCGGGGCGATGTAATCATCCCTGACCGTCCTAAAGAAACGTAACGCATGCCATTGCACTGATATAGAGAAACTTTTTACGCAGAGTAAGGTAATGGGGGGCCGGCCGGCCCGCTCACCTCACCTCGGCTTGTATTATTTTCTAATTTAAAGAGCGAGGCCGCGGAAAGAAAGGAGCCGAGCCGAGCCGAGCCGAGCCGAGCCGAGGCGCATAACGCGACTTGCTCCTTTTTCACTGGGAACAAAAACTCTCTCAGCTCCCTCCCGTAGCCCCCTACCCCCCCGTACTACGTCGCGTAGCCGCCTAGCACCGAGTACCGAGCACCGCCACCGACTCTGCATTACGCGACGTCGGGTTGTCGTCGGGGCCGCGGCCGCCGCCACCGCCGCCGCCGCCGTTGGCTTTGGTTTTTATGCGCCGGACGTAAGGCACACCGGGGCCGCCTGAAAAATCACCGCAGGCCGGCACGGCGTTGTTAAGGAGGAGGCAAAATAAGAAACGGCCAAAAAACTCGATAAGCCGCTCGAAAGTAAAGAGAGTAAAAGGAGGAGGAGGAGGAGGAGGAGGAGGAGGCGGGGTAAAAGGTGCATTGAAAAGTCCGGCGACGAAGGTGGGGGAGGGGGGAGTAGAAAAGAGGAAGAAACGTTGGCTGGTAAAAAGTCGGGGCGGGGAGGAGGAGGAGGAGGAGAGCGATGTATCGCATTTATTATTCCGATTATCGATAAATTATCGGAGCCGCGCTGAGTCGAGCGGCTGGAAAAATACCGGCATGGGCCGCGGAGATCCCCTGTACTCCATACTCCCCTCCCCTCCCTGCCGTCCTACCGGAAGGGTGTATTTTTTCCTTTCTTTCCTTCTTTCCCTCTTTCTTTCTGTTTTTATTGTTGTTGAAAAGTCAATGTCATCGCTCGCGTAGGTATATCGGATCGAAACGGGCCCCGCTCCAACCCCGTTTCCGTTTTCCCATCGTAGTTGCGGGGGCAGCAGCGGCGATAGGGAGGGAGGAAGGAAGGAAGGAAGGAGGAAGACTCGTTTCGATTCGATGGGCCCCCTCGGAGTGCTCAGAAGTAAAGTTTTCCAGTCTCTCGAACTCCCTCTTTCGGTTCAGGCCCGACCCTTTCTCTCTCTCTCTCTCCTCTCACTCACTAGCTCGCTCACTCACTCACTCACTCTCAGTCTCTCCTTTTCTTTTCCGTTTTTTTCTCATCTCGTGGGCCTCCGACACGAGGACCATTATCCGATCGTGGAATTCGAGATCCGAGGCCCTTTCAGCCGCGCGTCAAATTATCCCCGCAGCACAATGCGACCGTTGATTGATATCTTCAGTCGTCTTGCTGCTGTTGCTGCTGTTGCTGCTGCTGCTGCTGCTGCTGATGTTGCTCTTAGTTGCTGCTGCTGCTGATGATGCTGCGCTGCTGCTGCTGCTGGTAGTGCTCTTAGCTGCAAGGCAACTCTCTTCTTTTTCCTTTCTTCGCTCCTTCCTTCCTTCCTTCCTTCCTTCGTTCCTTCGTTCCTTCGTTCCTACGTTCCTTCGTTCCTTCGTTCCTTCGTTCGTTCGTTCGTTCGTTCATCCGCCGGTTCGTGCTCTGCTTTTTTCTTTCTCTATCCCCGACAACCACCACTTACTATCCACCTTCCCGTGTCTATCTTTAGTGCCCTTTTTTCGGGACCGGTCTCTGCTCTTCTCGCGTACAGGCGCACGCACGCACGCGCAGATAGAGTGGCTCTCGGTTTGTTTTTTCAGCGCCAAGGCCACGGCCGAGTCTCTTTGCGTCTCTCTCTCTCTCTCTCTCTCTCTCTATCTCTATCTCGCTCTGTCGGCGGCTCTGCTCGCACGCACACGAGCGCTCCTTCTTCGTTTATCCCGTCTCGATAGACTGGATATGGTCCAGCAACCCTTCCACTTGATTTATTCGCATCCCTTGGCCTCGTCCCGCACTCACCGCGCACAGGCCCCGAAACTTACGGCCCCGACTCACCCTCCCTCCGACCTCCTCGCTCTCTTGTAGACTTTTTTCTGATCCCTACACACACACTCTCTCTCTCTCTCTCTCTCTCGCTCTCACTCACTCACTCGTTCGCTTTCCTTACTTCTTCACGAGAAAAAACGCGACACGAGCGATGGGACGATGGGACGACGGGACGATGGAACGGGACAGGACGGGACTGCCGAGGCTAAATAACCGAGTTCCTCTGGCTTATACGACTCGCGGCTCCCGACGGAGGCCAGCCTCCGACTGCCACGATAATTTCTTTCCAAGATTGAATTTCCGACTATACAAGACTATTCGTAAGCTCTCGTGTATCGCCAAACTACTCGACAAACTACTCGACAAACTCTCCGTCTTATAAATACCAAAGTACACGTTTTCTCTTCGCTGCTGGCGAGCCTTTTCTTTTTTCTTCTTCCTCTTCCTCCTCCTCCTCCTTCCTCCTCCTTCTTCTTCTTTTTATAAAGATACTCCCGACTAATCCCTGGCTTAGCCTCACTTATCACTTATGCGTACACGCTAAAGCTGTAGGCTCGGCTCGGGTCGGGTCACCCGTCCCCCCGTCCGCCCGAAAGTCGCTAATTTTCGTTGTCGCTGCGCTCACGGAGCGGACACGAGTACGACGTGGGCCGTGAACGGCCGCCGAGGATCGATCCTATTGTATTTCATTATACTCGGTAATTACCGTCGGAATAACGAATCCCGCCGTAGGGTGAAGAATTAAAAAACACACACACACACACACACAGAGAGTGGTTAAAAGCACGTGAATTAAAAGGGAATATAAAGAGGGGGAAAAGGGTGAAAAGGGAACAAAAAGAGAGAGAGAGAGAGAGAGAGAGAGAGAGAGAAAAAAAGAATGTTCAATATTTAACAAGCTCCGTGGCTCGGACGCTTGGCCGTACTTTCGAGCGAGCGAGACCGAGCGAGTGAGGGGGTGGGGGGTAGGGGGCATTGGCTCAATACGTACCGCTTCGTTGTTACGCGAAATGTTCGCTTATTTTTCAACAACAAAACACATCAGTCCGCTTAAAATTGCATCGCTCCGAGGGCCAATATAAGCTATTTGATACGGTTGTCGAGTGGACGATGAGTTATACGGTTCGCGCGTACAGGTACAAATCTGTACGCGTGCATCGCACGTGTATCGGAACGGTTTTGCTTTTTCAATGTCGATATCCTCCCTCGCACACTCCTCCCCTCTCCATCTCTCCCTCTTACCCTTTTTATTTTCACTCGCTTGCCGAATCGAGCGAGTGTGTGCCTATTCCGCCCCCGCCTCCCCCGTCCCCGCCCTACCGAACGCCTCTGCGTCCAACTCCCCCACCCCCCACCTCACCTCACCGGCAATTCGCATATCGAGGCCGGTATTCCGCGTAGTTTGATGGACGTTCAAAGTCGACCGCGGGCAAAAGCCGCTATTCCGCGCCGACGACGACCGTCCCCCCCCACTCGATCGGGCAAACATTGGGAACAAACAACTGACGACCAAAGACCTTTTAATGCAATTTTCGTTACGCGTCCATCGACGTCTTCATCCGCAATCCATTAATACGTAATTGATCTCTTATCTCACGCCGCTCGCTTTAAACGGACCGAATACCTCGACGAGCCGAGCCAACGCAGAATACCATATTTATATCAAGCACCCCTACCTACCCAACGTACCTACTATCCGTCGTTAAGTATGTATTGAAAAGCGATTACGCGTTTGACTGTTCAATACGAATGTTAATGTCTCGTAGGCTTAAATCAACATAAATAAATCCTGGCAACGTTGCATCACCCAATAACCCCCAATAACCCCAATAACCTTGTACGACATTTTTTATATCAGTTCTCCCGCTATACTCTAATAAATACTTTAAGCACTCGAGATTTAACGTTTTTTCTCCAACTTCCGGGGGTGTCGATTCTAAATATCGGCATTTTAAAAGGAATTCAACAAGCCAAGCCAAAAGTAATTCTTATAAATACATTTTCGAGTCCGTCGTTTTTCCTTCCTCCTTTCCCCTCTCCTTCCGCCCTTATGTACTTTTTCTTTCGGAGCGCTCGCTAATAAATTTTCAGACATATATGTACTATAATTTTATGCTATACAAACAAGAGTCTGTTTATTATTAACGGATATACAATACGATAATTTTAAGTTAGCAGGTAGTAAAAATAATTATGCAGGTAAAATAACACCCAGTATTATCTATTCTTCGCGGAGAAACGTAAAATGTAAATTGCTTAATTATTTGTAGAAAAAAGCGGTATAACGATTCTGTCCGGGTAAAAAATGTATACGGCGAACGTAAATACAGAGAAAAGGATACGAGAAACAAGGCGATTATTCAGCGGCTTAACGAAGCAGTTTTATCGGTCAGATCGAAGAGATCACATGGCATAACGCGGGACTCGCTCGCACAGGTGTGAGACTCCAAAGGGTTTTTTTTACTTCTCTACCTCCATCCCTACGTCCCTCTACCTATCTCCCTCTATACCTAGCCACCTCCCGCCCCGCCCCGCCTCCTCCTGCCACCTCGATTCGCTGCCATCCCTCGGCCCCTCTCGCTCGATTATAGCTGGCCCATTATAGCTCTAACTCGACCTTTTCACCCTTTGCCATTGAGCAGCCCAGCAGACCCTCTCTCTCTCTCTCTCACTCTCTCTCTCTCTCTGTATTCGCTGTGTGTATACGGAATTTTAAAAGCGAGCTCGGTAAGATGCGCGACGAGGACGGCCGTATATAGAGAGTTGGCCGAGAAAAAGGGGGATGCACGATACCGGGGCTACGGGATGAAGGAAGAGGAGCGGGAGAGAGAAGGAAGGAGAAAGCTATAAGGCCCGAGCCATGCGTGCCGTATAAATATTGTATATAAATAAAGCTGGTCCATTCGTGGTCTTATTTATGGGAATTTTATGAAAATTCTGGAGTAAGAGGGGAGACAGGGTTACAGGGAGAGGGAGAGGGAGAGGGAGAGGGAGAGAGAGAGAGAGAGAAATGAGAGGAAGGGTTGCCGCCGCTGCCGCCGCGAGTATACGCGATCTCGCGAGGAGGAAAAAATATATATAAAAAAAAAAAAAAAAAAAAAAAAAAAAAAAAAGCCGTTGATGCCTCGTATCGTTTCACTCTTCTGGATTCCCGGCGTGTAAAGGTGTTCGCTCTTCTCCTCTAGCCTCTCTCCGCTTATAAATGCTTCTTTCGAAATCTCATTTACCGAGCCGAGAGCGCGTGATAAATAATAAGGTAACAGAGAGTTTCGGTAATTTGTTCTCCTCCACACGTACGCGCCTTCATAAAAATACGCATCGACGAGCTCTCTCTCTCTCTCTCTCTCTCTCTCTCTGTCGCTCTTGATCTATCTCTCGCTCTATCTACCGGGCCGACTCCGTCCGACTCCGACTCCGAGCGACCGAGCGACCGACTCCCTGGACAACCTCTCGGACTTTAAATTTGACAAACGCTTTGACAAATGGCACGGGTTGCGCAACCCACGTGACGTAAGCCTTCACTAGAATATTCGATTTTTTGCGTGGAATCCCAATTGTCATAAACAAGCCCATAGCGCCGCTGACACGCTACACGAGTCAACGTCAACGATCTCTTTTCTCTCTTCTCTTTATTCTTTTTTCTTTTTATCCCCTACTCCGGCCAAGTCCGCTCCTCCTTCCCATCTAATTATGCTGCTCTCTCGGAGAAAAAGAAAAGCTACAGCGGCCCGTCATTTATCCAGCCATTTCTTCAAATCATTTCCAATGCGTGATTTATTAAAGACGCGCACACTGCACGCGGGCTACACGGATCACATAAATAGGTTATTTTGATTGATTGATTTACGTATTTATTTATTTATTTAATTTTGTTCTTTGCTATCGGGCGGGACATTTATCGGGATAAAGGCGTAGCGGCGATTAGTTAATTAACCGATTAATGGATCAGTCGCGGCTGGATCGCGCGGATCCGCCGGTGATATCGGCGAAAATTGTAGGAAAGCGCATTGAATCACGGGAATTTCAGAGGACGAAGTGACGGAGTAGCGGGGCGGTAAGGGAGGGAGGTAGCCGACTGAGCGTATATTTATAACTTGTGAAACGATTGGCTAGACGATCATCGGGCTTCGACGTGAGAAAGTTTTTCTATCTATGCTAATAAAACGCCGATAAAATGTCACAAGCCGATTGTTCGGATGTTGTATTGCCGGGGTGAGTAAGTGCGATGGTGGGGAGGGGGAGATAATACATTTCTCTCACGAGTCGTGTAGCGAGTATCGGACAGGACCGCAAAGGAATATTAATGCGGAAGGCCGACGATGCACATGGCATGCCCTTTTCCACGGGATCTCTCTCGATCTCTGCGACAGAAAAATATGCGTCGGAACGAGCAGGAGGACGGCGGCAGATAAAGACAGATAGATTGAATTTCGGGTGCCGAAATGGGGGTCAAAGGCGGAAGAAGCCATCTGTGTGTCTCTCGGAATGCATACTCGGAAGCCATTAGCCCCCATAGTCTCACGTGCCATTATAATATAATGCGAGCGGGAGCTCTTACCGTGGTATCGGGCCCCGGCAATATATATATATATATATATTATTTCGTAGGTAAACTATGCGCGCACGTGCGTATGCGCGCCCTCGCGGTGTATGAGTGCCGCGCAGAGGCAAGGGGCCGTGCGCTCCGTCCTTGTGTGTATGAGTTTAAGCGGGCCGGCGCACCGTATATCAAATGTTATGGAAATTTCGTGGCAGGGCATCGAGAGGGGCGGCCACAGCCACAGCCAGAGAGAGAGAGAGAGAGAGGAGGGAGGGGAGGGAGAAAAAGCGAGCCCGAGCTTATTTGCGAATCTTTTCGAGGTGCATTACTCGCGCGCCGCCGCCGCCGCCGCTGCCGTGCATTTATGCATGTATGATAAAAACGAAACGAGCGGCGCCCCGCATGGCCTACACGCGGAGGCTATTATGGGAGGGCCTTGCGGGCAAGTTTCATTTTTCTAAAATGCTTTTTAACGATATGCGTTTGCCGTCTCTGTGTGTACAAGGGCTAATGGCGCTTTACGGGCTATCTTACGACGAATTTCTCCCGGCCCCGGAGATGATTGCCCTTCCCGCTTGATATTCACCACCGTCTTCCTCTACTCTTAATAGGCTTTTTCTTCTTCACCCCTCTTACTTCCCCTCCACCTCCACCTCCTTCTTCGTTTCTTTTTTTTTTTTCTGTTTTTCTGTTTTTCGTCTCTTTTCTTTTTGTCTTCGGGATATCTTGCTCTTTTTAAATTAAAATGCGGTAGCTCCTTCCCTCCTACGTTATAATCAGCTCGGCAACAACTTGTGACAATATATACTTACCGGATTTTACTTTATTTAATGGCAAATAAAGGTTTTTAACGAGCCCACCCAACCACCCACCCACCCTCGTCGCCCTCGCCCCCTCCCGGATCCCCCGGCCACGCATCTCTCGCGGCCAATAACCATCAGCTCCGAAACGGCGTCGATCCCACGCAGCCACCGGACCGCGCCGCTTAAGTTCTCTACTCTACAGCCGGACTTTATCGATCCCGATCTCTCCGGGCTATCCTCGCGATACCCTCCCTACCGTCACTCCGCCACTCCATCGCCACGCCGCGCAGTCTCAACATCGTCAGGCGTTCCGTCCCTAGTCTCTCTCTCTCTCTCATCATCTCTCTCATCATCTCTCCTTATTTTAACGACAGTTTTGTAGGGACGAGCGGGAGGTTGTTCGCGAGTCACGATGACGCGATCAGATACCGCCGAGAGCGGAACGGGAAGGAAAGGAAAGGCGGGGAGTGGGTAAAAAAAGGTAGAGGAGATCGGACCGGAAAAAGCTCATCCCATGAAAGAAAGGTACGAGAGGGAGGAAAAACCGAGCGGGAAAAATCGGGGCAGACGATCTGTAAGCCCATTGGGAGAGAAACGGAGAGAGAGAGAGAGAGACCCGTGAAGAGATCGGTTAAGGAGCGGATGGGTCGGCGATGAGAGGTGGTGGAGGGGTGGGAGGATGAGGGACAATCGCGCCTAGTCCCGCAGCCCACATGAGTAAATGGATGGCACTTTAAATAATATAATGGATAGAGTAGGAGCGAGAGGGAAGAGGGTCGAAGAAGATTGGATGCGCGTTTGAATGGCGGGTAGGGTTATCCAGGCGGTAGGCCATCAATTTCTGAAAAATCGGATCCCCGAAATTTCACTCGGGGGTCGACGTCCCGGGTACCCGTAGAGCCTCTCTCAAAATTACACGGAATAAATTGTAGGGCCCCTTCTCCTACCACCTACCTTCTCTCATTCCCTCCTCCCCCGTCCCGACCACCGCTGCCGCCCCATGTCCTCTTTTTCTTCTCTCCGCCTCCCGCCCGTTCCCTCGGCTCTTCCTCACTCTGCCTCCTCCTCGTCCTTCTCTCCTCCCCAGTTCTCCAAGTCTTCCTTCCCTCCGCCTCCTCCTCGTGGCTTGATGCGATTATAATGGCCGGTCAGGTTACCGCTTAGCTCTCGATAACCCACGAGGGCCTTCGCTCAAACGAACGAACGAACGAACGAACGAACGAACGAACGAACGAGCGAACGAACGAACCAACGAACCAACGAACCAACGAACGAACGAGCGAGCGAACGAACGATGAAGATTAAAAAGAGGTGGGCCGAGAAGAGATGAAGAGCGGCTCTCGCTCCGGGAGAGGGTCGTCCCGGCCCCGAGAAGCTGGAGGTCGAGGAGGCGGAGGTCGACGAGGAGGTGGAGGCGCTGTGGTTTCGGAGTGAAGGGCAGAGGGGCTGGGGCGGGGGGAGCTTACACGTCGAGAGGCTACATGCGCGGGACCGTGGAATCGCGCGTGCGTGTGTTGGTACACGTATAGGCCGGGGGTGGGATGAGCGGCGGCGTTAACGGGAGCATTTAAAGCCGAAGAGATCAATGCGGCCCAATCAAAAAGCCTCACTCCCCTGCCGCCCGGATTAAAATGCCGATAAACTATATAACGCGAATGGGGCCAGCTGACGACGGTTCGCTCCTTCGTTCCCCTTCCTTCCCCTTCGTACCCCTTCGTCTCCCTTCCTGCCCCTTCGTGCCACTTCTCTTCTAATGCCTTGGTACCGGGTACCGAGGACCCATCGACCTCTGGACCATTGGATCTCCTTAGCGGCAGGAGGAAATCACTCCTCTTCGCCTCTTCCCTCATTTTCCGTTAATACCAGACTAACGGACACGGGTTATTGAAAATTACTGGGCCTTACGAGGAAAGTCGGGACTTTTATTTGCGTTTAATGCTCGGCTCGGTGGTAATCGGACCTCGTGGGCTCCGCGTCCTCTCGTAAGGGGGGGGGGACAATTCTTCAGGTAGGTTAGCGCCGAGTAATGAAGTGTCTTGCCTCTTCCAATTTATAGCATTGTATAATGGGCCCCAAAGTCATATAATCAAATGGCCTAAGCACTCGTACGAATAGAATTTCGCCAGGTGTCCCGATACCTCCTCCTCCTCCTCCTCCTCCTCCTTCTCCTCTATTCAACTCAACTCCTCTGGTTCGGTCGTTTCTACCTCATGACCCTCATCGCGCGCTCTTATCGTTACTTTCCCTCCTCCTCCTCCTCCTCCTCCTCCTCCTTCTACTACTACGCTTCTCTTCCTCTGCCGCCTCGTCTTCCCCCGTCTTCCCTCATCTCTATAAAATGAATATTTATTCTCCGTCGGAGTGAGTATTTCAACCGCGAGCAAATAACGGCCCCCACCCCTCACTCCGTTGAAATTTAGTAAATACACGCCCGTATGTTGTCTCGTTATCGGTTACGGGCGGCCCGGCACCGAGCCGCACGAAATTTAAGGTAACGCAACACTGGAAGGACGCAACGACGCGGGAACGGGAGAGCGATAGGGCGAGAGGGCGAGGTGTGTGAGGGAAAGACCGACCGGCAGGTATGAATCGCGTAAGAAGCGCAGACCCAGTGCGGCAGCGACAGGAGCAACGGCAACCCCTATGTCGGCTTTACGCGTCACGCCTATGTGGGCCCCATGCGCTAGGGGTCTGGGTCTGGGTCTGTGGCAGGGACCGGGGCAGGGACAGGGGCAGGGGCAGGGAAAGAGGGCCCGAGTGCCGAGGATAGAAAAAGGAACGAAGTGAGAGACGCTCCGAAAATATGATATCATCGTGGGAGGGAGCCCACGATGTGTTCTCTTCTACTCGCTCGTTTTACGGCTCCCCTCCTCCTCCTCCACCTCCACCTCCTCATCATCATCCTTGAGCTCTTTTTATTCGGTATTTTTCGGGGCCAAAGGAGTGCACCGACGAGGCCGGCAACGAGTATAGCCGCCGTCGTGGTCGTCGTGGTCGTCGTGGTCGTCGTCACCACCACCGTCACCGTCGAGAGCGCCGCGCATCCCTAGGCGTCCTCGCCCCCTCCTCTAATTGATAGAATTTTTATGCCCGCTCTCGAGTCATATTTTTTCTCTCTCTTCTCCCGCCGCAGCCAACGCCGCCGCCGCCGATAGCTCACTACTACTCCTTTTTTTTACCGGCTTATTAGCCGGGAATCTGTTTGTTTTAGCGCTTTTGTCCGCTCTGTTGCCATTAATATTTTTGAATTATGTACTTTTGGCCTCCTTTATTTTCCGTGGTAGGTAGTCGTGGTGGTGGTGGTGGGGGGGTTATTGGGGGGCGTTGTGGGGTCGGCGGCGGGGGGGTTGGTGGCCCCGGGACTGGGAGTAGAGAGTTGCCGGGGTTTCGGACGACCGGGCCCACCGCCGCCACCGCCGCCACCGCCGCCACCGCCGCCGCCGCCGCCGACCGAGCAAAGTCAATAATTCACGGAAGGGCCGTTTTCATTAAAATGTTTACTTCCCCGGCAATTAATCTGAAATTTTATTCGAAATAAAGCTAAAGGACTCGGCTCCTCGGGGCCGCAATTTCATAAATTGCAATTGCAATTGATTATTCGAATGAGCTCTTGATCCGAGCCCCGGGAGAACCGGGGCGGCACGCAAACCGACCGCCGCGTAATTTCATTTCTCCACGGCCCTTATCTTCCCGTAATAACTTATCCCGAAAGTGCAATATTTTCATTTAATATCCGAATAAATAAAATCCAGCTATCCGTATAAAGTTGGCGATTGAATTTATCGCATCATCTTGCAAGTAACTCAAGTAGTTTCAAAATCTCTCTCTCTCTCTCTCTCTGTCTCCCTCTCTCTCTCTCTCTATCTCTCTCGCGTCCCCTCGGCCCCAACCCCGCAAACTCACGGCCCCTCATTATGATAAACTTTATTAATCCCGTCAAAAGACGGCTCTCGCTAATTAATACTCAAAATTTAAAGGCGATGCCCCGGCCATAAGTTATTCGGCCCGCCGCGATTACTTATCCCCGGTAGACTGTTGGGCCGTAGGGCGGGATGGGAGGGTGGGAGGGAGGGAGGAAGGGTCGGCGGGTCCCGATGTCTCGGAGGAGGAGGCCCTTGTAATGCCGGGGCACGCGCATACGAGGCAAGTCCACGTAGTTTTCGGCCGTCGGAAGCTCGCCCCGGATCGAGAGGGTCTGGAGCGGAGGCCCCTCGGGTGGACGGACGCATCTGCCGCTGCGGGGAATCTCGGCTCACCTCACGACGCTGCCCACCTCAGGACGAGCGGCGGCGGCGGCGGCTGCGGCGGCTCCACTCCCGCTGCACTCTCTACCCCTCGGGGACGAGCCTCACCGTCGTCCATCTATCCATCCGTCGACTATCTAGCCGTGTATCTGTCTCGCGCGAGTGACTCCGCTCTTTTCCCGGGACTGCCCCTCCCCCCCCACGTACCCGTATCCACCCCGCAACCACCTTGGGCGCGACCCTCGCACGGCCGGAGCCACCCTGTAAATGTATACATGTACGTATGTAATTCGGGAAAGGAGCGGGTCCCTCTAAGTGGGAGAACGTCTCGAGCGGAGCAGTCCCATAATCACCGAAAAAATGTTGCCTCTCTGTTTACGTCGCGAGGCCAGACGGAGATGCGAGAGAGTGGGACAGAGAGCGAGAGAGAGAGAGAGAGAGAGAGAGAGATGCGGAGTCTTTCGACAAAAAACTGGTTTCTGATTAGTCGACTTTCTCAGCCATGAAAAGTTGAAAAGGCGAGTCCGGGGACTGACAGCTTCTTAGCTTCTCGGGGTCTCGGCGCCGACGTAGCCGACGTAGCCGACGTAGCCGACGTAGCCGCCACCGCCACCGCGACCAACGACGCGACCGACGCCGCGACCTTTACGTAAAAATAAGAGGGAGAGGGGAATAATACTTTTCGCGGCGCGAGGAGAGAGAAATGGGGAAGCTCCGGTAAAATTATGGGCGTCGAGCGTTTCTGAAATGGGCTCTGGAAGGATTCACTTTTCGAAAAATGTTGTATATACTCTCTTTGAGGTCACCTCTTCCAACTTTTTTATTATCTCACCGAGTAATTTCTTTCTTATTCAATTTCTTCTTCCAGCTTTCAATCCTTTGACTACTTTTTCTCTTATTCCCCTCGCATCCTCCCTGCCTCTCTCCCCTTCTCCTTACTCCCATCGCGGCCGACCCTCCTACCTCCTCCTCCCACCCCTCCATCTCCTCGACCCCGACCACCGTCCCTCTAACCAATTACGACTTCTTAGTCGTTTGTTTGTCTGTTTGTCTGTTTGTTCGTTTGTTTGTTTGTTTGTTTAACCTTCTAATATAATAAACGTTTTTATATCGGCTGGAAGATGCAGCTTTGGCTTAAATGAAGGCCCCCGTTTGGCTAATAAAAATTTATCAAATAGTTCCATTACTTGTACATCGGCCAACAAAGGCCCACAATAACGACTCTTATTTATCACTCGACGACTTTATGGATTTACCCTCCGAAGTTGCGTAAAGGCCGGCGCGCGAATCTCGGCTTCACGACAATTTATCCTTACCTCGGATGTCTAGGTTTTGCAACTTCGGGTGCCGCCGACGCCGCAGGCCCGTCTTAAATCTAGCACAGTTTTAAATTTTTTTGTAAAATATAAGTATATGATTATCAGGCGGGCATGTTAGCCCGGACCGGAAACTCCCTTCCTAGATAAACTACCTTAACCGACACCCTACGATCTCGACTTTCTCTAAGAAATTATACGCACGGGTAGATAAATACCAAGCTTCCTACTCCGGCGTACCTCGGCCCTTTCTCTCTCTCTCTCTCTCTCTCTCTCTCTCTGTGTGTATGTATGAAAGAATGTACGTTTATACAAGTCAGTAATAAATTAAACGTTAATTTACGGGGGGAAAAATTCACGTCCGCCGCTCTACTAAATATGATAAGCAAAAACTGAAATTAGCTCTCTCTCTCTCTCTCTCTCTCTCTCTCTCTCTCTCTGTCCACGGCTCAATTATACAAAAAGAGTTCGTAAGGAGAAGCGATATTGTCCCGGTCAAAGTACTTTGAGGCTTTTAGGCGAAGAGTCCCTGTTTCGGCTTTGTTTGTGAATGAGTCCCTTCTCAAATAGATGGGAGGACAATTTTCGTGAACTCCATTGCGAAAAGGGCATCCCTCCCCCTGCCCGGACTAGCTCGGCTAATTAGCGAGGTAGCGAGGCATCATTAGCAAATTGACCGTTGGTAGCTTTTGCCGGTGGACGGAGAAAGGATGAAGAGATGCGGAGGAAGAAAGGCGTAGTAAGGGAAAGGCCGAGGGTTCCTCCCATTGTTCTGCAGATAAGAAATGAGGGACCGCGAACGGGAGGGGGGAGAGAGAGAGAGAGAGAGATAGGGAGAGAGATAGAGCGGCTGCGAGCGGTCGTAGCGGCGAGCGGAAAGGTGCCGGTCGGCAGGCCCGCGGGGCAGCGGTGATCGGGGTCGGGGACAAGAGGCGGCCGATGGAAGGAGAAAGAAACTCGTTTCTCTCTTTTCTTTCTCTTCCCCCGCCCCGACTTTCTTTCTTTTTCTTTTTTTCTTTTCCCTTTTCTTTTTTCTTTTTTTTTTTTTTTTTTTTTTTGTCCTTTTTGCTTTGAAAAAGCAGAGTAGTTTCTACCTCGTGCGTCAGAGCGATTCTCCGCGAACGTCTCAATCGCTCTAGAACGTCAAGACAAAGATGCTGCGCTCCTCGTTTCCTCGAGAGATAGAGAGAGAGAGAGAGGGAGAGGGAGGGAGGGGGAGGGGAGAAAAAAACGCCTATACAAAGATGTGGGGATTTGCACTTGCATGCGGTCGTGTGGGGTTATTTATTTATCGAGGCCAATGACTCGATGAGAGCTCGGCTATATGTTTTAGTAGGAATCGGTCGGGCCGTCCGCTCTGGGCACTGGACCGAGGAGAGACTCGCGAGAGAGATCTTAAGTAAGATGATCCGAGGATGACGGCGATAGGCGGGCAGATAATGCGAGGCAGAGCGAGGGGGTGAGTGAGGGGAGCTCGCGAGGCGAAATAGGGGATAAGAAGGGGCGAAGATGGGGGGAGGGGAGGGAGGCGACTCTCTCTCTCTCTCTCTCTCTCTCTCTCTCTCTCTCGCGCATACGAGGAGCTACAATAAAGACCAGTGAAATACCGAGGGAATCGCTATTTTCGAAATCCTAATGACTTCTCGTGCTCTCTGAATTTATTTATGCGCTTGCTTTCATGGGCTTTTTATTAAAACCCGGCTCACGAAGCGAATTGTCCAAGCAGAGATTAAAGGAATAAAATTAGATTCGCCTTACTTTTTTCTCTCCTTTTTTACCTTTTTTTTTTTTTTATCCCCCTATATTGCGCGGACGGGATTAATTTATTTACTTAGACCTTATCTTATTATAGAGGCTAGAGCAAACAAGTGCCAAGAAATCGAATAGGCAATGTCCTCGCGATCCATACGATCCGAGAGATCGATTCAATTTAAAATTGCCTCCTTACATATGCATATATATATATATATAGATCATCCCCGCCCTGATAAAGCTTCATTCTAAAGGAAACTCATTTGCCATCCAATACCTTATTTATTAAATAATCGCATTAAGGTAAATTTTAACGACTAATAGTTAATCCGAAAATTAATAAAATTAAACACTGCGGATAACCTGTTTGTACGCCTGCACTTGTTCTACAAATACGTAAGCGTGTGGATTTACGTGGACTCGCGCCCAAGTCCTTCATAATAAGCGAACCGAGTTACCGGTTTTTTTTTGTTTTTTTTTTTCTTTTCTTTTTAAAGGCAAATATTGACGGTCGCTTCGCTTATTTTATCGATTTATTATTTCTCATTCTCTCTCCCTCTCTCTCTCTCTCTCTCTCTCTCTCTCTCTCTCGCTCCTTCTTTTGGTTTGTAAATTAAGAACCCCTACCCGACGCGCCTGTTTCACATGCGAGTGTCGATAAATATCCACGGACGCGGTGCATCGCACCCTTTCCCAGGGACCGAGTACTCTAGCAAAGAGACGAACACGAAAGGAAAAAAGAAAAGAGCGAAAGATTGAGAGAGAGAGAGAGAGAGTGAGAGAGAGGAGGGGAAGGGAGGGAAAGAGGCGTAAAGCTAAAAAACGAATGACGCGAATTTTAAATAAGTAGGGCTGACTTCGTAAAACCGCGTCTTTGAAGATAAAAAATAATTTATTAACGTCAAAACTTAATCGGATTGCAGAAGAGCGGCCGGTCGTTAAAAGTGCCGCGGTGTCACATCGCATGAGTTCCCAAAGGTTGATAAATACTGGAATAAAAGTGTGGGAAGGAGACCGTTGATGTTGAGCTTGATGTTGTGGACATGAGGGGCAGGAGGATGGGGGGGGGTGAGGGCAAGAGGATGGTGGATTGGGGATGTCGGATGGGGGATGGGAGTTGGGGATGGGGGGGGAGGGGGGGAGGGGGTGACGAAGACGACGACGACGACGACGAAGACGACGACGACGACGACGACGACGGCGATAGGGGCGGGGCGGCAAAGGCGGGAGAGGAGGATGAGGGATGGGTGAGCGAGCGGCCGACTAGGGCTGACGAGGATACACGGCGATAGTTTGCGCACGCGATGCAACGGCAGCTTTAAATATTGATGATCCGACGGTGGTATGGTACGGACGGTGGGACGGGGCAAGCGACGAGGCCGACAACGATCGCGAAGACGAGCACTGCGAGGACGCGGAGAAGGACGCGAGGACATTAGCCAGGTCTAATTGGAAAGCTAGGTAGCGGTATTACGATGGAGCGTAAGTACCGAGCGAGGCTCAATTTGCCACCAATGCTCTCCCTTGGCATAAAGATGCCTCGACCTTATGGGGAAGGAAAGGGAGGGAAGGTGGATAAGAGCGAGAGAGAGAGAGAGAGAGAGAGAGAGCCCCGTCTTATTTTAGCGTTATAATTCTCGGTAGAGCGATAAGTGTATAATGGCCGATGGCATCTTTAATTTTCTGGCGAAGCGAGGAGCGGAAGCGGGAGGCCTGCCGGATCGGATGTGTGCGAGCGGGGCTCAAGGGGGCAGAGGGTCGCGGATCGGCGGGATGGTGAGGGGGCGATAAGGGAGGGCCGGAGCAGTTCGTGCGCGTGTTTAATAACGAGGCGAGTCTCGGGCTCGCCTCTTATTACGCATCGCGATAATCGACTAGCGCTCGCGCGTGCGCCTAACAGCCCGACTCCTGCTTCTGTATGGGTTTATCTCCTCGTTATCGGCTCGGCTCGATCTCTCCCTTCGAATACCACGGAGACAGGGAGAGAGAGAGAGAGGAGAGAGAGGAGAGAGAGAGACAAGGAGTGAGAGAGAGAGAGAGAGAGATCGACGAAATTATTTAGAGACTAACGACCGCTCTCTAGAACCTAATTAGGCGCGCTTTGCTCGGCCGAATCGTTTTGTCAGTTGGCGAGCTGCGCCTCGTAAACTTAAGGAATAACGACTTCAGTAGACCTTACGTACCCTTACCGGCCGAAGCCTCTCCGTCCCTCCAACACGACGACGGGTCGCGACGTATCATCTGCTCGAGGTTCCGCGCGAGTCCTTCGACTTTTAGGAAACCGACGCGCGGTGACGGGTCGTCGATCGGGGGGACGAGCACGTGACGAGTCGCAAGCTTCTCGACCCGTCAGCTTCTTATCCCGGGACGACATGCGACAACGGATAGTCGCGGTGAAGTCAGTGGATTTCGATGGGAACAAGGACCGGACGCTCCACTCGCACGCGAATACGTGGACGAGAGGGAATCGGATTACGGGAGGACAAGCTCCTCTGGGATGCATGGCAGTGTCGATGCATTGACCGTGCTGTGAGAGTGTGAGACTGGGGGTCCGTAGGGTGGCGGGGTGGCGGGGGGCAGAGAGGAATCTTAATAATTAAAGGCTCGACTGTTTGTTTAAGGAGCTACTTTAAAAGCAAAGGGGTATTAAGTGATTATTTTGCGGCGTAGGGAATACGAAGGGAAAGATGAAATCAATTTCCAATTAAAACGTGATGATAAAAGTGGCTCGAGGGTAAAATGATGATAGAGCTAGGATAGATTGGATGGCGCTACGCCCGATTATCGGGGCATTAATGTAAGCAGCCCTCGGCTGGCCGGGATAATCGCTGATACCGATAAATATAATTGCGGAGTTTATTTAATACAGCGCCGGGATGGGCAAGTCCGTCCGGGCGGATGGGGATCGTTGGCCAAGAGGGATCGAGAGGCTCGTTAAAAAAAAGAGCAAAGTCTCACCTTGCCGCGATCACGTTGAAAATCAAATTGTAATACGTGAGTACAGGATACCGCATGGTAACACTCGTGCGGCTCCGCCCAACAGAGACAGCCTGCGAGTAAACCAGTGATAGACAGAGAGAGAGAGAGAGAGAGAGAGAAATAGAGGGATGAGGGGAGAGAGAGAGAGAGAGAGAGAGATGCGAGCGAGCGAGCGCGTCCGACCGCCCGATAATTACAACCGCAATTTAATTCGAGAATGAAAATAAATGACCGAACAAAAGGGCGCCTCTGCTCATAATAAAGCTAAAAAGAAGAGCGTTTGCCGGCACGTGCTTAGTTCTCTCCTCTCTTTTTCATTCCCACTCGGGTTCCCCGTTGTCCCTCCGCTACCCCCACCCGCCCGACTCGCCCGCTCTCTTAAATATCCTTAAATCTACACGGGGCATTACGTCACGGAGATCTCTAGGTTGCGGAAGGTCCTTGCAACGATTGCCCGGTCAGCTCCCTCACCCGCTCCCTCACCCTCACCCGCTCCCTCACCCTCACCCGCTCCCGCTCCCTCTGCCGCGCCCCTAACGCCAAGCTCCAGTCAGCTCGACCTTACCGAGCGCACGCGGTTGCGTCACACGGGAGCAACGCTCTTCCGAGAGGCGTAGGATCCCACCTGAGGAGAGAAGGAGCAACACTATTGGTCCGAAGAAAAGAAGCTTTAAAAGTGGGGTCATTACGTTCTCTGAAAGAGTCATTACGTCATTATGCATACGCGCGCGCGTTCACGCACGTTCCGAGCGAGAGAGTGAGAGAGAGAGTGAGCGAGAGAGAGGGGGGCGGGGGAGCAGGGGGAAGCACGCACAAGTGGGACAGACGAAGAATAATGGCGAAGGGTGATGGAGCGCGGGGAGGGGGTCGGTCGGACCGCTAAGAGGGTTGTAATTAACGCGGTCAGATCTACTTCTCCGTCCCGGCGTCCTTCGCGCCGCACTCCTCCTCCTCTCCTTTCACTCGGTCGGGACCTTTTCTCCCTCTCTTTCTCACCTCGCCTCCTCGCCTCCGCGCCTCGCCTCGCCTCGCCTCGCCACGTCTCACCGCGCCACGCCACGCCACCTCGGCCCTCCCCAATAACCGCCTCTTTCGTCGGGCGCATGCATGTTTACACACGCAGAGCTACCTGTCAAAAGAGCCCTCGGTCTGCTATCGGCACCTTTTCTCCCGTGGGGTCCATCCATTCAAGAGAAAATTACCTCAGCACGCAGCAATGGCCTCGCTGCAATTGCACTGCGTGCACGCGCAAGTGCATGAGTCGCGCCGGTACGAAATGAGCAAGATCGGGCCCGGCACGATAGGACGGCGGTCGGGCGGGCTGGGCCGAAGGGGCGATGGAGGGGGGGGGGAGGGGGCCCTCGGTAAAGTGGACGCTCGGTGTAATTGCATAATTGGGAAGCTCGGGGTGGGAGGGAGACGGAGCGCGAGTAGACAGCCCGTACTGATAGTCGGTACTGATGGCCGGATGGCGGCTACGGGGGCAGGGGGACACATTGGCAAGCGGACCAACAGCCAGACGGACGGACGGACACATACATACAGTGGGAACAAGAGAGAGAGAGAGAGAGAGTAGTGGGAGAGAGAGGGGGGGATAAAAGAGTCTAGTTGGGTGGCCTGCTCGATACGGTGGCACGCCCACCAAGAGCCGCGCGCGCTCGAGCACGAGCACGAGAGAGAGAGAGAGAGAGAGAGAGAGAGAGAGAGCGCTACGCAACACTGCAGTTTTCCTTCTGTCTCCATTCGCACGGAATACACGAAACCCGATGAAAATATTTCACTTATGTAAAGTCGACCGTTTCTCTCCCTCCTCAATCTCTCTCTCCCTCTCGCCGTCCTTAGCTTCTTCTTAGATTTTTTTTGTTTGGCGCGGACGTGTAGAGTAGGCCACGCGAGCACGACTAGCCAGTCCTCCCCGTGAAAGAGCGGAGTCGAGAGGACGAGAGGTGGAGCTGGTGGTGCGGGGGTTATTGGTGGCTGGGGGCTGGGGGCTGGGTGGAGAGAGAGAGAGAGAGAGAGAGAGAGAGAGAGAGAGAGAGAGTAGTCCTTTTCTCGATCGGAGCGAGCCGCCCTAGTCGAGGAGGCATACGCGCGGGAAGGGGGAGGGGAGGGACAGCTTTATCGTAAAAGCCAATTTAACGATTGCATTTGCATTTAGGTCCTTATTTCACCCAAAACTTCCTAGACATTTTTTATGCATGAGGCCCACGAAAGCCGAATATGCCACCGGCTGAATTGTAGGGAATAACGATATGCACCGCTCGGGCCGAGATCCGAGATCCGAGATCCAAACTCGATTATTCACTCCATTTGAATAATATAGGAATAGTCTTGAAAAGATAATTAATGCCTGCATCCTCGATTTTTGTTACAGAGGCTGGAGTGCGTCGTGGCCACGGAGTTAAAGGGAGGAGTGAGGCAGCACGAGATGGGGATGGATGAAAATCTGCGACGACTCCTTGGCCGATTCATCGCCGGAGTGGGGGAAAAGCTCCGAGGGCAGGAGGATCAGCGGAGGATGAGTCGACGGCGTTAACGAGAGAGGATGCCAAACGAGCGCCTCGTTCCTCCTCCTGTGTTGCTCTCTCTCTCTCTCTCTATCTCTGTCTCTTACTCTCTATGTCTCTCTCTATCTTTCTGTCTCTATCCCTATCCCTATCTCTCTCGGTCTCTCTCACTGACCGTAGTAAGTCGGGGCCCCGGTCCCTTCTGGGCCCGATGCGACGAGGAAGAATACATCGGGTAAGAATCGTCAAGTCAATTAACGCTACCGAGATCGAAGATAAACGCGGCCACGGTCGCGAAAACGATAGAGGAAGTCGGCCCGGTCGAGGGGCCGGGGAAATGGAACGTAAGCGTGAAAGAGGATGGGCTGCGAGGCAAAGGAGGAACGAGCGGAATTGATGACCAGGAGGTTAATTGAGGGAGCGGGCGACCGAGCGACCAAGCGACCGGGAATTCTTAGTAGATATCAGAAGCGGCTACGGCGACGGCGACGGCGGCTACGGCGGCTACGGCGGCTACGGCAACAGCAGCATCGGCATCAGCAGGGACGGCATCGAGAGAGAGAGAGAGAGAGAGGGGGGTGGGGGCTTTTGAAGTACCTCCGAGTTCCGCAGATTCCTCCCGGGTCTCCCCCAAGCCCCGAGCACGGCATCCACGGCTAAAGCATGCCCTCGCCTCCGTCTCGTCCCCGATCGCCGGGCATTAGTTCCCGAGGTGGTCCTCTCCCGTCTCCGCCCTGAGGGAAGGCCTCGACCGCGACTACCCGCGCACTCGTTGCCTATGGGAATATTCCCTGGAGGTGAATAGCTCTCCCAACGCTGCTCTCCCAACCCATCCGATCCCCTACCGCCTTACCGGCCTGCTCGACTCGCGCGCCCATGCCGTCCTTGGGCCGCGCTCCGGTGTTTCTAAGCTCCCGGTCCGCTCTTTATGCGCAGTGCCGCGTAGAGCCTACTACTACATACCGGGCAGCGCGATTATTCCAGAGCTCGACGTTCCACATTGTCCCGACCCTTTATCCACGGCAGGTTTTGTTCCGCGCAGATCTTGGGCTCGTTACGCGCGGTTCCTGTAGCCGCGCCCTCCGGACCCACGACGCAACTAACCGCCCTACCCGCCCTACCCGCCCTACCCGGCGGGCCTCGGACGCCGACGGCCCTTGGCACGATACCACGATCGATCCGTCCTCCGGGCTCCGGGCTCCGGGCTCCGGGCTCCGGGCTCCGTGTCAATCGACCATCGGCTGAAGGAATCTGAAAATTAGTTCCGACCTAGGCGAAGGATCGCTAGGATCTCTTCGCAAGGGGTCCAACGAGAAGTTACCCGGCCGGCTCCCCGGCCTCATTTGCATACGACCTTTTCCCCCCCAGGTGTCCTCGACTTTGCATACGAAAGGGTGCGCTCCCTTCCGATCGCCGATTCCGACCCTTAGCCCCGCGCGACCCGGCTCATCCTCATCCTCCTCCTTCCCCTACCCCCACCCTGCTCCTCCTGCTCCTCCTGCACCTACGGTTCCCTTTGCTCCCGCTCCCGCTCCCGCTCCCGCTCCCGCTCCCGCTGCTCCTTCGGCTCCTTGGGCTCCTTCGGCTCCCGAGCCAGGCGCACCCAGGTACCGCGTGCGTGTGCCGCCCTGCCTGCGACTACCCACGGAGGATACTCCTCCGTGACGTACCCCGGGGGCCGATAACCCGCGATCCTAATTAATTTTCTCCCCGCGAAGCTCCTCCCGAAGGGTGTTCCCCCGGTGCCGCCGCACACGCTTATTGGATTAAGGTCTGGTTCGCGCGGGTTCCCCGTCGAGCCTAATTTATAGTTTAGGCTTCCTTTCCGAGGCATAAAAAAAATATCTCGATTTAATGTACTTTATTAGACGTCCGCGGCTGCAGGAATCGCGCAGCAGTAGGATAGAGGGGGGTGGAGGGGGAGGGAGGGAAGGAAAAGGAAAAGGAGTAAGAGGAGGAGGAGGAGGAGGATGAGGAGGAGGATTTCCCCGGCGATGGGAAAAACGGTCCGTGGGTCGATCGGCAGCGGACGTGGGGATAAAAAAATCCGAGCGATTCGCGGATCGCGATCCGAGTCTCGGGCCCCTGCTAACGGAAGCGCGGGGCCTCTCGATAAATCAGGCCCGGCCCGGAGAAAAACGCATCAGGGCTTATTTATTGGTCGAGGTTGGAGTCCAGCCGACGACGGAGCACTACGTGGCTCAATGGCCGGCTTACATTCCTCGGGAGGAGCCACGGCAATTTCTCACGAAAAACTCAAGGGCGGACCACGATGACCTTTCTGATCTTATACGGCTGTAGTGGTAGAAGCGGCAGCGGCAGCGGCAGCCGACGCCGTCATCGTCGCGACCGAGGAAAGTGAGATTATCGCGATCCTCCGCGCTGAGGCTAAAGCCGATCGAGGCCTCGGGCCACTTTGCCTCTAATCATTTAATCTGTCTCGGTGAGTCCGAGTGTCGTTGTGCTCTGCCCGGCAGCAATCCGTTAGCTCTCGTGCTACACTTCTCTCCCTCTCTCCCCCCCTCTCTCCCTCTCTTCTCTCTCACTCTCTCTCTCTCTCTCTCTCTCTATCTCTGTCTCTCTCTCTCTCTCTCTCTCTCTGTATCTTATCCCTCGTAGGCCTCGTAGGTGGTAGCCCGGGGTGATGGGAGTTTGGAGTTGGCGAGGGGGGGTGGTGGTGGTCCCCCCTCCAAAAAGGCACGGCCATATTGGCGGCTGACGTCATGGGAGCTCAAAGCCACGCACGCGATCCCTAAGAGCGACGACGAGGAAGTCGCCGACTTGGTCGTCGCTGTTGCGATGATGGCGTGGTCGAGGGCGGAGGGGGAGGGGGAGGCACGGGGGGCGCCTCCATTATCTTTCTTTTTCGTCTCTCTCTCTCTCTCTCTCTCTCTCTCTCACTCTCGCTCGCGCTCAACGTCCTTAAATAAGAACGGACGCGTCCGATGATTCGTCCAGCGGCGAGGGACGACGAGAGGGACGACGAGAGGGACGAGAGGGTGGGAGGAGAAGGAGGAGATCGTTACACGAGGAGGAATCTCTATCTAACAACGGCCGATCCGGGGCTTTACGAGCCTTATTTATTGGCCAGATGGAAGGAGAAATATCTCGGCGGGTTTCGTTAAGAAGCACTTCCCCGAGCCTTACCAGACTAATTTCTCTTTTTCCTCCGGTCGGTCCGCTCTCGAGTAGCAAGAGCGTCGGCAGCGACGGCGGCAGCGGCAGCGGCAGCGGCATCGGCAGTAGCCTCCGCACACCCCACCACCACCCCACCTCCCACCTTACGCGCAATTAACATTTGTCCTTCTCCTCCCGCGTCGTGTCCTGGCCTCGAATTTTTCTAACGCAGCCTCCGGCTCGGCTCCGGTCTTAACTCTCCAAGCCACTGCCCCATATCATTACCATTATCATCATTACTATCATTATTATAATTATAATTATTATTACTGCTGCTGCTGCTTCTGCTGCTGCTGCTGTTGCTTCTGCTGCTGCTTCTGTTGCTTCTGCTCCTTCTGCTCCTGCTATTATTCTTGTTGTCGTTGTCGTGCTCGCCTTTATTGTTATTATTATCATTGTTATAACGATTATTATCGAATTCGATTAAAATGTCGACGGAGCGGCTTCGGAAAGCTCTGTAAACGTTCCTTACGCGCTCCTTATACGCTCGTCCCATTGAAGAAAACCTCAAGGAGGCGGCCTTGGAGGTGATTTTTTGCTCGACCCTCGGCAGGTGCGAGCCTCTCTCACAGGGGAGAGCGAGAGAGAGAGAGAGAGAGAGACAGACGAGTCGGGAGTCGGAGGGGGGGAGGGAGAAGGATACGTTGCTGCGGAGGCAAAGTAAAAAAAAAAAAATGAAATGAAAGAAAAAGCCAGTTTATTAAAATGTCTTTGGCCTCTTATCGCGGAGTACTCCTTTCAGGGGCCAATATAAAAATAGTCGTGCGGACTCCGGTAGCGAGAAAACTCATCGGTTTAATTGAAACACGAGCTCGGACTCTCGCGTGGTTGATATTAATGACTTTTTTAATGGACGCCCGGCTCTAACGTTCACAGGGAGCGAGCGAGCGAGAGAGAGAGACAGAGAGCGAGAGAGATTGACGGATGATGGGGAGGGAGGGAGGGAGGGAGGAGGAGAGCCGTCCGGACGGCTGGAATCGCGTGCGGGTCTTTTTTGATGGCTTTTGAAGAATTTTGGCGGGCCCGGGGAATAATGAAGAGAGCGCGTCGACAAATTTAGAAGTGCACGTGACAAGTGCAGGGCTCGCGTTCGGGCGCCCATCGCTTTATTCTTAGGTCGGCGGCTCCACAGGCGTCGCTCGCTTATAGAATCGTCGTGTGTCTGCCCGCTCCTCGTGGCAATCAGATTCGTCACGAACGAGCTATTATTAGCGCCCATCCCCGACTAACGATGCTTTGCGGCGTGGACGGCTGAGAGATAGAGAGAGAGAGAGAGAGAGGGAGGGGGGCGGAGGTTAAGGGTGTTACGGGGGCTGCGGAGAGCATCGTCGCATATAACGCATATAACGGCGGCTAATATTGTTTAATATCTGACTTTACGTGCAATCAAACTTACTTACGCTCGTCCCCACTCCCCCTCACTCTCTGTGTCTGTCTTTGTCTTTGTCCCCTCCCCTCAATAATCCTCTCGCTCACTCATCGTGAGGATTAAACGATGAGCGGCTCGCGCTAGACAAGCTTATTACGACTAATCACCTCGACACGTGGACCGGACAAGTGTTCGGATGCTATTTATCCCCGCTAATTTACGACCTCCTGCGAAATTAAAGTCCCAACCACTCCACTGCCTCCCCCCCCCACCTGCCTCTCTTCAAAATATATCTCTCTGCTTCCTTAAAACGATAAATTTTATATTTAAATTGAATAATAATAGGAGTCGGAGCATTATAATAGGCTCGACTGCACAACAACAACAACTCGGTTTTACTGGCAATTCGAGCATTAAATCGCTACTCTAAAATCAGCCAGTCGTCATTTCAATGGTTTCAATGGTCCAGATATTCCGTGAAATTCAGTCAAAGCCGCAGCTTCCCCAATAAAATAGGCCTGCAGCATCCTATGCAGATTCATACGCATCTGTAATCTCACCGCCGTCCGTCTCGATCGTCCCCTCCGCCAACTCCACCAACTCCACCATCCACCACTCCACCAGCTCAACTCCATCTCCTCATACCTCTACTTTTCTCGTTCATTCAATTTTTATAACGAGTCATTGTCCCTTAATTAACTGAAATTACATTCCCGGTCGTATTTACTTAAGAAACGGTCGAGTCCTCCTCGCTGGAGAAAGGGCTGGTCCCTTGGCCCGTTACGAATTCCGGCTGCCCGACGCTAATTCCTCTCCGCCACTCCGTCAGCCCCATACGATTGTTTCCACCCCGCCCCCGACCCCTGCCCCTCTTTGAATCGCCCCCGGGTTTTCCCCGATCTGTCCTGCGGATCTTCATTTTCGTCTCTGGCGCTCTTCTCCCTGCTGTCCCTTCGACCCCCACCCCCACTCGCTCACAGCCATCCCTAGCCTTCTCTCGCCGCCCCCACCCGCCGCTCTACCCCACCTAGCCGTCCCGGCCGGCGTAATCACGCCCCTCCGAGCCCGGGAACCCACCCCCCCATCCGGCGTCACCGCCGCCAAGCGCATCGGCCACCTAATTCTTTAGCGTCTGCTGGTCGGTCGAGCCGGATAAAGGATTAATTAAATGACTCGCCGCGCTGCGGCCTGCCTCGGCCTCTCCTTTTTTTTCTCCCTCAAACGCAGACAGACTTCGAGGAGGGCGAGGGGCCAAGAGACCCGGCTCTTAATCGTCAGCTTTTGATGACGGCAGAGGAGACAAGTGCGCTCGGGTCTAGAAGGGTTGAAAGGACCAAAAAAAAAAAAAAACAAAAAGAAAGGAAAAAAAAAACAAAACGTAATATAATCATAATACTAACAAAGGGGGGTGGGGGGAGAGGACCGAGGCTCGAGTTGTCGACTACGACGACGACTACGACGACTACGACGACTACGACGACTACGACGACTACGACGACTACGACGACTACGACTACGACGACGACGACGACTAGGGAGGACAATGGGAGCGAGGGCAAGCGGGCAAATTACTTTATTGTGGGATAGAGTATTAATAAACGAATGAATCCCATTAACGAGGACGTACGAATCCACCATCCCCCTTTTACGAGGAGCTTCTGCTTAAGCCGAGCCCCTGCCGTAGAGAGCGCGCGCACCACCACCTTTCATTCGCTCGAGCAACCTGCGCAAGCGAATCCGTCAAAGGACACGACTTTTTTTTGTTTAATTGAATTAAAGAAAGCCATTTGTTCCGTGATAATGAATGATGCACGTGAACGAGCCGGAGGACGAGGAGCCGGCCTGCAGATGCCATTTACAATATTAGAGACCCGCTGGCTGTTTAACCTTAATACAGGGCGTGTACAATATATGATAATAATACGGTAGGCAACTCGGCGAGCTGGCCTCTGCCCACCTCTGCCCACCTCTGCCCACCTCTGCCCACCTCTATCCGTACCCGCGACCCGCCGCCCCCCCGGTAATCCACTATTATTAAAGAGATATTTAATGGTAACGGCTCGTCCAATTGCATTAACGTGTACGCGCGCGGCCGAGGTAATTAATCGCGTGACGTGCACATTACGCGAGCTTAGGCAAGCGATTGATCCAAGGAGTTCTAGGGCGCGAGAGGGGGGTCATCGGGGTTATATCGGGGTTATATCGGGGTTATCGGGGTTATCCCGTGAAATCGAAATTTAAAGTAACGGAAAACTGACGAAGGAAGCGGAAACAAACAACGAAGCGCTCGAACAAAAGGGAATGAGAAAATTAATATCGTATGAGGAGTGATGGGATCGGAGAGCGAGGATAATGCAAACATCGGCAGCTGTTATCGTAATGACGTTATGCGATGCGATTGCCGCGCAGAGTGATCGGTCACGAGATCCGTGAGCGGCCGAGGCTCGACCCTCTCGGGACGAAGAGGAGGGCGGCTATCATTGTTTGGACAAATACGTCCGGCGGGGGGAGCGGGATGACGAGGATGAGGATGAGGAGGAGAGGAGGAGGAGGAGGAATTAGCGAAATCGAGGATCCGTTGAGGGCGATCACCTTGATCGGCCGATGTTTCCGTGTAGGTGGGCCCCGGGGGGGGGGGGGCTGCGCAGGGTTAGAAAAACGCGTCCCGACAGGAAAGATCGGGCTTCGTCGGTCGGACTCGTTTATTTTTATAGAAAAGAGTCCTCCTTCCTTCCCTCCGGCTGCTTTATTCCTTTCGGTAGGTGCTTTTGTTGTCGCGGTCCCGGCCGAGCGGAGCGGCCCCACGGGCCCCCTCGTACCTGCGGAGCGGGCCCCGCTAGTCTATAGTACCGTAAAGCTCGAGCTGGGCCCAGACGACGTATAGGATTACACGTTGATCGGCTGAACGACGGGGCCGACGAATCGCGTCTTCGGAGGAACTGTTCGAGGAACCGCGTCCTCGGTACCGCGTTTACGTGCCACGCGTCTACGTGCCAACAATCCTACTACCAACGTAGAATTTACAGGGAGATTTTTTTAGGTCCGAGCCGAGCAGGAGCGGCTACGGTGGCCGGGTAACGCGAGATCTTTCGAAGGTCGTTGTGCTTTGTAGGGATTTCGTAACGGAATATCATCGGGACACGCGCTCGCTATTACGGGCAAAGGGCAAAGGCCAAGGAGGTAAGCGAAGAAAAAGGTATTTCTAAAATTAATATCGGGGTTATTGACGATGCCCGGTCATTCGGCCGGGGAGTCCCGCGCTCCCGATCGGGCCGGCAATATCATTGGAATTCCTGAGGGACCGAGCCGCGCCCATAGCCCCGATATCCCGGTACGCCACGGGTACGCGCTGCGAGCGAATCGAAGCGTCGCCCAGGGGTGGGTGTGGGTGCGCGGTTAGGGCGAAGAGGGTGAAGAGGGTGAAGAGGGTGGGCAGGGGTCGGTTTGGCAGCTCGGGCGTGGTGGACGATAAAAATGGCGTGCGGCCGCCGAGCCGCTACGAGGGTGAGCCCTTTCATTCGTGCGTTAATGCAAAGCCAGACGGAGAGGAGAGTCCCGCGTCTGTGTACACATAATCTCCCAACCCGTCTGCCCCGTCAGCCCCGTCAGCCCCGTCCGCCCCGTCTGCCCCACTAAAGGCAGAAAAAAAAAAAATAAAAAACCCCACCCGTCTCCCCGCAACTCGACGCCTATGTGGCTCCGGGAGACGAGCACCACGCCGCACTACACCCCTTTTTCGATAGCAGCCGCCCGGGACAACCGGCTCCGAATGCTTCTGACCCTACAAACTAATTATGCTGCATTCGAACGGACCGACCGACGGACGGACGGACAGATAAATTGATGGAAAAGAGAGCCTATGGTTTCCCGAACTAGCCCCAATCCCCTCCCTCCCCGAATAACCCATCCCCACAGTACTCGTAAGTAAGTGCGAGCGAGGGACCGGGGGACGGGGTGGGGTGGGGGGTACTCCCTTCTCTTCTCTTCTCTTTTCTTCTTTTCTTTTCTATTTTTTTCTTTTTTATGCCGATGACAGACCCTTCTTATGGGGTTTCAGCGTTACGCGACGTCGTGCTCGTGCTCGTGCTCGTGCTCGTGCTTGTGCTCGTGGTCGTGGTCGTGGTCGTGGTCGTGGTCGTGGCTGTCAACCTCCTTCTTGTCGCTTACTCTCGGGCTTCTTTATCGGACCGACACGCGCCGACGGCCAGAACGCGCTCCAGTTCGGCCTTTTGTCCTCCGCTGCTGCGCCCTCGGCACCGTCGCTCAGGTACCTTTCGCGGCCCGTTTTCCACTCTGCTTTCCATTGATTTCGGCTTATCTGTCCGTGCCCGGCTACCCCTACCCCCACCACCCTCCCTTATCTACCGCCATACGGGCGGCGCTCCTCGTCCTCTCGCGTCCCCTCCCGCCCTCCGCTGTCCCGATCACGCCGGTCCCGTGGAGTGTGTAGGGCCAATAATACCCGCGATACTTTCAACCGCTGAGTTGAAGTACTCTACTGGACTCTCACCGTCTACGGGGTTATTTGTGAGGCGGGGGGAGGGGAATAATAAAAAGAGAATCTGTTTTGTTTAGCGCGGGGCTCGTGGAGTGCAATTTATTAGCCTAATTTGCAAGGAAAGGGTGGAACGCTCGGCGAGGAAGGGACGCGGTGACAGTCGGCGGTAGCGTAACCAGGTCGGCCTTCGACAAGATTCCAGCCACTGGATTCACTTCCACATGACACTATATCGATAATTCTCTTTGGAAAAAAAAAAAATAGTCAGCGACGCGTTACCGCGGCATCGGGTATTTATCGCTCCCGGAAATGGAATTCTCCCGGATCGAGCTGTCGTCGTCGTGTCGTCGTCGTTGTCGTCGTCGTCGTCGTCGTCGTCGTCGTGGTGGTGGTGGTGTTGTCGGTGACATCGGGTGCTGTCGTCCCCTTGGGGTCGAAGAAGCCTTTCCCCGGAGGTCTGTCCCTCGTGCGTGGCTGGTGCTGCTGCCGTCGGCCGGGGGAGTTAAATTTACAGCGCTTAATCAAAGAATGCGGTCACGCGCAAGCCTCCGTCGCCCTCCCCCCGCCCTACTCGACGTCCGTTATTAATGAAAACAATTATCGACAGCTTCCTTTTTCGATTTTGATTTTAATGGGCCCGGCGTCTCTAATTAGCCGGGCTCTTCCATTACGTGGCTGAAGCTCGTCCCGCCACCCTGACCGCCACCCTGACCGCCACCCTGACCACCACCTGCTGCTGCTCATCCCCGACCTCTCCGACCCGTCCCCTCATCAAGGGACTCTGACGGACGGAGCTCGCGGGGAAGAGCGAATCCTTGTTAGACCGAGTCCTCGCCCCGGCAGCGGCTCCCGGCTTTTCACGCTTTTACGATCGCTCGAAGCGGGACCTTTATTATCGGCAAGCGCCGAAAGCTCTTAGAGTGCGCCATATCCTTGTTAGTCGCGACGTGCGATAATTAGCACCGGCTGGGCCCTCCCGGACTCCTCGACCTCTCCGATGAGACCCGAGTACCGACTCCTCCCTCCCCGTCTCTAAGTCGATTTCCGACGTTTCTCTCCGTTCGGCCTATCGCTACTACTACTACTACTGCTGCTACTACTACCACTACTGCTACCACTACTGCTACCACTGCTCCATCGTCTTCTCGAGTCATTTGGCTTTTATGTCACGTAGTGTTTTCGCTCCCGTGTTGCGATGCCGCTTACGTAAACCGGCAGAGGCGACCGAATATTTTTCCAGGCCACGCCGACCGCGCTTGACGTTACTTTGCTTTGGCAAGAGTACGAGTTTAGTAGGTTGGTGGCGGGGTGGAGGGGGTGTGTGTGTAGGGGTTGGGGGGGGGTAGGAGACTAGCGAGGCTCGTCACGTTTTCCCGCCTGTTTGCGAAAAAGCTGCCGCTCCCTAACTAAGCCGACGGCTGGCTAATGAGTTTTTATGGATATTTTGTGCAAAATATCTCTCGCCCCCCCCTCTCTCCCTCTCTCTCTATAAATATATATATATATATAGATATATTAATAGCCGGTAGGCCACGGGGAGGGAAATTATTTTCTTCTTAATTATATTTCGTAATAATATTTCGCTCCCTTTTCAATTCACGGCAATCAATCACTACTTCTCACTCCTTTACGTGTATTATTTCGGTACTAAGCTCCAGTTAATCTCATACATACATATATATATACGTATATGTATATAATTATGGAAGGGCCAGTTTCGTATACTGCGGGCGATAATTAATCAAGCCTAAGGGACTTTGGACGGGAAGGCCAATAGTATTTATACAAATGAAAACGGCCCGTCAATTTATTTCCATTAGCGATAATAATATCGGCGGCCGGTAAATATCCGAGCTTTTGAATTGGCCGAAGGTCTTTGACGAGACAGTGCACCCATCGGCTCTGGAAAATAATAGGACGCGCGAATTGATGAAGTTTTGATTGCGCATTAGCTTAAGCAGAAGCCCCGAAGGTTCGGGATCGGGGAGTTATTGGGGCGTGGGGAGGACGGGCGGCTCGCTAATGAAATTGGTTAGGCCTAATTGAAAAAGTCTCCCCCACACCCCCAGAGGATCCATGGGCATCCGAGCCGTCCGAGAGGATTTCGCATGCGATACAGAAGAGAAAGAAAAAAAAAGAGAAAGAGAAAAAAAATTGATGCGAAAGGGAGAGAAAACAGGAGAAAGAAAAGAAAGCGAAATATAAATCCGGTTCGGGTTGACCTTAGCTACCCGGGGTGGGTAGGGGGATGTAGGAAGGATAAGGGAGTGGAGGGTGGCAGGCGTGGGGGGTGATGAACGGCATTCTCCGGGGGCTGCACCGGCCCAACATGGCGTCATGGAGTAGCAAGAGCGGCGGCGGCGGCTGCGGCGGCTGCGGCGGCTACTCGTTGGGGAGAGATTTTAGCAAGGGGGTCGGACGGGCGTACGGGTGGGCGCGCGGGGGGGTAGCGTGGAAGTGGGGCGAAAAGCCCTCGAAAGCAAATCAATTAAGCGACGCGAGTCCTTTTGTAGCAGGATGGGGGGGGGGGCACGGCCGGCTCGATCTCCCCCATCATTGGTATGTGATTGGCGCGGGCGAGTCGACTGGGGCTTTTCCTAAAATGGAGGAAAAGCCCATCCGGCCGACTATATCCCCCCACCCCCTCCTCCAACCCTCCGCCACACCAATAACACCGTAAGTTTGTGGCGATGGTGGTGGAAACGCATCGCGCGGCTCCCAGGGGCAGGCGAATCACGGCGGGGATATACCTTTCGCTCCCCCCCCACCCTCACCCGCCCGCCCGCCCAACCGCCGAACGGGAAACGCAATTTCAGATTTCCTGCATTACAGGAGAGGGGTCGGGGCGAGGGGGCGAGGGGGCGTGGGCGAGTGCAGTTTCAGTTGTCCGGTTGCCATAACGCTCGAATGAAGGTTCGCGTGCGCTAATGGTTCCCCCGTGCGGAGGAGTCATCGATGGGAAAAAGATCGCGGCCGCGGAATACCATCATTATTTATTATCCTACGCTAGACCGGAATGAAATATTTATCAAGCCGAGCAATTATGCTTCGTGAGGCTCGTCAAGGGTCGGGGAGGCGGACTACGGATGGTGATCGGGCGGTGGGGGTTATTGTGGGTTATTGGGGGTGAGGGGGGTGGGAAGGAGAGACCACGGAACAAAGAAGAAACGGGCTAATAAAATTAATTGGCCCGAGTCGCGCGAGCTTATCATTAAAAATATGAATTATTCAGACTAGATAATGGGCCGTTGGGGTTAAGGAGGTGGTTATGCAAACTGCACGAATAATTATTAATGGTAGCGTTTAGCTAGCGGGGAGCGGCGGCTCTCCTCCTCGTATCCCGGACATCGGCTCGTCGACTGCGGCTGCGGACAATTTTTAACCCAATCCGATGCTTAGTCGATATTTAATTTCGATTAGTCGTCGTCGTCGTCGTCTCCCCCCCCCCCCACACACACAACGTCACCCCACCCTCCTCGTTCCCCTTCATCAACCCTCGTGTCGAACCCCCTCCCCGCATTAAGAGGTCTTGAGCTTGTATTATTAGTTTCGTAATATCAATCCTACGGGGATTCGGCCCTCGAAAATTACTCGCCGAATCTCTTGAACCCAATAACTCGGTAGGTGGGGGAGGGAGCGGCACAAACAGACAGACAGAGAGAGAGAGAGAGAGAGAGAGAGTCACGCTAGATTAAGCACCGTAGTGGCTCGCGGCGTATAGATAGTATAGACGAGCCGGTCGCTCTTAATAAAGGCAAAAAGATACTCGATTATTTGTCATCGATTATGTCCTCCTCTCCTCCCCTTCCCACCCCCCGACCCACCCATTCCCGCTCAAGGGCGTAATTGTCGGTTCTCATGCTACCTTCACACCCTTCGAATAACTTTCTAATCATTGTACGCAAAACGGCCTCCAGGTGACTCTTTCCACTCGCACGGGACGCTCGCTCGAAGCAGTTTCACCCTTTCCGCGATACTCTCGCGCCTACCCTCCGTTCCCCTCATCGCTGCCTACACAGAGAGAGAGAGAGAGAGAGAGAGAGAGAGAGAGAGCCAACTAGCTCCGCGAAGCTAGAATTTAATTGCGAAAGCGAGCCGCTTCGTTTAGCTGACGGGCAACGAGCGAGAAGAGAACGGCCGCCGATGGCTCGTGAGTCCGGTTTCCGCTTCCGGAAGCATAAAATAAAGAAAGCCTCGGTCGTTCGAGGTGAAGCGGCCCGAAACGTTGGCTCTCAGTGCCCCCGCGGCAAGTGATTCCCCTTGCCGATAGGTCGGAAAGCTCCGGGGAAAGTGGCCGCTGCCTATATGCCGCCCTCGTCCCCTCCGCCCGCGGATCATGCGATCCGATTAGTTTTTTTTCGCGCTGCGCGCGGGGGGGGGCAGCGGCTCACGATGGGGGGGCCAGAGAAGAGGTGGGTGCGGGCAGGAGATGGTGGAGAGCACGGGATAAGGGCTCCATCGGATAAGACGCTCGCGGCTTCTGTAACAAATGGTCAGCTAATGATACAAGTTGTTTAGCTTCCGTGGCGGATGGCGGTACTCCCGGTACTCATTAATTACATTATCTTCTGGCTGTACGAAGCCGCGCCGTTCCCATTCGTCCCCGTCTTATCTATCTCCGCTTGTGCATACTAAGAACGACGAGTCGCTGCGGGTGAAACGCCCTCGCGGAAAAGAACGCGGGCAATCGCGGCTGTCCGCGGGCGGGAGGGAGGGAGGGAGGGGTAATCGTCGGATGGGGAAGGAGGGGGTCACGGGAGGGAGGGTCGCGCTCGGCTAGCTCTTAAAGAGGACAAGGGGCCAGGGAGTATGGGGGTGGGAGGGGCGGGATGGGATGCGGCGGCCGTAACGACAAATTTATCGCTTATTTCTGCTGTATTTTCCGGGCACGTATGTAAGCGCTTGGCCGCGAATCGTGATGAATCAGCGTCGGCTCGCGGGGGAACGATAAATAAAAGGATATTTCGCGCCATTCTCGAAGGAGTCGAGAACGATTCCGAAGTCTTTGATGGTTTATAGGCCTCTGCCAGCCCCGTCGCCAGCGCGTCCCCTCCACCCCACCCCACCCCATCCCGCCAACACCAGACCGCCCACTCCACGCCGTCTCTCTCTCTCTCTCTCTCTCTCTCTCTCTCTCTCTCTCTCTCTCTCTGACTCGGTCGCTCCGTCTTAGCACGGGCGGCTGCTCACTCTCCGTCTCTCGCTCCACCGGGAGAAACCTAATTATCTCGGGAGGCGCGGGCGCGCGCGTCCGCCGCGCAAACACGCACGTACACAGACGCGGCAGGACGGAACGATCGAGCTCGCGCACACGTACAAGGGATTTTCGGATGGCCTTTTAAAAAATAAGCGCAAAAGGCCGCGCATCTCGGCTTGATTGATATCCTCGATATCCGAGCGAGGCTCCATATCCACCTCCTCGTCCACATCCTCGGTCCCCCCCTCTCCCCCCTCCCAGCCCGCCCTCCAACCAACCCGCCGTCATGCCGCCGCCTCGTCCACGGAGCTCCGGAGCAAAGGCGGAGCGAACGAATCTCCGCCAGCGATCTCTCATTCATTCGTAAATGAGTTTCGCTAATATAGACTCACCGAGCGAAAGTGAACGAACGCGTACGCGTGCGCGCTCGCTCGCTCGCTCGCTCGCTCTCCTACGCGTGAGAAAATGGCTCGCGTTTGTCCCTCGCGTGCGAGCAGCTGGGGGAGAAGGGCCCAGGAGCCGGGGGTGGGTGGCTTGATAGTAATACCCCTACTCGTGGAAACGTCCTGCAAATGAGGGGAAAGAAGAGCCAGCGCGCGCGCGCGCGAGAGAGAGAGAGAGAGAGAGAGATAGAGAGAGAGGGACGAATCCTTTATTAAGGTCCTCGCGCTCGGAGGCGGAGGTCACTCGGTGAGGTTTGCCCTTATCGCCAGCAGATATAAAGAAGAAGGGTATACGCGAAATATCCTTGAAGCAATGATTAATTGAATGCCGTGCGTGGCTCTCTTTTCGCTCTCCCGCCTTAACGGTGTAATTATTATACTCGAAGGTTCGTTCGTTCGTTCCCCGGCAGTTGCATGCGAGCGCGCGCGCCTCGTAAATCTCGCTCGAGACGTAAATCGACGAGCCGCGTCTCGCATAAAAGATTTAGCGCACCCGCTTTCGAGGGAGTGACAGAGACTGCCCGAACGGGACGTAGACTCGGGACGCTCGGCCGAGATTCGGGTGGGGGGGCGGAGGGGACGGAGGGGACGGAGAGAGGGAACAGACTGCGGGAGACGGCTGATGAGAAACGCGCGGTCCTCCTCCTCCTCCTCCTCCTCCTCCTCCTCCACCGGAGAGGATGGGACGCGTAATTGATAAAAGGAGCGGAAACTGTCAACCCACGTTTTCTCCCGGCGCCCCTCGCCCCCCTACCTACGCTCCCATTCTCTCTCTCTCTCTCTCTCTCTCTCTCTCTCTCTCTCTCTCTCTCTCTCTCTCTTCTGTTCCCCTAATTTGTATAGAGTCGGCGCCCGGAACTCTGCGTACGTGGCTTTGCTATGCCGATAATCTCCTAGCGCGCTCTTCGAACCTTGCCCGCCCCCCCCCTACCCGCCCGGACAGATAATTCTTACCGATTTATAAGAAGAAACGAAAGGATTATAAGAAGGGAGTGCGCGCTATCCCTTGATTTGACAAAATTTACCGAACTCGTTATTATGAAACGGGAAGTCGACGGGAGGATCGGGGGAGGGGGTGGTACAGCACGATCCTTCCGACGACGAGTATACGAAGTATCCTGCGTTAATTAGGCTAACAGTCAATGCGCACGGAGATGCGGACGATTGCGTCATTCTCCTCTTGCCGTAACCTTGATCTCGGCTCGGTATACTGCCTCTCCGCCCGCCACCGCCACCGCCGCCGCCGCCGCCGCCGCCCCTTCCCCGTCGCCGACAACCTCCTGCCGTTCGACTCGGTAACGAAGGAGCCGATTGACGCTCTGCCCCTCCCTCGCCGCTGTCATTGTTTTCGGTGATTGGTTCCGTGTGCCCGTGACTGGCACGGCCGACAAACTAGTCCCAGCCGAGGTAGGGATCGGTCGTCTTCAGGACCCGAAAACTCTTTGCGCTCGGTTCCCCGACGTCGCGGATGCGACCCACGCGACCCACGCGACCTCCGCACCCACACGTGCGCCTCTGCTTACGTGTCGCGGATCTCCGGTCGGCGGTTGGAGGTCGCGAGGCCGTCCGATCGGTTTCCTTCTTAGCTATCGTCGAGGCCTACCTACCGTTCCTTCCTCCTCTCCCCCACCGCCCCTCCCTCCGCCGGCGCGACTAACAACGCGAACCAACACGAGCCAGCAGCGATTAGAGCACGTGCTCGGATATCCGGCTGATTTTCTCGAATCTCGGCGTTTCCTTGTAAAAGGTCCCGGTCCCCAGACGTACGAGGATAATACCGTTCTAATGTGGCATTAGAGGCTCGGTGGTAACGCGACTCCCCGTAAATCGACTCCGTCCGGGCTCTAGTGAAATTAGGGATAAAGGAAGGACGGACTGCTTCGGGCATTGTCGGAATTGTGGGCATTGTGGGCATTGTGGGCATTGTGGGCATTGTCTTTGATAATTGAGTCCCGGGCAGCTCGTTAAGAGTATCGGCTCCCTCCGTGAGGTCGTTTTCGTTATAACGCTTACGTAAGGATAGGCCCGGTATTATGTAAATAATTTCGAATTTACAAGCGCCGAGGCCGTTGTAATGGAGAATAGGGCCATTAGCGATTTACGAAATCGGAGGAAATGAAGGCTAATGAATACATCGTCGCGACCTTTTCAACGACCGAGACGCACGTAGACAGACAGATGGACAGGCAGACAGAGAGCGTGTGTGTGAGAGAGAGAGAGAGAGCAGAGAGAGAGAAGTAAGATTTTCGGTGATTCGCAAAAAGCCATTTCGAAAAGAAGACGTCGGCCTCACTTTCGGGACGTACGCTCGAGAGAAGAAAGAAAAAGGCGACTGAAAGGAAGGGTGGGCGTACGGAGGGCGAGGGAGGGATGGATGGATAGATGGATGGATGGATGGATGGCTGTATGGATGGATGGATGGATGGATGGATGGATGGATGGATGGATGGATGTACGGGTGTGTGAGTGCGTCGGGGTAGGTAGGTTAGATGGGCGGGAGGGAGAAGGGGGAGAAGGTGGTGAAGAAAAAGAGGAATAAGGAGGGAAAAAAAAAGGAGAGAATGGCCGGGCCCGTAAAAAGACGTTACGTTCGTGCAGGTCTGGCTCGAAAAAAGTCGAACGTGCGAAAATTTCGTGCCGCCGTCACACATTCTCGGTTATAAGGCGCACGAGTTGCGTAAGAGTTTTGTGCTTTCGCGTGTACGTCGGCGGTTTTAGTCCAATAACCATCGCGCCCGGGCCCTCCTAACAGGGGAATTTTCGTTCTCACAAGAGCGTTCGGGTGGGGGGGGTGGCGGCATCGGGAGTAGAAGTGGCCAAGTAGCAGCGGCCAAGTGGTAGCAGCAGCATCAGCATCAGCATCAGCATCAGCATCAGCATCAGCAGTAGTAGCATCACGGTCACCACCACCACCACCACCACTACCACTACCGCCACCAGTACCGCCACCAGTACCGCCACCACCGCCACCACCACTGCCACCACTGCCACCGCCAACAACGTCAACGGCAGGAGCAAGAGTAGCAGTAACCGCGGCGGCTGCTGCTGCATGCGAGTGCTGGCCAACTTCAAGGCCGAAGCGTTTGAGAGCCGCTCTCGCTCCTTTTTTATTTTTCTCCCCTTCCCTTCCTCCCTTCTTCAATGCTCTCGCTCTTTCGTACACTCGCGCGTACCACAGTACGAAGCCGGCTGATGGCTGGAGATGGGGAAGGCAAGAGACCGGGGAGCGCGAGGAGGACGAGGAGCACGAGGAGGACGAGGAGGATGAGGAGGACGAGAATGGGAGGGAGCACGTATGTGTCGTTTTACATTCGTGGTCGCGGCCATGCTACTACTTTGCAACTCAAGCGACAGGCTAAGTGACCACTTTAGAAACTCATTAAGCAACGACGATAAAGTATATACAGGTGTCTCTCCTCCTCCTCCTCCACCTCATCCTCATCCTCCACCTCATCCTCATCCTCCTCCACCTCCTCCACCTCCTCCTACTCCTACTCCTACTCCTCCTACTCCTCCTACTCCTCCACCTCCCTCTCATCCGTACGGCGGCATCGTCCATGGAGTCAGGTCCCTCCGCTGCACCACCACTGCCCCCCTCGCTCGCTCGACCGCTCTCGCTCTTACGTACACATACGATTATGGAGAGAAAATTTTTAGACCTGCACTACTAACGCACTACTCCCGCTCGTGATTTTGCTCCCGTTGCCGATCTCGCTCCTCCACGCGGTCTCTCTCTCTCTCTCTCTCTCTCTATCCTCCTTCTCTTATTTTCTCCTCTCATCTCCGGGCAGCCCCGCTCCGTACTTTGGGCTCGCGCGAGCTCGAGCTCCCTCTCTTATCTCTCCTCAGAATTCTTTCGAGTGAAAATTAACCACCGTTAAAGTGAATTTTTAGTTACTCCGGCAGGCCTCTATTAAAACCATATTTTCTCTTTAAGACAAATAATTCTGTATTATGGTCGTTTAAGGGGCAGCGCAGTCCAACCCGAAGGAATCATAGAGACAGATAGACAGAGAGAGAGAGAGAGAGAGAGAGAGAGAGAGAGAGATTACGTTTAACGTTCTCGTGTTGTACAAGTCGATCGATGTATCGATATTGTTCTGTGCGGACGCGGAGCCCGTGGAGTTGCAGGAGCCGAGCCGGGAAATCCCGCAGGCTATTTCCTTTCGAGTACAAGGAGGAGCGCAACGGGAATCTCGGGATTTCGGAATGCGTTGGGCAATTTCGAGAGGAGAGTCGGCGGCCTCTCCGCTGGGACTGGAAGTGAAACTTGGGGTAAGTGCGCGCTGGCCTGGGACTTACTTGGGCCTGCCTTAAGAGAGAGAATAAACGAAAGCGGCCACCTCCGTGGCTAGTCTCGGCGGCTGGTCTGCAGCTGCGGGAGGAGGCGTTGGGTCCGGATCAGTGGCGCTCCGGACCGGCGCCGGGCATCCCGGCGTCGGCTCCGTCTGTCTCTCCGACCGTGCCTCCTTCCCCTACGTCCCGCCGCACGCAGCTCTCATGCCCGCCTACTCCCCCTAACCCGTGGCGCAAGAGAACCCGAGCGAACGAGCGAGAGAGAGATGGGAGAGATGGGAGAGAGAGAGATGGGAGAGCGAGGACGAGGACGAAGACGAGAGCGAGAACGACGAGAGGTTGGGAGGGAGGGATGGAGGTCGGAGCGTGGAGCGTGGAGCGCGGAAAAAGAGCGCGGACCGGGGTCGGGAGGGAGTCCCGTAACGAAAGAAGGAGCAGCGAGGCTTTTTGGTGGCCAGTGTCTTCCTCCTGAGTCATGGCATCGAGATTTCAACTCGTTACCGGGGCACTTGAAACGTCCGACTCCCCCCCACTCCCCCGTCCCCTCTTACCCCTACAACCATCTCCTTGCCGAGTTGACCAGGTGGAAAAACTCGCGCGCCAGTCGTCCTCTGGTTCTTTACCTCCTAGCGTACCATCTCGCTTTTCTCGCGGTCTAGCTAAACAACATTTACGTCGGGGGGGGGGGTGGATAACAGCGGCCAAGTGGTAGCAGCAGCATCAGCATCATCAGCATCAGCGTCAGCATCAGCGTCAGCAGCACAGGCGGCAAGCGACGACTAATCTTCCGTAATCGCGCCGCCACTATAAAATCTATTTTATTATCCCGGGAGGCTTGCCGCGGTGAAAATAATTTCCTAGGCTCCTCGGGCCTTCTTCTCTCCTTTCTCCTTTCTACCACTCTTCTCGGGCGTTTAAGACCGCGCACTCCTCTCGCGGAGATCGTTGCAACGCCGAAGACGAGGAGGACGACGACTACGACGACGCGGATGACGACGAGGAGGACGTTGACGGTGGTGATGCTGGTGGCGGTGGCGACGGCGACGGCGACGGCTGCTGCTGCTGCTGCTGCTGCAGTCTCTCTTTCTCTCCCCCCTCACTCCCCCTACAGAGCGAAGGAGAGAGATAGAGAGAGAGAGAGAGAGAGAGAGAGAGCAAGAGTGAGTGAGCGAGCGAGTCAGCGAGTCAGCGAGCGAGTGAGCGAGGGGCGGAGGGGTGGGAGGGAGGGAGGGAGGGAGGAGATTGCGGCTGCACCGGCGCGCTCGAAATTTATGTCGAAGAAAAGAGTCGCTGGCTACTCAGACTCTCCCGGGTTGTCCCTTTGAAGCCGCCGGCATAAGAGCCGAAACTAATCTAACTTAACCTTTCGATTTCTGCCGCGCCGACGACCATCACACTCGCTTTCCTCCGTCTCCTTCTCCCGCCTACCTCCCTCACCCACCCTCACCCACCCTCTCCCACCCTCTCTCTCTCTCTGCCGTGGGTCTTTCTTTAACCGCGAAGGAGGTCGCACGTTGCCGAGCGCATGTCGCGAGGATTCGACTATACGCGCCAGCGGGGCGATAAGTTAGTAAAAAAGAAAGAAAGAAAGAAAGAAAGAAAGAAAGAAGAAAAAAAACGTGGGGTGAGGGAGAATTTCTAGCTTCAAAAAAAAAAAAGCCTTTCCCTCGCCGTATCCTTGCCGATATGCTTCGATATCTTGTATCGAAATTGTATCGTTGAGTTACGCGGCTTCGTAATTTCAGAGTACCGGCATCCCCGAGGATGCTGCTCAAGTAGCGACGCGGCGCGTAAGCATGTCCGTCTCGGGGTGGCGCGCGGGAGCCGCCGATAGCGTTAGATAGGGAGGGGGGGCGGTAAATAAAATTCTGCACGTGTTCAAGCACGTGCTCTATAATAGTCCGGCCATTATCCCGAGCATTTTCATAATCCTTGGGCTATATAACTTTTTGAGAAATTAGATAGAGCGTGGAAGGGTGAGGGCGGAGAAGGGTGGCTCGGGGGGAGGCTCGGGACTCCGGCGGTACCTCTTTTCACGGACAAGCTTCCCTTTGTTTCGCAACAACTCGCTAAATAATACTATTGACAGTGGGTAGAGTGAGCTGAGAATCGTAATGGCGAGTCGCCCGGTTATTGGGAAAATAACGGAAAACGTTGGGGAAAATAGTTGCGTCCGAGGCGAATAGGAGATCGTTTTCCTTGCCGGTCGTCCGTTCTGGCGTGTACTTGTCCGTTCGTGAGCGTGAGCGTGCGCGGGGGAGGGCGGGAGGAGGAGGAGGAGGAGTCGGAGGTTATCGGGTAATAGGGGTTTATTGGTGGTGGTGGGTGGTGGGGGGGGGAGGGGAGGATGGGTCTAGGGAGAAGAAACGAAACTCTATATGGGTCGAGCGTGGCCCGAGTGTCGTCGGAGCGGCTAACGATTTAAATATTACACGTATTCGGAGTAGTTGGGAGCGAGCTGCTTTAAATAATGAGAAAGCTAATGGACCGAGAGTGAGATAGCTGACGGCTAACCGGCTAATAGCTTTCGTTGGTAGGGAGCATTTAAATGGTGAGATTAGTGGCGGGAAAAGTGGCCGTAGGAGTGTTTTTCCTAGGCGGATCGGTCGAGTCGTCGAGAGAAATGGACGAGGAGCTGACCCCGGACCCGGACCATCGTCAGCAGAGAGCGCTCCACGTCCTCGAGGACGGGGACGGAGACGGGGACGGAGGACGGAGACGGGGACGAGGACGGAGGACGGCGGTTACTTTGCGGGCGCCCTCGAACCATCAAAAAGTCGCTCGCGCCACGACGATCGTCGTCCAAGCAATGACTTGGGTGTGGTTCCGAAGCGGCTCCCCACCCCGCCAGGCCGCCCTCGCGCGCTGCTTCCACCGAGCGAAGCCAACGGAGCACAAGTGACGTAGTCGCCGTCGTGGCCGACCAGCCGCTCCTCGCCACCAGAGGCATCAGCGTCGCCCCCTCGGAATCTCGTGGAACCTCACCGTCACCGAGAGACCGGGAGGGAGTAGAGAGACGGTAACGGCGAGAGAGAGGGAGTGAGAGAGAGAGAGAGAGAGAGAGGGCGGCCTCACTCGGTTGCGCAGGGTAGTGGGGGAATCACGAGACCGCGCAGCCCCGTCGGTGCTCGGCGTGCGCCAGTGCGACTCTGCCTCGCCTTGCGCCTATTTCGCATCCGCGGCTCCCAGTACTCCCTCAGTTCTCCACGGACTTTCGTCCCGAGCGCGCCGGCAG
This sequence comes from Ceratosolen fusciceps, assembly GCA_018883505.1. Lineage (NCBI taxonomy): Eukaryota > Metazoa > Arthropoda > Insecta > Hymenoptera > Agaonidae > Ceratosolen > Ceratosolen fusciceps. Next base: position 5,290,754 of record RCIC01000010.1, read on the forward strand.
TCCTCCGCTCTCCTACTCCGACTTGTACCCTCCTCCTCCCTTCTACGGCCCACTCGCAATCTGACTCTCTCTCTCTCTCTCACGCTCAGTCGCTCGCTCACTCGAGTACACGGTCTAGCGCGCCGAGGCAAGTGTTTGCTCGCGGTTACGGAAACACGTAACGTGGTGATCGTCGCGTCGAGCGTGTTTCGGTCCCCAGTCCACTGTGATCGTTGATAAAACGTAATTATTTATTATAAGGAGGATAATTGGTGTGAGGGGTTATTGGGGAACGAGACGAGGAGTGCGCGCGGACATTATAATTCGTATGTAACGTTGGAGGAGGAATTGAGGAATTGAGGAGTTGAGGAGTTGAGGATCCATCCACGTGCTGAGAGATCGTCGTGTCGGGCCTTTTTTTTGCGAGCCCTTGAAGGTTATTTGGGAGTAATGCCACGGACGGACGGATCGAAGCGCCCTGACGAGGCCGAAGAGATATACGAGGATAACTAGGTCGGTGATATTAGGAGGAGGATGATCGAGGATCGACGAGGATCGAGGATCTTGGCCGATGGGAGTATGCGCCGACGGACGCCGCACAAGAGGATGGAAGCGCCAAGAGATTACCGAACAGGTGATTTCAATGAATATGGTAGAGATCCAGCAGCGAGGTATAGAGTTCCTACGTAGATTTCAGAAAGTAGGAACTTCATACCGTGCTCTTGGACTTGCCGAAACATCTTCGTGGGCCATCCGCGAATCTACCGCCACTATATTTACGATAAACATCATAACGAATCTGCGATTCTAATTAATAACGAAATCGACGACGTCTTGTCTGTGCCGTCTCGTTTTGCGCCGTCGTCTCTCTCTCTCTCTCTCTCTCTCTCTCTCTCTCCGTCTCCGTCTATCTCTGTAACCTTAGCTGCTCCGTATCAGCTACGTTGGCAATGTCGATGAATTGTTGGATTATAATGTTGCCGCTGCCGTGGCCGTTGCCGCTAATGTATAAATTATTGTTAACGTAGTTGTAAAGCGTATTAAGGAGAATGCGCCGTCGACGTCGAGGCCCGTTATCGCGTTATGATGACCGATTGTATGACCGATGACGACGTTGCCTCGTGGAGGTTTTATACGATCGAGCCTTTACGGCTCCAGGATGGCGAGTTCGACCCGGCGCTCGTCCACACGGTGCCGTAAAAGTCGTTTGGCCTTGAGGGACGTTGAGAAGCGAGGCCGCGGAAGCCCGGTCGAGAGAAATTCTCCGAGGGCTGAGCAGAGCTGCGCTCCCCGAAGTAGATGAGGGTCTTCCGTCACGAGGCCCTTCCCCAAGTCTCCCAGGGAAAGTGCTGCTGCTTTAGTCGCGACGGAATAGCCACGGAGTCGATTGACCGGGGGACGGAACGGAGGAAAGGAGCAGCAGCAGCAGCAGCAGCAGGCGGCAGCAAGTTTTAGGGAGTTGGTCGGTGGCCGTCGGACACCGGTTTCTACGGGCAATAGCACGGGCGTTGTGAAATAGCCAAAAAAAATGTTCTCGAAAGCCATTAAATTATAGAAGACGCGTAAATGAATACTTTCCGGTTAGCCGATCATCTCGGTCAATGGTTTTGGTTGGTCGGTAGGAGCGGGCGAGCCAGCCAGCGAGCGGGCCGGTCGGCAGCGAGCAACCTGTTTTGTAAAAACAGGCGGCCGCCGGAGGAGCGGAAGGTACAAGTCGAAGGTCGAAAAGTGTGAAAATCGATCGGCGATCGGCGATCGGCTCCGAGCCTCCCGATATACTTTATTCCTCGTCTCTTTCCATTACCGGGGACTCGCTCTGAAACTCGTCGTCTAGCCACGGTAACTCTCTCTCTCTCTCTCTCTCTCTCTCTTTACGGGGAAGAGAAATTCGTGTAACGAGCGTCGAGAACGTCGAGAGGAGTCGGAGAGAGACGGAGAGCCGCCGGAAGGAGGGAAAAGAGTTTTGTAGAAGACGGAAGTCACGTTCGCGCTACAGCTTGACTCTGGAATAAACTTACACGTACATTTCTATGGCTATGGTGGCTACACGGACAGCGGACGCGGGCAGGCAGCCATAGGACACTGAAAAACACTGAACGCGTATGCATATAAATATATGTATATAGGCAAACGTAGGGAGACGCGGTCGGGTCTCTCGAGCAATGTGTCGTCGTCGTTGTCGTCTTCGTCGTCGTTGTCTTCGTCGTCGTCTTCGTCGTCGTGTCGTGTCGTGTGTAAAAGCCTTCTCTGACGCTCATGTTGGAGAGCGAGGGCCGTCGTCCCATGGCTTTCTCGCTTCCGTCGCACTGGTCCGCGTAAATTCCGATCTTCTCTGCGGCCATTTTATACATCAGCCCGAGACTCGGGGAGTTTCTAAAAAATGCCGACCATATGCCGCCGCCGCCGTCGCCGTCGCCGTCGCCGTCGCTCGCTCGCCCGGAGCTCTTCACCCACCGTGCTTTTTTAAGATCGCGCACGCGCACTCCGTGAGCCCGGCATTGTTTATTGTAACTTCACACGTGCTAACGCTCACTCGAACGAGCTACATATGTTGCTTTTCCACTCCTCCACCTCCCCCTCGCTCTCTCTCTCTCTCTCTCTCTCACTCCGTCGCTCTTGATCTATCTTGTGCCCACCGGTTGCCGACCGACTCCGGACTGCCTCCGGACATTTGTTTTCCAAAAAACGCTCCCCGTCGCTCACGGCTGTCAGGGTGCCGAGCCGCCGGGGAAAATTCGTCGTCCCTTCGAGCCCTCTTCGCCTTAACCTACGACGGGGGCTATCGCGATCCCAGGACTCGTCCGTACCTGCTGACCGTCCGACCCTCCGCCCATTCTCCCGCCCGATGAACCTGCGAGTCCCGCTCACCTCTCCCCCCTCGCTTTTCCCACCCAGACGATGCGTAAAAACAACAAACCATTGGGAATGGACATGAGTTGGTAGTGTATATGTGCGTACGTAACGCAGGGGCAATGTAATGACGATTATCTAATCAAATGTTCAAATGTACGACGGCCCTTCAATTCCATCCTCTCGCGATAGAATTGAAAGCTTTCGACACTTTGCTTATCCTGGTTGTAAATTATTTCTTATTATAAATTACGCCTTTCGTTTCTCTGCGCGAGCGTTTAATGTACTTTTAATCCAGCAATACGTCAGTTTGGAATTTTTCACTCGTCGATACCTAATCCGACGATTGTATTAAGGCGCGCTGCTGCTTCGTACCTGCTTACCCGCGTACCCGCGTACCCGCGTACCTGCGCAACTGTAGGGAACGAAATTGGCCAATGACGGCGATCACGGTCCGCATGTAGCCGGACTCCGCCATTAGCCGTTTCCTTTCCTTTCCTAATTAATAATTAATGTTTTTGGTGGGCTAGCGTAGCCCAAGCAATTTATGTTTGTACGTAATATCGAAAGAAAACTGTATTTTCCACTTACGAGCGGACGCGGAAGTACACACAATGTTTCCCCGTCGCACAACACGAATGTCTTCAGGTAAGATTGTTATTTATCATTTTATTGCACATTACAAAATGGCTTTTACCCATTAATAATTTTGATATATATATATATATACATTTCAACCCCGGCCAGACTGAAATCTGGAAATATAAAGAACGCGGGGCTTTATTTTTTTTTAGAAAAAACAAAAAAAAAAAAAAAAAAACAAAAAAACAGTTTCAAATATTTATAAATGCTTATAAATATTTAAAAGTTGAGCGAAACGGAAAGTCAGCAACTATAAATATTCGCTATCCGACGGTACGTAAAGTCATTCTTTCCTCTCGCGCATTCGTTTCTCGAATATTTTCCCCCACATTTCCATTAGAGGCGGGCGCGACGGGGACAGCGGAGTCGTATATGACCTTGCGCACAATCAAAAGACCAAATATTTTGTAGATATCAGTAATGTAACCGACTACCATTGCGCTAAAATTGCGCTACAATTGCGCTCGATGAAGCTTTAAGCTTAAATTTACTCCTATAATAATGCACTCTCCTCGATACAAGCGTTGAAACGCGTTTAGTCATAGAATAAGAAAAAAAGGATCTCGATTTCGTAATCGAGGCCTTTCAGAGTTTGAGAATCTGGATAGAGCGCAGTTAAGCGCAAAGAAATAACGATGTTTATCTTTGAGGGGAAAATTGTCATGGGGACAATGTAAAAAAAAAAAAAAGAAAAAAGAAAGGAAAAAGAAAGGAAAAAGAATGGAAAATTAATCGATAGACAATGGTAAATAAAAGTTGACAGAAGCTGACAAGCGGAAAGTTTAGGTGTAATTGTGTTCGCCGAGAGGCTAAGGGAGGGTAAGGGAGGGTAAGGAATCTCGCGGAAAGCCAAAGTCTTAATCGGCGATGTAAAGAAAAGGCCAATAAAATGCCGCGGGAGAAAATCAAAGATAAAAATACAATGGTAATGAGCATGGAATTGCGATTGTTGTCTCGCAGTCTCTCTCTCTCTCTCTCTCACTCTCGCGCGCGCTTATGGTCGAGGGAGGGGGGCTCGCGCACGAAGAGCAGCGGAATATGGGCGGGGGAGCGGAGTGGGAGAGTGAGAGAGAGAGAGCGGGGCGGAGGGGCGATTGCGTTTCGCGCTCAGCGCGGATGTGGAAGTCGTTAATTTTTGCACGAGTAATTTGAGAAGCATTTGTTCGAGGCTGCTCGCTCCCGCTTTCTCTATTCCGTCTTATCCGTTCGATTCACGCGGATCGTGATTCTCGTGCTGTCGGCGGCGGTGCGCAGGCCCCCGGAGGTAGGCCGGAGGCCTACTCTCGCGCCTATTTAGCCCCCGACCGATAGCCGCTGACGAGATTACCGACGGCTCGAGCCGTCAAATCAGCGCGGGAGGCGAACATTTGTCACCGGGGAGATTAAACGGAAGAGCCGAGCCGGCGTCTGGGACTCGGCAGCGAGCTCCACCAGCTCCTCGGGGGTGACTTTTCCACCACCACCACTGCCACCACCTCGGCATCCCGTCACCCGTACACGGGCTCACTTCATTCGAATCCGGGGGATCCGAGCCAATATGGCCGGACGGCCGTTTCCCCCGGCCACGTGACACCTTGGATTTCGACGGCTTATCGTAGCCCAGCAGCCCGTAATAATAATTTTCGCGGGTCACTGCGCGGTCCTGCGCGGTCGCATTCATATCGGGCAGAGGGAGGGACTATCGGCTAATCGGCCAGTCCCTATACCGCGCCATGGCTACGTCGTGTTTTCTATCTTCCTTACAATAAGAGGCCAGGGATTGTGAATACGTACATCCGATTACGAAGGATCGGCCCTACGCTCGAGCCGACTAGCCTCCGTTGAACGGAATATTGCGCCCCGGCGTACGCGCGTTACTTACCGGCACGCTCGCGCACTTGGAGATCACGGCGATCCCTCGATTTGCATGCTCGATCCCTGGGATTTCTAAGCCGCGCTTATCTCTTAGGCGATTAAGTGCGCCGCCGACTCCAGGCCTCGCGTTAATCGACGCCTCTGCCGTTAGGCCCACACCCTCCGTACCCCCCACTTACCCCCCGTACCCCATTAAGCCCAATAACCCCCGCCCCCCTGCGGCACTCTTTGGTTTGCCCGTTGTGAGAGCCCGGGGCCTAACGCGATTAGAACAAGTGCAAGGGTCAGACGGCAACGAGTGCCCATTGTGCGAGGAAGGTCGGGCGCAGGTGTCGGGCTTTTATTTTATGAAAGAGGTACGCGCAGGTCAAGAAAGTGGTAACGAAGGCGAGGAGAGTGAGCTCCGGCTAAGACGGCGATTTACGCGCACACTTTAACGCGACCTTATCATGAATAATTTATAAAGCCAAAGAGGAATCCGCAAGTGCGAGCCTTCCGAGAGCGATACAAAAAAAAATCAGCCCATTTCGCCTCGTTCTCCGTCTCTCTCTCTCTCTCTCTCTCTCTCTCTCTCTCTCTCTCTCTCTCTCGTCGCTCCGACGACGCGCTCGTGTTCCCTTGTTGAAAATAGCAAACAGAGGCAAAGCGACGGCGACGGCGGCACGTTAATCATTTTTTCCTTGGCTTCGTTAAAATCTTGGAAGCCGCATAGAGGCGGCCTCCCGCGTCCTCTATATATACACGAGCTCGGAGGCACATCACAGGGAGAGACGTCGAGCAAGAAGACGACGACGACGACGACGACGACGACGACGACGTCGAGGAGATAGTCGCCAGCGCGCTTTTCGAGCTCTCCGAATCGCCTCGAGATAACCTGGGCCTCTTCGAACTTCGGAGTCACTTATCTCGACACTGAATAAGCGATAGATAGAGAGGACCGGTTCCGATCCGTCCGCCCACCCCTCCTCTCATACTCTTCTTCTTCTTCTTCTTCTTCTTCTTCTTCTTCCTCATCTTCCTCCTCATCTTCCTCGTCTTCCTCGTCTTCCTCGGCTCTTATTTTTTCCTCTCCCCGTCTGGTTTTTTACTCGCCTGGATTTTCTGACCGAGGGCATCACGACACATCCTCGTCCCTGATCTAAGTCCCGAACCTCCCTCCCCCCCCCCCGCCCGAGCTACGCAACGCTCCCACTACCTCTCCTCGTCTCTCTCCTATTAGAATTTCACTGGGTTAGCGTCTTTCGTGTTTCGTCGGCCGAGGAATGTGAAAATATGATGTGTATCGTTAAAATTTTTCACCGAAACGCTCGTTAGATGAATCAAGCGATACCCTATGGAAACTCGAGGGATCGCGATCTTCCCCTCCCTCCCGCCGGATAAATGAGCTCTCGATATCCAAACACGTTATTTATCACATGGATATTGAAAATAATTCCCGATCGGAATTTCGATTATAGTTTACATAATCCGTAGGTTATTTGCCCGACAGAATATTATGGATCGCCTATCATTTATCTAGGCTCCATTTTCTTTTTCCTTCACGTGCGCCGACTGAATTCCGCTCGCTCGCTCGCCCCCCCCCCCCCCCCAATTACCTCGAGCCTCGCGACTTTTCGATTATTGGCCTGCTACTGACCGGGACACGGAGTCGGCCGGCAACCCGACAATAAATCCCTAACGTTCCAAATGCTTTGCCAAATTTTTAAATCGAAGAAAAATGGCGAGCGAGGGAGGGAGGGGCCATTCGCGTGCACGACGATGAAGGTTCCATGGGGAATGCGTTGCTTAGTTGGGAAGGAAAAATTCGTCGGCGTTTCTATGGGACAGTAGTGTCCCCGTCATATTCCTCCTGCTCCTAGGGCCTGCTGGCTTTCTCCCCCTTTTAAAAGGGAGCCAGAGATAAACGAGATTTATCAGGGATAAATAGCGAGCGTCGAGGCGACAGCGGGTTGTCCGGGTGGGGCGGGTGGTGGTGGGGTAGGGGTAAGGGGGCTCCGACGTAGAGAGAGAGAGAGAGAGAGACAGCGTTAAGTTTCACGAGTTGTTTGGCCACTACCGTCGTACCGCCAACGGCTTTGCTCATGGCCGCGCGCGCGCGCGCGCATTGCCGCCGCGCACAATTTCTATGACTCGGAAAGATTTCACAAACTGGATCTCATTTATCACTATCACCGCGCGGACTCCTCTGCCTACGAAAGTAGTTATGGTTGACGCCGTATACGTATGCACGGCTGTACCGTTATTATTTTCGTATGAATCAAGATGATTTCTTTCTTTTATTCTTTTTTTTTTTCTTTTTTCTTTTTTTTTTTTTTACTTTTTTTTCCCATCAGCTCCACGCAAGGATAGATAAATACCCTTGATAAGCTATGATTCACGGATTCCACGACGGTCAGAGAGAAGAAGCCGAGAGGAGGCATGGATAGAGAGAGAAATAGAGAGAGAGAGGGAGAAGACGACGGCGAGGGGCGGAGAGGGGGGGCGGGCGGTCGGGTTGGGTGGGTTTGGATGGATGTGTTATTTTAATGCGACTAGTTTCTTGCGGCTCGCTTCCCTTTCACAAAGACGCTCGTCGTTTTATTCTTCCATTGAGAGCTCTCCTCGTTGAAACATCCAATCGAGATGTTATATTAATAATATGAGTAAATATATTCTGATAAAAGCCTCGAAATTTAATTAACCGATTTACTTCTTGTACTCGCGTCCGGACGATTATATTATAAATTATTCATCTGGCCCCGAGCCACCCCACCCATGAGAAGTCCCCGATCCATGAAGTACAATTACTTGTTTCAATTCTTAAAAATACAATCTAATGCCTATGTTTCCACGTACTCGTACATACGCATATAAATACACGCAGAGAGAGAGAGAGAGAGAGAGAGAGAGAGCTCGTGCGCGTTATTAACTTTTTACAGAAACAGCGAGTGACGGTAAAAATCTAAAATGGTTATTGGTTTAAGGAGTATTTTTTTGTAATAACGTTTAAGAATTTTAATTTTTCCGGTTCGCGAGACCTGGAAAGTTCCTAGTCGTAGGATTTAGCTGATGACTTTATTTCGTATCCAACCCAACCCAACCCAACCCACCCACCCGCCCCGCTCCTTCCCTTTCGACCGTAATTTTCATTTCTGCATTTTCATTCGAGTCATAAAATCTTATATACAAATTTTATGAAGCGTATTACAATTTAAAAGCTAATGAGACGGCGTATCTTATTAATTTATCTAGTTATAGTTAATGTACTCGAGCTTCGCCTTACTTCGCTGACAAGTGCTTTTCACATTATTTGAAGTAAACAAAAAAAAAAAAAAGGAAAAAAAAGGGAAAAAAAAGGGAAAAAAGAACAGAGAGAGAGGAGGGGAGGGGAGGGAGATGGAAAAGTAACGACGAAATATCATTATTATCCAATTTAGCGTAAAGAGCGAGCGAGTTGTAGATAAACTTTCTTTCTTATAATAATAGGCCGAATGTCTTCTTGTTTCTTCTTTAGTTCTCGTTTCTCGTTTCTTCTTTCTTTTTTTCTTTTCCCGTAACGTAACGTTAGTGCGCGGCCATGATAGGTACAACAACACATCAGAGGAAAATGTCACATAGCAGCGAAGGGGTGCATAAATTATGCTTAGGGTCGCCATTACTTAGGACGGCGGGCTTGAAGCGATGCCAGGCTTACCACCGATACAGTTTCTAAGTCCGTATACACGTGTCCCATTTTTTTTTTTTTTTTCCTTCTTCTTCTTTTTCGTTCCTCTTCCCTTCGGAGAGGATAAATGTTTTTTTTTTTTGTCCAGCTCGGGATTCGGCCGCGATCTCGGCTCGCGATCCTTTAATTGCGCGCAACGGGATGTCCATTGTACGATCATTAATACGAGGCTAAACCATTTTACAAGTAATTGTTTACGGGTTAGATTGGGTAACCTGCCCCCGGTATATGGGCTAGCTACGTCCTATATAAAAGGCTCATCGTGCGCGATAAAAAATTCACAAGACAACTAAGGTGTATAAATACCAATTTCATAGTAATAAGCCTTCGATCATCTATTTGTATCGATTGTACGCCGTAGCGTACGCGATCGCAATAACGTCCCGAACCTCCTGAATCTCTCTGCTAGAACAACGTGTTTCCCTATCCACGTGTGCGCTCGCTCCTTTTTTTTTAAATTAAAAGAACCCCTGTTCTTTTAGAACTGAAAGGGCACCAATATTATCGAATACCTCTCTTACTTGGGCGTTTAATAAATGATTTATTTATTGCTAATACGTTGCTTAATAGAGTTAGATCAATAAATTTTCATTAAAATCCTAATAGATCGGGAGGATGCGTTCGCGGGCCTGTTCTCAGGTAAAAAGTGTGTCTTCTACTTAAATTGACGACAAAGTGATTGAAATTCGATAGGAAGGAATGAATGAATGAATCAATCAATTAATGCTTCACCGTTAGAATCGATTTGTTACTAATGCAATTTATGTCCTAATAAGCGCACTTGCCTTCCGGGGAAAAAACTTTACTCTATCACTCATTTCCTCGTCGTACTTAATAGGGGAGCAAATTTTCCATTATCAACCTTAACGTAATCCATTATAATAATAATATTCATACGCGACTTTTTATTTAATTCCCACAACAATTAAATTAAAACGTATGTATATGTATATGTATTTAACAGTCAAATGACTAATTAATGAGTTATTAATTTCATTATGAATTTTGCCATCTCATTACAGAAACTAAATACCTTAACCTAATTAGCCAAGATCTACAATAATATATTATTCAATTAAATACGACTATTAATGTAATTAATAGATCATTATTTATTTCATTGTACGGTACAAAAAAAAATAAATAAATTAAATAAACAAACAAACAACAAGATTATGGTATTTTTCTTGATACGTAATTAAAGCGATATTGATAACCGATGATTTGGAATTCCTTTCAATCATTATTAATTAATAAATCAAATTTATCCCTTTAATGTTCCGGCGCTTAAGAATTACACTTAACGAATTCAAATTGTACGTTGTGACAGAAGTAAATGTTACCATAATTATTTTCGACAATATTTTCTGTACAGTCGTTTTCAATTCTGCAGTGTTTTTTCTTTCTTTTCTCTCTTTTCTTTCTTTCTTTCTTTCTTTCTTTTTTTTTTGCCGATAGCAGATAATTATTAATTATTAATAGGAAATAATCGTTATTCCTATGAGATGATTAATAAGGATGAGTGTCTTGTTCCATTGGATTATTAAATCACAGATCGATAGTAGTGGCATTGGATTTCATACACGACTGTAAATAAAATTTTTTTATAATCATCCTTTTGATTAAATATATCATTGACTTTGTTACGTTATCTTTATTGCAGCATTTAAGTGATTGCAGTATTTTAAAAGAAAAAAAGGAACGTCAAAGTTTCAAATATCCAAATATTTAACAACCACTTCCCAGGCATTTAATCCAATTGGACGTCGGATTCGAGGCCGACATAAAGCATCTGCAACAGAAACTACAAAATCGCGTAGTTTTTTTTTTCATTTTTTTTTCTTTTTGCTTTCTCGCTGCAGTATTGCCAGATAGATAGCTAGCTAGATAGCTAGATAAATAGATAGATAGATAAAAGCCGTGCAACTAAATTCGTGATAATAAAGCCAATGATGCCAACGATATGTTCTCATGCCTATTTTCTCCTATTTCCTATATAATACACTTGATAAAAGAAAATATTAACTAGGGGGTCCCACTCTGTCTCAGATAAAATTGTACAATTACGACAAACGAGTACGTCCCCATTTCTTCTCCCTCGCTCGCTTATCCTCCTCTCTCGCTCCCTCCCATTCCTTCGCTCTGTATTTGTCAAATTGACGTGCTAGAGTGATAGTGCGAGAGAGTCCAGCGAGAGAGTCCAGCGACAGAGTCCAGCGAGAGAGTCCAGGGAATGTAGATAGTGCGCCTACTCGAGGCATGCGCAATTGATGCCTATGCTCATTGGCTCTCAATGACCTGCTCACTAAGAAATCCAAGATAAACACATAGATATAGTTATAATGCCTATCGCGCCGTGTCTGTACATGGCGTTTAAAAAAAAAGTAAATAGAGCAGCTTTATATTATTGCGGAGAGAAAATCCCCTGTTGATTTTTCTTCCATTCACCTCGGAGTCTAAGTAAATGCCGTTAACTTCGTATACAAACGTATGAACGTTAAATGAAAAGTCCGTCGTCGATCAAATAATGAGAAACATTATCGTACTCGAATACAGAGTCCGAGACCAGAAATGTCTATTTTTTTTTTTTTTTTTTACAATCCCGAGCTAAGTTGGAACAATTCTAAGAGCGAGTAATAAATTTAATTGTCATTTCACGAGAGGCTGGATAACAGTTTCTATATTTACGCTAAAATATGTGCATGAAAAATAATTATCTCACTTTCGTACCGTAAGGAGTTTAGATTTACATTATTTTCTTTACTAATTTTCTTAATCGCAAAACGCTTCTTATGCATTACAATTCTAGATTTATAAAACCGTGGTTCTTAAGTATACACATATATTGTTTTTTTTTTATCAAAGATATAATCGTAAACTTACGTAATCGAATAATAAAAACGGATTTACTACAGAAATTGCATTTATTTTAAACAATTATTCATTTAATGCTTGGAATTTCTAAGGTTCCGGTAATATTTACAATTATTATTATTATTGTCGTTGTTGTCGTCGTCGTTGTCGTTGTCGTTTAATCGCAGAGCTAAAAATGCATATTAATTTTAATGCATAAAACGTTTTATGAAATACGTAAAGATTACGTGCGCCGAGAAATTTTATTTAACATTATCTAATCCGGCTTTCTCTTTCGTTGGAAAACGTCTACATACAATTTATAATGAATATGCCTCATAATCGAATGAATAATATTACGTCCATCGTAGGATTGAAAGAAAATTATTGAGCTGAATTGAGGATAAAATCAACATCAAGTAAATAAAGGTGTAATGGATAAGTAATGGATCGTTCGTTGTTATTTTAAAATATATATCGCGTACTATTATTTAGAAATTGTTTATCCGTTGATGTTTAGGCAGTAAGTTTGAACGTTGGATCGGGTCGGGAAGGAAAAGGTGGACTGTCCATGTTTTCGTCGGGCAGGTAGGCGAGACGTAGGAGAGTGTAATGCAGAGAGGAAAGCGGCTAGATCAGGCCAGATAGAAAAGTTCGGGCTCTGGTGACTCGGATAGTCCGGTCCGGTCTCCGGGACGAAGCGAGTCATTGGAAGCGCAGGACTGCAAGAGTTCGATGAGACAAAGGGAGGGAAAACAAATACAGTGGAACGGAGATGGATTGATATTGTGGCGAGGGAGATAGAGTGAGGAGGAGAGAGAGAGGGGGGAGAGCTTTATGATTCGACGAGTAGACGACGCTCGTCCCCGTCACACGATAGGGAATCGTGATACCGTACACTCGGGCGCACGCTATATATCTCCGGAATAGGGAGAGGAGAGGAGAGAGAGAGACACAGAGAGAGGGAACAAAGTGGCGGAGGAAGAGGGGTAGGGGAGAAAAAGAAGCTGAGCGACGGTAAGCCGCCGACGTCACCGCCGTTGCGGCGCCCGGACCACCGTGAAATAAAGTGCGGACCCTGTGGATCCGGAGCTAGTGCACTTTACAGGAACCCGGAGACTCGTAAATACCCGAGAAATCTCTCCAAGAGTTCCGGATCAGCGGCAATGACATACATTAGGCGAACCAAAGACCGTTGCCACGACTGTCCTCCGACCCGGACGACTCCTAGCTCTACCCACTCACTACTATCTCACACGCTACAACTACCATCCTCGGCCAAAGCCTTTTATTATCCCAGCGAGCGGTACGTCCAGCCAGCTCGTGAGCCCAGAACCAATAACCCCAGCCCCAATAACCTCGGATCGCCTCGATCGTTACGAGCGAAACGATCCCGCGAACTCGGCTACGCCAGCTAAATGTCGCTATTGCGTGCACCGCTAAAAGCCAAGGCGCTCTCTTATAAAGATAAATAATTGCCAGCAGATCGATCTTGGGTATTTAGCCGAGCGGCTGCACTTGCGAAATCCTCGTGGCGATAAGACCTTATCGGCTTTAACGGCGAGAAGAAGGCTGTCGGTGCCAGTGGCGTTATCTCTCTGTCCCAGTCGTCGTTGCCCAGTCCGTATGCGGGCACGTAGGCCGTCCTCGTCCCCGTGTTTGGCGAATCCAATCTGTTTTGCCCCGGGCGTCCACGCGGGGAGTCGCGCCCGACGCAAAAACCCGAATGGCGCAAACGTATTCGCGGCCCTTTATCCCCCTCCGCCTCCGCTACCGCCACCACCACCATGACCGCCACCACCGTCGCCACCACCACCGTCGCCACCACCACCACCAGCGACGTGTACCCCGGTCGGGAGTAGGCGGGAGGGCCCGGGGGGAAGAGGGCAGAGCCGGGTCAGTGAACCCCCAGTCACCTTGGACACGGGAGAGTGACACTTGGTGCAAAGCACTTTACGCGGCGGCCATTGAATTGGCATCGCCGCTCAAATTTGCCATCGCCGGCAAATTTGCGCGCAAAGTTTCAAATAGCCACGACGTCCGAGAGCGGCAGCGAGCCGTTCCCTTAAGAGAGCCTCACTGACGTCATCCTCGCTCTCTACCTCACACATCCATCAGGAACGCACGCGCGGAGTAGCCGCCTTAGGAGACCGAAGACAACCGAAGCGGCTTCACACTCCCTTTCGTCGCGCTTGGCCGCTTCTCCGGCACAGCCGACTCTCCGAGCGACTGAGAGAGAGAGAGAGAGAGACCGCGCTCGCTGTCGCTATCGCGAGTTCTTCTTTGTGCCGATCTTCGCAACGCACGCACGCACGCACGCACGCACGCACGCACGTACGGACTCTATCTACGTTACACTATCTCGGCGTAACGTTAGCTTCTTCCTTCGTCAAATTCATCGATTGTTTATAATTATTTCACCTCCGCGCGTTCGCCTCCTCTCTCTCTCTCTCTCTCTCTCTCTAACGTTCAAAGCTAATAGCTCGACACTCGTGGCTCTCGGCGATTTCCCATCACGAAGAGAGCTTGCAAGAATTTAGGTTTACGATTCGTTAGAACGAGGGCACAACTGGCCCAAAGGGTGAGACGGCCGCGTCCTTTCAAAGCCCTTTGGAATTATCCTCGGTCTCCTTGGGTCCGTTGGTGGCGGTGACGATGACGGTGGCGGTCGTGGTGGCGGTGGTGGCGGTCGTGGTGGAGGAGGAGTAGGAGGAGGAGGAGGAGGAGGAGGAGGAGAAAAGCGAGCCGAATGGGCGAGGAGCGTCGGCTGAAACAGTGTATCGACGCCGGAGTGCTTACAAAGAAACAGGATGTTGGGGCTGGAGCCTGCGAGGGCGTGTGGCCCCAGTGGGCCGCAGCACCTGGAGGAAATCAAAGTCCCGGGTTTCGATAGGAGCCGATAAGGTTGCCAATCCTTCACGGAGACGTTTACGACTATTGTATTTCACAAGGCCAGCTTCCTCTCGATAATTACACCGGCGCAGCGTAGTTTAAAGAGCTCCGGTGGGTTATTGGGGTGCGGGTGCGGGTTCGGGTGAGGGTCGAGTGGGGGTGGAGGGTGGAGGGTGGGAGGGAGCGTAAAGTGAGGGGAGGGGTTATTGGGGAGGATCGCGTGGATGATCCTCGCGTGGATGATCCGAGCCGCGGGACTCGCCCGGCCATTTATATTTATAGACGACAATCAAGTTTCGTGATTTACGAGTCCGACACGATTACGCAGCCAAGTCCAACTACCAACTCGTAGCCGCGAAAATCCGTCCCACTTCAATAAATTCATTAGCGCTGGAAACGGGGGACATTATTAATACGTACCGCGCTTCGCATGCAATGCTCTGGCTCTCGAGGATCCAGACGTTATTATAATTTATCTCCCTCCTCCTCCTCCTACTCCAAGAGGTGAGGGCGGCCGGTGGAACGAGGAGGAGGAGATGGAGGAGGAGATGGCGGAGGAGATGGAGGAGGAGGGGGAGGGATAAGCGACTGCTAGGCCGTTTATAAAATCTTGTCGACCTACATCCGATTTACGGAGACTATCCCGCGGAAATCTGGCCAGAGGAGGGACGTTACGGGATCTACTCGTGTCCGAGAGAGAGACGGAGGACGTTGCAGCACCTGCAGCTGCGGCTGCACCTGCGACCGCGACGGAAACGTACTTGGGCAGAGCCGATAGCGGGATCCGCGGTGATACGTATTCGGCCGAGTGCGGCGAAAGGTCAGGCGGTTGAACCAATCGGTCGAATCGACGCTCGAAGGTGCACCCAATGACCTTTGACGCTCGGCCGAATCTCGTTCAAGGACACCTGCAGGGACACGCAGGCTCTTATTGCAATTCGACCTGCATTCGAGCCGGGGATCAAAGATTTAGATCCGCAGAGGTCAGCGAACCCTTTGTCGCTTCGTTACGAGTTTGAGGCTGGACTGCTAAATCTCCAGGTGGTCTTCGATCGAGGACCAGCTAGACTTCCGTCGATTAACCTCCGCCCCACTCTCTCTCTCTCTCTCTCTCTCTCTCTCTCTCTCTCTCGCCCTCCTCGTCCTCGTCATCGTCATCGTCATCGCCATCGTCGCGAGCCGCTCCTCTTCTCTCCGGTGCGCGCAGCTCGCGTTTAGTCATCGCAGTGCTCGTTCAGTGCTCCGTCTCTCTCTCTCTCTCTCTCTCTCTCTCTCTCTCTCTCTCGCTCACTCGATCTCTGCGAAATTACACAAGTTTTTGGCGGCTCTCGAGCAATGGCTTTAATGGCTCCCAACAACGTTGAATGATCTTAATTTTTCTCGGAGCTCTTAACCGCTCGCCGAGTCTCTCGAAAGGGGCTTTAACGATAAATACCCGCCCCCCCGCCCCCTTCCGACTCGAACTTTTCCTCGTGATCGTCCTCATTTTCCTCGATCGAGCCCCTAAATCACCGGCCCACAGTCCATCCATCACCCGGGAAACGTTATTCACTTCGCAATTGTTATTCTCCTATGCACATGCAACAACGTTCTCTTCTTCTTCTTCTTCTTCTTCTTCTTCTTCTTTGGATTACTTATTTAGCGATTATCTTAATCGATTGCCATGTATTTATCAAATCAAATTTATAAAGATTTTTCAACGGTAGTCCTTCATTCCACGAGGTTTTTCTACATCTGTTTACACACACACGCACACACACACACACACACACACGCGAGAGATAAGCAATAAACGATAATATTTTTATTTCGCTCACAGTGCATCGATCGAAGTTCACTTGCTTGCGCATCGCTATCGATCCGCCCAATCTCCCGCCCAATAAGCTCTGTATTTTTTTTTCTTTTCTATTGACATTATATCTCAAGGCTAAGCGTAATCAGCCAGACTGATACTTATTTGACACCGATTACTTGTATTCGACATGGCAGCCGGAGCCGACATCCAACTCAGCCTCCAAGTCGTTCGTTATTTTCATTTGTCCGCATAGATCAGTGGATTCGATTGGATTCACTTCTTAATTTCGACTTGGTAAGTATCGCTTCACTTTTCGTTGGAAACATTTGCCGATCGCCGATCAGACTCGCTCGATATTTATATCCAATAGCTCAGGAAAGCCCTAGTTGGACGTGACACGTAGTAGTCGGCCGTTACGGGTATCGGCATTACCGCGACAAGGAATACAGGAATTTTCGTTCGCAATATTACTACGTAGCTCGGAGTTTCCTTTGACATAACCTCTCGTTCCCCGCCCCCCACCCCCTTCCCCCTCTCTCTGCTTTTGTCAATATCTAAAGTATTGTATATTGCCGTACGAATATCGAGCGATTGTAATCACGTAAGCGACGGGCCAGTCTCGGCAACAGCTCACCTGTCCACGTACGCTTTAACGGCTCATCTATCTCCTCGAGACCGTCAATTAGGCCGTCCTCGCGCACCTGCACAAGCCCCGCTTACTAACGATTCGTGGACACGAATGACATGGAACTAATACGCAAACTCGAGCGCTTAGCGCCGCCAAAAAAATACTACCGAACCCTTAACGGGATTAATAATACGCGATTCGTTTGCAAGGTTATCTCTCTCTCTCTCTCTCTCTCGTTTTTACTTGATATATACCGCGAGAGCCCCGCTTTGGGTATACCAATGGGCAGCTTAGGTATTTCATATTTTCGTATTCGAATGTGCAAAGAGCCGAGCTGCGCACGGCATATATTAAGTGAATAATACATGACTTTCGTAGTCGCGCAGCGAGTTGGCGAGCGGGGCGGGTGTGGGAGGGGGAGGGGGAGGGCTGCGGGCGAGTGTAATGAAATCGAACAGTTTCAAATTTCGTCATTCTACTCCTCTAGTAAGAATGAAGAGGGGAAGAAAAGAAAAAAAGAAAAAAAGAAAAAGAAGAAAAAAAAAAAAAGGTACCGAAAAGGAACATTTATTTCGTATAACTTAATAAAAGTCGCCTATCGAGGAGGCGACGCCATACACTATAAGGTTTTACAGCCGCAGCATACATTCGTCGTCGTAGTCGTCGTCGTAGTCGTCGTAGTCGTCGTCTTCGTCGTCGGCCGAATGAAATTCTGTCTTCGCCGCTTCGTCATGTTTCGGTCGAAACTTGAGAATCACCGTCGAGCGCTTCGAGAAAGATAGATGAGCGGGCGAGGGAGAGGGAGTGGTAGAGGGAGAGGGGCCGGGAGAAAAGTGACCAGTACAGTGTGAGGCCAAGTGGGAAAAAGAAAGAATGCAAGAGGAGGCGGACAGAGAGAGAGAGAGAGAGAGAGAGAGAGAGAGAGACGGAGGATCGACGCGGGGACGCGGACATGGACGCGGAGGCCGATGACGATGAGGATGACGACGACGACGACGGCGACGGCGACGACGATGACGACGACGATGACGTTGAAAAAGAAAGAGCCCGAGAGAGGGCGAGGGCGAGGGAGAGGGAGAGGGGTGAGAGGGGGAGAGGGAGTCCGGGTTGTGGGAAGGAGGGAGGGCAGCGAGTGACTATCGGGGAAATTTTAAGTGCCGGCGAGGTCACTCGGTTCGACGATTGAGAGAGTGCGTTTGCCGCGTTGCCTCTTCGTGTCCCGTCGTCGATGAGACCGTCACGTTCGACAATGAATATTTTGCATTCGCTTGTTTGCTCTTGTTAAGGTGCTCTCTCTCTCTC
This sequence comes from Ceratosolen fusciceps, assembly GCA_018883505.1. Taxonomy (NCBI): domain Eukaryota; kingdom Metazoa; phylum Arthropoda; class Insecta; order Hymenoptera; family Agaonidae; genus Ceratosolen; species Ceratosolen fusciceps. The sequence continues at coordinate 5,309,252 of RCIC01000010.1, forward strand.
TCTCTCTCTCTCTCTCTCGTGCTCCCGGAGAAAAGAAATATTTATCTTTCAATTGGATGCGTCGTTTATTCGCTCCACTTCCCTCATCCATCCATCCATCCATCCATCCATCCATCCCTCCCAGCCCTCCCTCCCAGCCTCACTCCTCATCGTCATCGTATATAACGACTGGCCACACTGACCCACGTAAAGCATCTCCCTCCAAGTCGGATCTCCGGAACCGTAAAGAATCGTTTATTAGATCCTGCGCGTTCCCGTCGGAGCAACGGGCCCTGGCACGGATTAAAGATCTAGACTCGGCGGGCTAAGCCCTATCCGGACCAAGCCACGCTCCAATGCTCCGATATCGTTGTATTCGGGGAAAAGGATGCCGCGGTTGAGCTTTATCGTTACCCAAGCCGATTACAGACAATTTCCTTCTTATACATTAAACAAGGAGGAAACGCATTTACTTAACGCTCCGACCTTTACTCCGATTACCGACGCACGTCACTCCAACCCCCCCCCCCCCCCAATAACCGCCAATAACAAACGCCGGGCTTATTTATCCCCGAGAGCAGATAGTGGTTGGGACGGTAGGCCGGCAAGCAATTAGCCAGTGATTAGGAATCTCGTAGTATATTTTATATCGCGTACGCATAGTTCGCGACTTCCTTGGATCATTAGGCCGGTGAGGCTATAAAGACCGTTAAGTACAACAGATTTTTCGGTGTCATTATGTTAATTTATTATTTACGTTATCATTAAATGTGATTAATATTATGGGCTCTCATTCGGGCTAAGCGATAAATTTTTAGATCCTAAAACTCGCTCGTGGTATTTTTACGGAGGGAAGTTAAGTGTTTTCGTACAATTAACACTATCGTGGCAGTAAAGCTGGCGATCGCGGGGCCTATTATTCCAGGGATACGTTATTTTTATGTGGCCGAGGGTTCGGGGATACACGCAATCTTTGTCCACGGCCGGCGAGGCTCCGATGGACGCTAGCTGGCGTCGGGCCCCCGAGATAAATGGGATAAAGGTCGAGGAGGTGGGCGGCGGTGGCGACGGAGGCCGTGGCGACAGCGAGATTCCAAGATAACGTAAGCCTACGCGGCCGACGAGAGGACGAAGGAGGTGGTCGGGGTTATTGGGGTTATTGGGGTGGCGGAGGAGGCGAGGGAGGGAGGGGTGCGAGAGAGTTGCGGAAACGGGTATCACTTATCGACTGGGCCCGTTGAGATTGCGCGAATGTCCTTTCTCGCGTGGTGCTATCGCTTTTTCACAGCTGAGCGATTATTCTGTAGCGCGCGAGGCGCGTCCCCCGCCCCCTCCCTCCCCCTACCCCGTACCGCCGCATGCCGCTTTTTTCTTCGTTCTTTTTTTCTTCTTTTTTTTCTTTTTTTTCTTTTTTTTGTGTTCGTTTCCCTTCCTTCTTTTGCGAATTTATCGACGTGAACGCCCTCCTGACACGCGGCCGCTTCCCGTCGGGATTCGATATGCAGAGCCAGTAGCCTCGGCAACACGAGATACTCCAATAAAACAATCAGTCGTTGGGCGCAGCCGCGGTCCATTAATGTTTCAGCGCGTTCCCCCTACCCCACCCCCCTACCTACCTACCTACCTACCTACCGCGCTCCCTTACTGGTCGACCTCGCCAACCCCCCGGCACACCGCTTCGACCGGTTCGGCTCGGATCGGATCGGATCGGCTCGGCTTCGGCTCGGCTCGGCTCACCCATCTCCGATTCTCTGGATATTTATTGATATTTTGATTGCAAACTTGTCTATAAAAAAAAAAAATTTAATAACGACGCGCGAGTCCGAGAGCGTCGGGGTGGGGTTAGTCCGTGGGGTCGAGGGGAGGTGAGGGCTTCAAAATTTGGCGTTAAAACGCGACGTTTTCATAGATGAAATCCCGCACTCCCGTGACCGCCGAGTGAGCTGTGCGAGCCAGAGAGATAAAGAGAGAGAGAGAGAGAGAGAGCGGGTTGGTCGGTTGCGGCGGTGGCGGTGGCGGTGGCGGCTGCAGCGGCGGCTATGGTCGTGGGGTACCGGGGGTCCGGAGATTGGGAACGTCGAGCGGGTCGGGCGGGAGGGTGAGAGGGAGGGGGGGGGAGTAGTTGGCAACGGGATGCGCTCATTTGCCGCATCGTCGATTCGGACGCTCACCGGGTTTACGCCTGCGAGTACCTTCGGGGCGGAAATTCTCGCTGGCCTCTCTCTCTCTCTCTCTCTCTCTCTCTCTGTCTGTCTGGCTCGCTCGCTCGCTCGCTCACTCCGTCGGGTATATCTGGTTCGCGCGCGCGCGGAGCACATAACGGGTGTAGCCTTTGCAAATGTCAGTTGTGCGTACGAGCGCGGAGTAGCAAAAGTCTGTTATTACCGGTGTGCGCGCATCTCCCTTGGCCCGCGTGACCAATCCCTCGCGCTCCTTCCTCCACTTTCTTTTTGCGACGAATAATAAATACTGTTGCTCGGCCGTGCCGCCGCCGCCGCCGCCACCGCCGCCGCCGATAAAAATGCACTGAATCATTTCCTTCGCTCGATCTTTGGCTTTTTCCCGCGTAATTGTAGGAAGAGGAAGGCCGAGCGAATTGAGCTGTTCTACCCTGAAATATACGTATGAGCAAACTTGGATGCCGCAGACGTTTTTTGCTCCGGCTCCCCGGCCCCGACACTGATTCAATGCTTCCACCGTACTCCCCCTACCCCTACCCCTACCCATAACCCGACCTCGACGCACCCTCCGCCCGCCCTCCCCCCCATCGCCATCGCCATCGCCATCGCCGCCGACGAGCAATTGCATTTTTTACACGCAGTATTTATTTCCTACCTCAAATTAAATGAGCTTTGCCGTATTATTTACGGAATCGTCGTTCGCGGGCCGCGCGCACTCGGCGACGTACTGATAACGACTGGGATACTTATCAACCGGCCCAATTACCCCAATGCCGCGACTATTACTCGGCCGGCCAACGACCGACCAACGACTAAGCACACGGCTCCCTAAAAACTCCGGCATACTGTCGTTGTCGTCGTTGTCGTTGTCGTTGTCGTTGTCGTTGTTGTCGGGATATATTGTCGGCAGAGGATGGCGCATCTCTAGATCGCTGCGGTAGACAATTAATTATCGACCTCAGTTGCCTTACCGATCCGTGCTTAATAATGTAATGATAATAAGTACAGACGGCTCGAGGGGGCTAATGTCACTGTCCTAATGAAGTTCTTGGCACGAGAAGAAATCGGCGATCGAGCTAACGGTATTAGAAAACAGCTAATAAGATGACTGAGTGCGTAGAGTGCGGGCGGGGCTGATGATCGCGAGGGAGCGCCGTAGAAATGCAGTTTTAGGGTAATAGGGAATCAATGGCGGCGGACTGATTGCGCGGAAGGTCCGTACGGGGGGGGGAGTCTTGGAGTCTTCTTAATGGAAATAGGAAGTCCAGGACGGACGTTGAAAAAGCCGCAGATGCGTGCGGATCGTTCCAAGGCGCCGCGAGTCCTTTCGGCTCGGACGTGGGAACGATCGACCATCACGACCAGCACCAGCACCATCGGTAGCCGTAGCCGTAGCCGTAGCCGTAGTCGTAGCCGTAGCATTAGCATTATAAGCATTAGCAGCAGCAGCAGCAGGAGCAGGAGGAGGTATCGTCACCACGTACGTGTACACGGGGAGCCGGGTAACGCCCGGACGATCCCATTCGAGGGCGCGGGACTAAGGCGGCCACTCCGCTAATTAATGTTTACGATTTCCATTAGCGCGCCGCGACCGCAGCCGGTGACTTCCTGCGGGAGTGCCGGCGACCGGGGATCGGACGCGATTCCTCACCGCAGCCCTTTTGCCCGACCCCCGAAACACCCCGGACACCCTCTGCTCGCCTTGACCCCAATAACCCCAATAACAACCCGAATAACAACCCGAATAACCGACTTGGCATCGATTAATCGACGATTGTCGACGCGACGCGACCCGAAACTCCACGAATATCTCGCTTTTATCGTTTAATAAGCATATACGGGCGTCGACGTTTCAATACCGCCAACGCAGACTTTTTTCCTTTATCCACTTGCCTTCATTACAATTAAGCTGGTTATTGGGCTTACGTAACGTTCGCCTACCCGTATTTATTATACAGTTTAAAGTATTTTTTTTCGTAAGTAATCGGAGAGCATTGGCCACACTGACTACAAGATAACCGTAGCGTCGAGCAGAGGCGAATACTACTTTTCCGCATGATAATATGTATAGAGGGGGAGAGAGAGAGAGAGAGGGAGCGGCTCAGTGAATATTTTAAATGCGTTTAAATACACTTTCCTGCCTGTATTGTTATACAACAGGGATTGTTGGGAATTAATGTTTTGGGAGAGAAAAAAATTTTTCATCGGCCTCGCGTTTCGGATAAAAAGCAATGCGTTGCCGGGAGCGACTTATTAAGACGGTTATTGGTTAACCTCGAGCCCTTACACGTATTGTCATTCGTAATACATAGTCCGAGTGCACAACGAGCCTCGCTGCGATTACAAAGCTTTTCGTGGAATGCACTAGATTACCTATAGGCGAGTATTGTCTGTCTTATTCGCCGCAATACAATTTTCCCTCAACGAGTCTTGACATGAACCGTTAATAGTAATTTCCAATGACTGTCCAACACAAAGTAATTCTAAGTACATATTAAGAACACGTGCCTTTCTTTCTTATCTATACTTGTCAGTGCGTGTTTTTGTTGACATTCAACGGTATACTTCACTCCTCGGAATTTTTACGAATTTATTTAACCAGATCTTTTTATTATTATAACAACAACAACAACAACAACAACAACAACAGAGACAACAATAATGGAAGGAAACAGTTATTGGGGATGGGGGGGGGAGGGAGGAGAGTACACTCGACTGTTACATCATATTTACGGTTTGCTTTCGTCTAAACGTATTCATGGTTTCAGCAATAACATACAAGAAATACTCTCTCTTGATTCGTATACCAAATATCTTCAGGGTATTCTAGTTTTACGTTAGTTTAAGATATTCTATAATTACATAATCCACGCATCATAATCTGCCTTTTTTTTTCTTTTCTTTTTTTTTTCTTCACTTTAATACCTCCTTAAATGCTATCAAAGATAAATAATACCTTCATACGAGATTACAAATCCAAGCGTGAGCCAAAAGTGATTTCAAATAAGACTAAGTCGCTTAGGAAAGCTCAGATTTAACATTCAACTAAACCTTGAAAAATACATCTTTCTATTACTTTTATTGCAAAGAGGGAACGAAAACAAAAAAAAAACATCTGAAATGTAAATCCTTCACAAATAAAACCGTTTACATATAATAATAATAATAACAATAATAATAACACACATAAAAAAAAAAAAAGAAAAAAGCATATCTTTTATTCCGTAATTATTATTCGCAGACTTCACACGCGATTAAATATATAAAAATACCTATTCGGTTGGCCTCAAAACGTTAAAAGAGCTACATTTTTTTTCTTATTTGCTCAATAATCCGCAAATACTTGATCGATCCCGAAGAGTAGATTCCACACTTTATTGGACGTAATGTAAATAAATCGTATATAGATTAGACATTTTTTTTTCCCCGTAGATGCGATCGCTTCCAGGTAAAGCAATATCGGGTAAGAAAGAAAAAAAATATTCAAATGGAAATACGCGTACGAGCTGCAATACGATTACAACTGAAATAAGTAAAAGAGGCAAATGGTAAAAAACAAGTACAATAATTTTAAATCCAATGACAGTCGGGGCTAAAAAGTGTTGACGAGAGTGAAAGTTGTTTTTACAAAGATACCCGGTGAGAGGAGAAAATAAGCAATGTTTAAAAAATAAAAAAGGCGGGAAGCGCGGGGGGGGGGCGAGGGGGTTAGGAGGGGCGAGGGTAAAGAGAAGATGATAATGAAAGGAGGGAGGGAAATGATAAAATGGTTATAAAGGTAATAGCCGAAAGCCCGATTAAAAGTAAAAATGGCTCTCTCCTCTTCCCCCCACCCCCGTCATCCCATCCCATCCCATCCCATTCCGTTCATTCCCCGCCGGCGGGGCTTAAAAGTGCATATTACGCGAGAGGCAGGATAAATCCGGGGCTTATATCCCCGTCGGTCCTTTTGTCGGAGTTAAAACAAGAATCCCCGGCTTATCTCGTCGGCGCGGCGAAGCCGCCCAAGGCGCAGGTGACGACGACTCGGAGCTCCGAGCCGTATCTCCGGAGGCCCGTGGCTGCGGGGACGACGACGTCCGCCCGGGCGCCGATATCAGGTAGAGATACCCGGAAGTCGCAACAAGTGGCTCTCGATGAGGCCCGACGAGCCGGCCCCGCGGGAGGGGCGCGGTACACGTCCTCGGGTATCCCCTTTACTCCAGCGGCTTCCCTCGGCCCCCCGTCCGTTATTTTCTCTCCTCTCCCTCCAATAACCCATCCCCCCGCGTTATCAATTTCAATAAACGCGTGGCGTTTGCCGGCGACGGTACCGCTAGACGGATACTGGCTCGATATTTCAGAATACGTGGAGCGAGGTTAATTTGCAATGGAATCGGAAGGACAGGTGAGCGCGCGCGCTCTCCTCCGCAAGCAGGAGAAAATCGCCGGCCGATTTCCGCTCGACCTTGGCCGAGAAGGGACGCCAGGTAGTAGCAGTAGCGGTAGCAGCAGCAGCAGCAGCAGCAGCAGCAGCAGCAGTAGGGTAGTACGTGGGAAGCGGCCACTTCTACTGGAACTTACCTCGAGGGCTCCTAATCGCGGGGAATTCGGAATTCCTACTTGTGGGAAGCCCGTAGGAAGAGGCTAGAGGTTGGCGGTTAGGTGACCGGGGAGGGGTTATTGGGGTGGTCGTCGGAGAAGGAAGGAAGGCAGGCGGCTTCTTGGGATAGAAATTCTATTCTTGAAAGAGCGGACGCGCCATCGACCGCAGATGTAGTAGCCAGCCTTCTCGTCGTCGTCGTCGTCGTCGTCGTCGTCGTCGTCGGTAGTCGTCGTCGGTAGTCGTCGTAGTCGTAGTCGTCGTCGTCGTCGTCGCATAACCGGACATGCAAAGTCACCGCAATTCTCCTCTCTTGTCCAACCTCTTATTGACCGCTGCAGCGGCCCCGAGTCGTGTACCCCTTTTCTCATTCCTCTCTCCCTTATGTCGCGGGTGCCTAGGGCGGGGGGGGGGAAGGGTGGCTCTACCGGAAGGAGCATGCTTAGGAGGCTCTTTCTAGAAAACGGATACAAAAAGACGACGACGAGGACGAGGACGAGGACGAGGACGACTGCGACTGTGACTGTGAAGAAGAAGAAGAAGAAGAAGGAAGAAGAAGACGAAGAAGACGAAGAAGAAGAAGAATAAGAAGACGACGACAAAGACGAAGAGGAAGAAGGAGGAGGAAGTCATATCGACCGCGTATCCTTTTGCGGGACGGGCTTTTTTTTTCACGACGGCTACTTGACTTGCCTAATGCTCGACTACTCGACGAAGGGCTTGTCGACCGCTTCTGGAATGCCGTTTATACCGTCCGCCGGCCGTCCTTCGCATTATAATTACCCTTTCCCGGATAAATTGCTTCCTTTATATTCGGACGGATACAGAGGGGGCTCGCGTATCCCCTCCCTGCCCACCCAGCCACCTGCTATTGATCAATAATTTTCAGGCTTTATCTCGAGATAGCGAGTGCCGTCCGATCGTTTAAGCCGCCCGGAATCATTATCCCCCCCCCCTACCCGACCCCCACCCCCTTCTAAAGTAAATTTCTTACTCTCCCGTAAAAGCGTATCGCGAGCGCGAGCGCGACTGCGACTGCGACGACCATTACGGCTTTTCATAAATCCATTTCGACAATCTTTGCCTCTCCTTTCTTACCCCCCCCCCCCCCCCGACTCCCGAATTCCAAGCGACGCCGAACGAAGTAACGAAGTCCCCTATTCTATTAGTTTTATCAAGACTGGAAATAGTTCGGGACGTCTGCGGCATATCTGCCTCGGACTTTCTTTTTCTCTTTCTTTCCTTCTTTCTTTCTTGCTTTCTTACGTTTCTTTCCTTCTTACGTTTCTTTCTTTCTTGCGTTTCTTTCTATTTCTTCTCATTACGATTGTTTGTAAAACCCTCGAGCGGAGTTTCAATATTACATATCTGCGCGTAACAATACGTGTATCGCGTATCGCTGTCGAGTATAATGCAGGTTCAAGCCTATCTTATCGATGTGATTTCGTCATTCCGTGATACGGATACAGAAAGCCAGGCTTTGAAGAAAAACGATCTAAGCAGATAAGCTTTTTCAGTTGTATTTCGTTTCGGATTCGTGCAAATATTTCTATAGGTGGCAGTCTGATTCTTCCGAGGCTACGCGTTTCTCTCTCTCTCTCAGTCTCTCAGTCTGTCTGTCTGTCTGTCTGTCTGTCTGTCTGTCTGCCTTTGTCTGCCCGAGTGAGCTATCCAGCGCTCGGGCGGGCGTGGGGTTAGGAGTAGCAGGAGGAGTAGGAGGAGGGGTAGGAGGAGGGGTAGGAGGAGTAGGAGGAGGAGAGGCGCGACTCATTTAACATTAGCCAAAGTTTATCAAACGAATAATGTTATCTACGAGCAGCCTTTGAGTGCAAATAAGCCAAGATTTGCCATTACATAAAATGTTTTTAAAATTAATATTCCTTGTTTGAAAAGAATGCACAATATCGTCTCGTCTTACGCGCATACGCGCTCGTGTATTTATAAAACAATGGAAATCTAAGCCGCGAGCTGTTCCCCCGAGTTAAATAGATAATTCGTAAATAGCTGATTAGTCACTCCGCTTGACTCACTCGCTAATTGGTCGCTCGAACCCGCTGACTTCTCAATGAAATATGCAATCCTCGTTATTGCTCGTAAGTTTAGAAAAAGAAAAGGAAAGCAAGAAGCATAACGAAGTGTACATTTTTTCTTTTTTTTTTTTATATTCCCGAGCGGGGATCTAGAATAGTATTTCCATCGATCCTACGATCCTCCGATCCTCGAAATCCCATTGCGATTATTCAGCCCGTCATTACGAAACGCGTGACGACGATGACGACGACGACGACGACGACGACGACTACTTGTAATGAAGAAGTGACTACTTGTCCCTCGAGTAGACGTTTCTTACGGCTTTGGCTTACGCATTGCCGACAAATGTACGGTACGTAAGGGTGATTTATCGTAGACGAGTCGCATCTTCGGGTCAGCCGATAAGACAAAAACCATAAGGACAGAGTAGATGAAAAAAAAAAAAAAAAAGAAGAAGAAGAGAAAATGCTCCCTCCATCGTATTAGCCGCTTTTGCTCTCGACCCGCTGCCTCCCACCCCCACTCCCCTCCCATCAATATCACGATAACCCGCAGGAAAAAGTACGTAATACGCGGTCCCACGTGGCAGAGCGTCTTTCGTCTCCCTTAAGTTGTACTTGTTTTCTTTTTCCTTTAATCCTACAGCAAATAGTAATATTGTCTATTGGTCCACAAGATGTAATGGTATCGGCTGGTGGCTCGATGGGGTTATTGGGGCGGTGGCGGTGGCGGTGGCGGTGGCGGTGGTCACGTAAGCCTTTTCGACGCCGTTATTAAGATGATTAAGCGAAACGCGTGCTCTTGTAATAAGTAGAGTCAGCTTGTAGAGGCCGTAATCGCCGGCAATATTGAATAAGCGAAACGTATATTCTGCAACATTTCGAGAATATCAATTAATTCGTTGGAGAAAGTCGCCACTCATGTTCGAGGGAAGCGCTCGCTAGCCGTGCCGAGCCGTGCCGAGCCGTGCCGAGCCGTGCCGAGCCGAGCCGAGCCGAGCCGAGCCGCACCGACCAGATACTCATGCTATTTAACACCAAGTGTAATTCAGCAATTGGCCGCGGCAATTATCAATTATAAGAGGAGGATTACACGGCAAATTACTCGGAGACCGATCCCTGCCTTCCCTCCTTTCTTACCCCCTTCCCTTTATACGTCGACCGGCTCTCGTGAAGGAGCTTGCGCTCCGGGCGCCCGGATTGAACCCCGAGCAGACGAGGATAACGGCACCCGCCAGGATCGTCCTTGGCCAACAATTCGTCCCACCGTGTGGCTGCCCGAGACCCATGGTCTCGTGGGTCGATGAAGTATGGTATGGGGGTGGAGAGGTAAGAAAATTAGCTCGCGCTAATTTAACGCCAGACGAAGGTTACGGAGATAGGCTCGACTCTCGGTTTAGATCCGCGCAACTCGTCGCGATCCCACGTCGGTGCTCGAGGTGCTTTTCTAATTGGACTAGCGCAAGCCATCCGATTGGCCCTTATAACAATAACGAATACGTACGGGTGGCGACTGGGAGAGCGCCGACGAGAGATAACGGCCTAACAATGGAATGTATACGTATACGCGTAGTTGAGAAGCGCGAGCAGTGTATTGAATGCCGGTTATCGCTTCTTCGGCGAGAATTATTGGGATAAGATAAGGATGGGATCGGGGCTCGCGCCAGGAAGCGGACCGTAAAGCCGAGACGAGTCGCGCTCCACGGACATCGAAACAACTTCTCGGATAATGAATAGAGAAGGGGCGCGGGGAGATTTCGCGAAAATTATCACTTTGCTTTCATAAGCGCATAAATTTGAATAGATTTTATTGATAGATCGAAAGAGCGAGCCAACTTCTTTTCATTCGTCGACGGATGTAAGTTTGTTTGTTTTTTTCTCTCCCCACCCCGTGTCTCTCTCTCTCTCTCTCTCGGTATTTCATTATAAAAAATTTGGCTCCTCATGAATAACTCGTGCATACGAATTCGCGTTTAAGTGAAATGGCATTGTGCAGAGTTTGAGTAATTTTATCGCCCGTAATATCGGCAAAATGTATTCTCAGTCATTTGATCGAATACATTAAAGCAAGAGTTGCGCACTATAGGAAGTATATATAAAAGAGCGAAGAGCTCTGTTCTATTGTTCGAGTATGTTAATATAAAGTATGTTGCCGTTGCTCAAGTAATTACATTCGCGAGTCCAAAAGAATACCACTACTCGAACGCGGTATATTTTTTTCCCCCTCCCTCCCTTTTACTTCGCTTCACTTTACTTTATTTTATTTTATTTTATTTTATTTTATTATCATTATCATTATCATTATCATTATTATTATTATTATGTATTTTATTTCTTCCGATTAAAGCCTATTAAAATGGCTCGCCCCGTATCGATCGTTAATTTCGGTGATACGGATATTAAAATGTGGGATTAATGTGCTCGCCGACGCGGTTCCAAATGCATTCGACGGGGATTCGTATTTCCTCGGGATTACGTAATCGTGGCCGCGAGCTCGTTAAAGCGGCGGCGGCGGTGGTGGCGGTGGTGGCGGTGGTGGCGGTGGTGGTGGCGGTGGTGGTGGCGGCGAAGAGGGAGTAGGAGGGGAAGGAAAAGCGCAGCCTTGGGCGATGGTTTAAATCATCGTAATCGAACGCGCGGAATTAGCGAATCGACGAGAAAATGAAAGAAAATTGCCGATCGCCGGCGAAGCCGCTCGACTCTTTCGTCGGGTGGATCGTTAATGCGCAAGCGCAGCGGTTCGGCGGGCTCGTCATATCTCGCCAGCCGAGACATGAGTGCACGTACGTACGTACGTAAGTACGACCAAGTACGACCAAGTACGACCAAGTACGTAACGCACTCGCTGATCCGGTATGTAGATTTGCGCAGGTGTCGCCTTGGCGCGTCACTCGCCTCCCCGGCCGGTGCACCGCCCTCCTCCTCCTCCTCCTCCTCCGCCCAAGCCGTCCTCTCAACCTTGGAACCTTAGAATGGGCAATAAAGACGGCTAAGGGACGGCTAAGGGACGGCTAAGGGACGGCTAAATCTCAAGAATCCTCTAGGTAGGACTCGGGGAGCTCCGGCGCACGAGTTATTGACCTCATTATGCGTTATTATTATTCTCTTATACCGTCCTCGGTTATGGGACGGCTGCTGGCATACGCATTTCCTTGAGCTATTTATTTTGCGTAGGTCTATAATAATAAGGGGAACGGCTAAAAAAAGATAGATGGATGAGGGAGAGAGAAAAAATGCGGTAAAATATAACGGTTCTCTGTATGTATATAAATTGATAATACCGAGATAATGGATGTGCTTGTATATCGGGAGCTATTAAGTAAAGTGCGTTCGTCTCTCTCTCTCCCCCTCTCCCTCCTCCCTCCTCCCTCCACCCTCCTCCGCCCCCTCCATGCCGCTCTAGTGGCCCAAGTGCGCGGCTCGGTCTTTGCGTAAAAAGCAAGGAATACCGGCCAATAACGCGCTTAGGAATTTAAATGCCGAATGCCTAAATTAAAAATAATAACGAATTAAGAATCGTCGGGTGGCGAGGGGGGAGGTGAAGGAGGCACAAAAGTGGGCGGAGAGCGGAGAGAAGTAACGAGATAGCGCTAACTTTGTAGCCGAGGAAATTTAAAGCTAATTTCGATGATTCCCTTTCATTTATTATTTTTATTTATTTTCCGCGGCCCAGAGCGATATTACGGATCGGGGCCGGCTACTTTGAGATAATAATACAGCGGCTAAGAGGCCGGGGATTTAATATAAATAGTTTTATTAGTAAATAAGCATTGGCGAGCTTTACCACCCAGTAGGCCGCGCGCACCAGTACTTTTACCTTACCTCCGAGCCATAATATAACTAAGATACGAGCGAGCGAGGGAGCAACGACGTCAGCAGCTGCTGCTGCTGCTACAGCGGCAACGGCAACGGCAACGGCAACAGCAAATTCACCTGTAGCGCCTCCGTAATTTCGCTTTATAGGAAAGGCGCCCATTGGCGCGTAATCGACAATAATCCGCTTAGTAGATACCTCGGTGCCCGAGTCGTAAAAGCTCGACCCTCCCTCCCTCCAACCCGCGACCGCATCGCGGAGGGACTCGCGTTCTCGCTCGTTTCGCTCTCGTGGGGGGAGGGGGAGAAGGGGGTTATCTTGGGATGGGATACGGGGGAGGGATGGGAGAGAGAGGGAGGTATGGTCGGAGGGACAGAGCCGCATCCGCCGGAGTCAAGAGGTGACGGGGGCCCGCCGTAGCGCGCGATCGCGCGCACTTACGTAAGAGTGCGGCACTCGAAACGTCTGTTGCACTCGTAACGCTGCCGCGCGAATTAGAGCTCGATAGATCGATCCTCTATCGGCCGGCCGCTCCTCACTTGCGACTCCGTTATCGCGCTAAATGCAGGCGTTAAGCTGCTCTGGCTAATATCGGCCCTCGCCCGCTCTCATTATTACTCCCAGCCGCGGCGCTCTCGGCTATCTCGCCGGGAGAGCGCGATCTTCGTCTAGCTCTCCCCTCACTCGGCTCCCCCTCCCACCCAATAACCGCCAATAACCGCCAATAACCCCGAGCGCGCTCGTTATTATCACGTTATTATCACAACTATTGTGTTATATAGTTGTATTCGCTGGGAGCGCTTCCGGTCCATCCGATCCACGGTCCAGTCATGGACCCGGATGTCGGAGTTAAGAAAAGTACGGTATAGAGCGCGTGGTCACGGTGGCCGCGCGACCTCCGATGCGCGAATCCGATTATTCCCTTACTCGATCATCTATGAACAGCCGCTTTCGTCAGGTCCACCTCTCCCTCCCGTCGGTCGTACATAGCTGTACGCATTATCCACCCGCGCGGAGGGACTAACGCGCTCCTCCGGACGCTCGGTGCCGGCTACGTCGAGAGCAGGTCGCTCGCAGGGAAGCCCAATGGTCACGCGGCCGCTTATCCCCTGCCCATAAGAAAGTTACAACTAATTTTTAAATAACTCACGAGCCAATCGATATCATTGATTTTATTCAACGCCTCTCCCCCCTCCCTTACCCCCCAAACCAACCTGCCGCCACGCTGCCCACTCGTGCCGCACCTGTCGGTACGCGCTAAGCCTGGACAAGCGCAGTCGCGTAGTTTTCCAGGCCGCGGCTTTTCGCACGCTCCCTACGGAGTTTCGATTGAAGAGAGCGAAGCCATGCGATCGAGCAATCCTGAATTGGATTTATCATTTCGCTCGCTAGCCTCGGCCCAGCTCTGCGCTATATCAATGCCCACCCGGCTTTTGTACTTGCAATTCCCGCTCGATGTAATTAAGTTTTATCACCGCACCCGATAATTATGCCTCATTACGCCTCGAATACCTTACTTTACTTCGTATTTGCAAAGACCAGACGTTTTCTTTCGCTCGGGAAAAGTCTATCCCCCTCCCCCCGCCCCTTCCCGTGGCCGCTCGCCCCGACCAACCGCTGCTCTTTCCTTCTTCTTCTACTTCTTCTTCTTCTTCTTCTTCTTCTTCTTTGTTTTATTTCTAATCGATCGAAGGGACAAAAACTCTCGACTTTCTATCTTCTCTCTCGTCTCACTCTCACCACCCCCAGCCTCCCGCCCTTTATCTTGGTATCACTTTAATTTTGCCTGGGCTTAAACCACTTTTAGTCGTACGGAAGGTCGTAGGACTTTCAGAAGAGTTGTACGGGACCATTTTTCGTATTGTTTTATTAGAATTTGATTGATTGACCGATAATGCTCCGGGAATTCAATGGGCTTTCCATGGCTTTTGTCTTGATAAAACCGAGGGTATAAATAAATTATTGTATTACGTAATAATGTAGGAGGTATATAGAGCTTCGTTGGGGGGAAATTTATCCGCCTGAATTATTATTCGAGTCAATTAAATGCCCGTGAATGGTAATTCGAATGGTGTAAGCTCGTCGTCGTCTCCCTCTATTTAACGCAAGAGAAATACAGTTAAATAAGCCGGTGCCGGTCAAGAGACAATCTTTAATAACGAAAATTCAAGAGTTTTTTTAAAAATCGGAGGTTGGAATGTCCCCTTCTCCGGTCAGCCGTTGAGCGTTGAATCGCGCGCATTATAAGCACAGAGTTATTAAAATCCCCGAGCTATTGTATAGGCCGCGTAATGGCCGTAACTTATCTATAAATTATTCATTGTTTTCAGCTACGGGCACGCGGAGCTAAGTTTAATGGCAAAGGTCATGTTTGCCGAGCCTTTAATCAAACGTTACCTGTTATTAGACTTAAATTACAATGACTATTGTAGCAATAACAGCGGGGCTAAATTGAAATAGTTTTACAAGTTCGTGGCTCGCGGCGCCGATATCGATTACGTCAGCATCGGGGGACAAATACACCATGCGCGCTGCCCCATAGCCTCTGCCATATATTCCCACTCGGTCTCGCTCTACGAACTGACCTAGGCCAATAGCATTTATTACCACGGGAGAAGCCTCTCTTTTTTCTACTTCGTCTTCTTCTTCTTCTTCTTCTTCTTCTTCGTTTTTTTTTCTGTTTTTTTGTTTTTGTTTTGTTTTTTTTTTTTTTTTTAATCTAAATACCCCATAGTCGAGTAAAAGGAGTCAAGGTGCGTTTGAGCGTTTAGGCTGGCGGAAGGTGAAAGACGCGGACCGGAGTCGATGTGGTAAGTAACGAGTCGCATGCACTTGTCGCTGATTATGGATGGGAGACGGGACGACGGGACGACGGGACGAGGGGACGAAGAGGGAGGTTCCGGGACCGATGTAACGGTCGCAGCCTCGGCGGGGATCCGAGAGAATTTATTATGAATGAAATTCAAAACTGTCACTAAAATATCGACTTTCCCGAAGCGGTCGAATAACTCGATGAGGCCCGAGGAGGCCCGAGGAGGCGGGAGGAGGATGGAGGAGGCCGGAGGAGGCCGGAGTACCTTTAAATTTCATGCACATATTCGTTTACTAATTGGTTTTGCCATTCCGAAGGATCCTATAAATTATGTAAAAATACAGCTTGCGCTGACGCTCGGTTGGTTGAAGGGCATTTGGGGTGGGAGGACGGAGAGGGGGGGGGAGGCACGACATTCCGCGCAATTTGACGGTAGGACGAATGATAAGGATCTCGGCTGGCTGTACTGCGAGCTGGATCCTCGTCGGGCAGATCGACGATCCGGCGAGCATCCCATCATCATCATCATCATCATCATCATCATCATCGTACTCGTCGTCGTCGTCGTCGTCGTCGTCGTCGTCGTCGTCATCATCATCAAAGTCATTTAGTGCGAAATTCGCTACCAATAGCCGAGCGAGCCCCTTAACTATGTATGGGTATCCGAGGGCAAGATCGGAGGGCCGATTAGCATGAAATTAGCGTGCGATATCAGCATGCAGGATGCGACGTTTTGTCCTCGGTGAGGCCGGGTCGGACGGCCGTAGTAAGCCAGAGGGGCAGGAGGCGGGGGCAGGGGAGGGAGAGGGAGGACGAAGCCACGGAAGTTTTTCACCGGTACGTCCTGTAAAGGAGCGTGATCGTAGAGGCGCCTATGGTAGTTTCGATTAACTCCTCCACCTCCACCTCCACCTCCACCACCACCTCCACCACCACCTCCACCTCCACCTCCAACACTTTAATGATAATATAATGACCGTAGAAATGCGTCGAGGGCCGGGGGAGTCATTGGCTTAGCTTTCGCTCGCGCGCTCCTATAATGTTTTATTGCGGGGAAATAGGAAAAGCTATTAAGAGAACACGCTTCCGCCAACGGCGAGCCGACGCCACTCCCCCCGAGGTAGTAATTACTACCCCCGATCCTCCTAGACGGCTTGCCCAGCCAACGCGAGAGCTTTTAATCACAGGAGAGGCCCACGCCGACTCTACGCAGGATTATTTCGGATCATTTCATTGACGAATACATAAATTATTACCCTCCGATGAAACCTGAGATAAAAACCCTCCGATCTATAGCGAGCTTCGACCAGGGCTCGGCAGCCCTGGATCAACCTGGATCGTCCTGGATGCTGGCCGCTGCTAGAGGGGGAGGGAAGGCTCGGCTAAGGAAGTGGCCGGAAGCGCGGGAAGTTTCGGGACGTCGGGACGCCCGTGGCTCGGGTAGGTGTCCGAGACGTCGTCGAGCAGGTTCGTCGACCTCCTGGACTTACCTGCCCTCTCCTCCTGTCGCTGCAGGAGCGTGCGACAGAGAGAGAGAGAGAGAGAGAGAGAGAGTGAAAGGTCACGGGCTCGTGAGCGGCGACCGACGCCCCCTGACGCTCTCGGCCACGTAACGCGGAGACGAATTTCCGAGCTGCGGTCTCACGAGCCTGCCAATTACCCGCCGCCCAAAGAGCTTCGTGACGCACTTTTCCGCGACCGCAAGCGCGACACATGGCTCCCGACCCCCGCCCCGTCATTCCCTGCATCGCTAAATGAGGGTGCTTCATTTCGGCAATTCGGCCAAACGAGTACGGGCCTTCGCCCCCCCCCCCATCTCCTCCGCCACCTCCTTTTAGCTCTCTAGGACTCTCCTCGGGGCGTAACGACGCCCTTAAACGGCTGCCGAGAGTTCGATGAACCTGAGGATCGTTCGACCGACCCTTAAACCTTGCCCCTCCGCCCCCCGCCACTCGCCTCCCGCCACTCGCCTCCCGCCTTGCCACCAGCCGTGCCCATTATCGCCAAACCGCCCTCTTCCTCGGGCTCTTGTGACCCGTTGGTTCGGTTGGAAGCTCGGCTGACGAGCTTCCGGTACCGATTTACCCGCCCGCCCGAGCGGCCCTCCTCACGAGCACGCCAATTTTTTCATTCGCAGGACAATTATTACCGCGGAGATGATCCTCGTCCGTGGCCGAATCCCGCCCCGGGACTCAGTTCAATGACATTCCTCGTCCCTCTCTCTCCCTGTCTCTCCCTCTCTCTGAATGTCAATTTCATATGGCCTGCACTGGCACAAGTAGCAAAGGCTACACACAGCGCCGGGAACAGACTTACAGATATTAAATGGCCCCGTTTAGTAATAATTCTATTTTTTTATCTCGTGCACGTAGGTTCAGGACGAGTAGAGTGCACGTGGCCGGGAGAACTTAACTTAGCTAATAAATTTTTTTTACTTCCTCGGATTATAAGCGAACGAGGCACTTGCTTGTATTAAAGTAAAGAGTAACAATTGAAAATTTGGCTTTTATTAATAATGCGGCCGAATATTCCTTAACCTCCCGGATATTTTTGACACTGGCATGATCACGTCATCCCCTTTTCCGACTTTTAATTTTCCCCTTCACTGACTAGTTCATCAAAATACATTACCTCCGAGCATAATGGACAAGCAATTTTGTCTTAAAACGAAGGAAAATGTATAAGAAAATATTAATAGTAATTACAATAATAATAATTAGAATTATAATAACAACAATAACAACAATAACAATAACAATAACAATGACGATGGAAATGAAAGAAGAAGAAGAAGAAGAAGAAGACGAAGAAGAAGGGGGTCAACTGCTTATGAGATGGATCGGGGCGGGGCTGCTTACGTAGTTCTCCAAAAATTTCCGCAAAGCCTGAATAAGCAGCGACGAAGTCGTTGTAAAAGTTAAAAACACAAGACCGGGCTCGCCGATTAAATCAGAAAGGAAGCATAACAATCGGAAATCATCAACAACATTACGCTTCGTTTCAAATTGGCGTTCTAATAATTGCACTGCACGTCGGGGGCGAGACGCGGCTACGAGGAACGAGGCCTACACGGTGGAGCGGAAGTGGCGGTTTTTTGGGAGCGGGGGGCGGGGCGGGGGGCGACGGGTACGGGGAGGACTACCCCTGCGCGCCCCCCCCTCCCGCTCGAGCTCCGAGCGCCGCCAAAACTTTGTTTCGGTGTTATTCGAAACTACCGGGCGATTTCTGACATGTGTTCTATCATTGGATAGAACGACCGAGTGCGGGGTCGCGGGGGGACGGAGAGGGAGAGGGACGGGTAGCCAGAAAGGGGGTGAGCGCAAGAACACGGGAGGGCTAGAGAGTCAGCACGTTATCAAGAAAGCCAGTGAACCGCAAGAGCCTAAACACGCCTCCACCGTCTGCGTCCTAATCGTACGCGCGCACACGTACACTTCCAACACCCGCCACCACCACCTCCTCCTCCTCCTCCTCCTCCTCCTTCTCCTCCTCCTTCACGTAATTCTCCTTCGTCGTCTCCATCCTCCTCGTCGTATCCGCAAGTGAGGGCACGTCGATATATGTCGGTTAATACGTATACAAGCACGTACGTGCAAACAGGGAGGGAGGGAGGAAGAGAGAGAGAGAGAGAGAGAGAGAGAGAGAGAGAGATAAAGGCATGTCAGTCTATCTCACCACCGTTTACCCCCATTTATATTAATGGCCACGTTACGCGGGCCGCGAATCACTCGCCGAACCGTAAAACAGGTCGATGAACTCGACACTTATTTACTGAAAAAATGCGGCAAAACATGTGTACGTGCGCACACGTGCAGGCATATGCGTCAAGTTGCACGGCCGGTCACTGACTCGCTGGCTTCACGTAAAAAGAGAAAGAAAAAGAAAAACACAACAAAACGGATAGATAAATTCTTGTTTTTTTTTTCGTCTCCTTCCCTTCGTTTTCCTTTTTTCCTTCTTTCTCCCTTTCTTCCCCCTTACTTTCTTTTTCTTTCCGAACTACGCTTTTAATCGGCTGACGCGAGTGTACTCGGTGCCTGTGTGCGCTCCCGCACGCGCACGCGCATGCATTTTGATATTAAAGAATAGCCTTGTATAAGTAAGTCGAGCATCTACGTAGTTGCATCTCCGTCATATTGTTACGCGATCTGCCTTCCCTACTTTGGACCATATTAGTCAACGTTTTTCCATTTAACAAGACCTTTTCGATTACCCGAAATTCGATGCAAGAGCTCGGAATGCCCGCAACCTCTTGCTACGATATAGAGAGAGAGAGAGAGAGAGAGAGAGAGAGAGAGAGAGAGAGCGGGCGCGCGCTTGCGCAAAGTTAAAAATCGAGTCCAAGTATGGGTAAGTTAAGAGCTCGAATCGTCTTGCGTGTACCTCAACTGGATGAGCTAATAATCGAGGGACGCGAACGTTCGAGACGTTTATTATTTTTTTTTTTTTTTGTTTAAAAATAAAGAGAGCAGCCACGACTTGCCGATAAGCCGTACAATACTACGGATTTATTCGACTATTGTTGAATTCTGGCGAATAAGTCGAAACTTGGATTTCGGCGAAATCGGTGCGCGTTATTGACTTTAAAATCAATGTAATAATTAAAAAAAGGGGGGGGGGAAGAAGTCTGCCCTCTGTCGGGGAGGACTTTATCGTTAGCGAGGAGTTATTTGTGCGCCAGTGCCATGTCGCTTCTCGTCCGGGTTACGTGAATATTAAAATGTCCCGGTTATTTCGATGAGGTTATTGAGCGCGAGGCAACGCGCGATCGGCTTTGGCTTCAGAACATTCGGTCGAGCGAGCGCATCCGTACGCAATTAGCATTAGCGACACGTACACGCGTATCTCCGATAAATGCGTATTGGGTGGTGGCACGTGTTGACGGGAGGGCAACCTCCAAGTCGCGACCTGTAGACACAACATCGACAGATGCATCTCCGAAGCTATAATGCCCGCGAACACAGAGAGGATAGATAAGGGAGGCCCGGCCGCCAGGTGGGTAAGGCCGGCGGGGCTGGAGGGAGGGATGGAGGGATGGAGGGTGGGATGGAGGGATGGGTGGGGAGGAGAGGACTAAGAGGACAATAGCAGGGACTCGATCTTATAAAATTAATTTTCTCTCTCCTAATAACGCTCGGCTCGATCAGATGTACCGCTAATTGGACTTGGACCGACTTAGACCCTTCATCTACTCACCCCCCTCCGCTAATCTATAAATAAAATAAAATTTTATTTATTATCCTTAAACGTAAAGAATTTCCTGAAAAATTCTAACAACAAAGACGACCTCGAGCGTCTCGCATTAGCGATATGAAAACATTGCTAACATTTACAGTATATAATACACAATACAATACACGCTCCATACAAGTATTTTACGGATATATTTTTTGCGGATTATATGCGTTTAAGTGCCGTAAATCTCTATCTGAAATACAATTAACAAACGTGAAGCTGCATTTACCAAATAAGGGAATTTAATTTAATTTTAAAATTAATGCGTAAGCCTAAGGTTTTTAAATTCCCTCTCTCTCTCCCTCTCTCTCTCTCTCTCTCTCTCTCTCGAATAAACGCTTTAACGGCAACGACGTATTAGCGTCTTTATTATTCTATAAATAAAACGATAAAGCGATACTGGGGGGATCGGAGGAATGTTATAAAGAAAGGGAAGAGTCGTCAGCGGGATACGGATAAACGACCGTTGGATTTTCGTTTCGAGTCCGAAGCCCATGGTGGATTAAGATTGATCTTTAGATCTCTATTGTATTATCCACGGTTTTTACCGAAATCGAATTATATTTCTAATTCAATTGGATTCGGCGGCGCGCGGACTTGATATTGTCGGAGGAGGCGAGTTGAAGGTAAAACTAAACTAAACTAAAGTGTTAGGCACGCGGACGCGTAGGGTAAGAATGTGCGTGTGGGATAATAATGGGATTGAGACGTGTGACCTTATTAAAAGAATATTCGTGACTTTGAGGGCGGAATCCAATTATTCTTAGGAGGGACGAAGGCGTCTAGTCGCGAAAACATCCAGTCGAGTGGCAAGCGGCTTAGTATCGGGATTACTGAGATGACAAGCAAGTGCACGATATCAAAGCTCAGACCGTCGTCGTTACGAAACTTGAGGAACAACAACAACAGCGATAAAAGGTGTCTTGGGCCAGCGAGGGCTTGAGCAGAGAGAGAGAGAGAGAGGCACGAAGGGAAAGCGCGCGGGATGACGTCCGAGTAACGTACCCGTGACGTCGGCGGGCGGACTCTCGTAGGAGCCCCGCATAGGAGGAATATCCCCTTGAGCAGCAGCCCCTGAATGTCCGCCCCCTCCACGGGACATGTGAACACTCGCCCAACCCGGTTACGTTCGCGCACACCAGGCCGCTTTCCTATAATGATTCGTCGGCCATGTTTGGGGATGCGCGCGGCGCTGCCGTTGTCCCGGCCGGGCTTTTTACGCGTTTAGGGTGTCCGACCACTCGCGTGGGTCGCCCCCGACCGACTTATCCGGGAAATCCGAGGGCGCGGAGTAGACTTTGTTTCTTCTTTCGTTCTCACGTGCCACGGCAGATGGCACTTGCCCCGGAATTTTCCGACTCTTTTCCCCTTAACTAATTTTTTCTTTTTTTTTTCTTCTTCTTCTTTCCATCATTACGTTTGTACGCTTTATTTCACGTATTTTCGGTTCACCTACCTCCCTTTCTCCCCTGCCCCTACCCCCCGACCAAGATATAATATATATATATATGTATAGATCCGATGAATTATCAAAGGTAATAAGGAGTATTTGTTACGGACAGGGAAGAGGAGAAATGGGGAAAATGTAGCCAAGGCCCGAAACGTCGACTTCTCTCTCCTTAAAAATCCATATTTGGATCGAACCCTGTGTTATTTAAACTCGAGTTTATTATCTCGAGGCTTCGCCCGGGCCCCCTCAGCTCTCGCTTTGGGCATCTTCGGCCACCCCTACCTTACCCTCGGCCCTGAACTCACTCGTGACGGACGCCGGCACATACAAATCATCCGGTGAGGTCGACATTCGACACTTTTCCACCATTTACCACAGAACTCGTGCCTTTTACCTTCCGCTCCGTAAATATTTCATACAACGTTTATACGCACGCGTACGTATTACCAATATGTTGTAAAATCGTTATACAGTAGTAGTAGCAGTAGTAGTAGCAGCAGCAGCAGTAGTAGTAGTAGCAGTACTCTCTAAGCGAACGTTTTTCTAGGGAAATAATATTAAATGGCGGGGATATCGATTGAGCGCTTTTAAGAATTCTCAACTGAAAGTGCGTTTAAAATGTCCACCCAAGTTTCCCCGATCTTATGAATACTTTGGAAAAGCGATAATTAGTTGGCGCGATGCCGATTATAATATCCTATGCTCGTTATAAATAGGAAAATCGTTTGTCAGTAGAGAAATCCGAAAGCCAGACTCTTCGGCTCGATTGGTGGAAATACGTACAAAAAAAAACCAGTGCAATGGTAATTTACTTGGATTTTCATTGAATCTTATAATAGGCTTTGAAGGCCCGTGTATGCAGTGGATACGTAAATGCTTTTCAAGCCTATTGATAATGATAATTTCTAATGACCAGCGTTTCCCGTAAATCCCCTACTTATTATAAATATTTATTGAAATAACGAAGGAACTTCAGTATAATATCATGATTTCCCACCCCACCCCAATAACCCCATCCCACCGCAACCTTCCCCTTTAATTTTTAATTGAAAATTATAAGCGGCATTGAAACTTTCGGTTTAGCTTTCGGCTTCTTCGTTCTATAATTATATTATTTACTCTTGGCTTTTCCTGCCCACTCGCCGTTTCGCATTCCCTTTATAATTTTACAAACATGCCCGCGCTCCTTACTCGGAAACCGAAATAATGCATAAACGAGGGATCAGATACGAGGCTCCAGCATCTCGTTAAAATATGACAAGTATATAAAATTGATTATATTATATTATTTATATATGACAGTGGGTGCGCGGATACCGAACGGCCGAGCGAGCGTTTATGCCGCGCTCGAGCGCTTACGTAGTTTTTCTATCTCCCGGCGAGCGTTCATGGGAATTTTACAAACCGGTCCCCTACACATTACACAAGCGCGCCAGATACGCGGACGCGCAACATGCCCAAGTTCTTCTGATTTCTCAGAAAATTTATGTAAATCTTACGCTCTTATCCAAACATCGTTGCGCTCATGCATGAATTGTCTTCCTCGTTTTATCATATTTTTAACATTGCGTAGCGCGACTTGGTCGATGCCCGAGGACCAGTTACTAAAAACCCACACGACCTCCTTCTTACACATTCAAGGCTCTAATATGTAATATATATATATATGAATACCAAGGGCTTTACTGGGCCAATGCGTTCCGCTAATTAAGTAGCCTTTCAATTTATCGCTTTTGCGGCTCAATTCTATAAATAACAGTAATAATAATAGTAATACGACGACGACGACGACGACGACGACGACGACAAGAGTAGCAGCAGCAGCAACGACAACAACAACAACAACAACAACAACAACAACAATACGGATTATTGACCCGGTTGAAGAAAATTTTGGTCGATACGATACTTCACAACTCTCGTGGCATGAGGCGTAGCAGAGTGAAAAGCACTTTTCTTCCAAAGCAAGTTATTGGTATATTAGTGGGGTTGGCCGTGGTAATCGGTGAGAATAGCCAGACACGCGAGGAGTATGATTGACAGAGACAGATAGATAGATAGAGAGGGAGAGAGAGAGCGGTGGCGGTGGTGGGGGGAGGTATGGGTCAGAGGTTGTGGCGGGATGGGGGGGTGTGGCGGCGGCGGCGGCAAGGGGATAAAAGTAATAAGGTACGGGGTTAGGTCGGAGGGATGAGGGGAGGGCGAGTGGGTGATAAATGAGGCGTATATTCAGAAAAGATGGAGGAAAAAATAAAGTTTTAGACGAGGCTCCGACGAGGTCAGAGAGTTGTCTATCAAAGTATAAATTGCTCGGTAGGGATAAGGGGCGGGGGACGAAGTAAGCCTTTAAAAATGTATCTCGCGCGATGTAAAGCGTATTTATTATACGATCACCTTACAAGCTCCGCAGCACGCCGGACGCGATTAGCTCTTACACATATTAGCGCTTAAGAAAGCGCGCCGGGAAGATAGACGAGGGGGTGAGGGGTTGGAGGATTTATTATCGCGCCAATGAGGTCTCGGGATAATCCGCTGGATGCCTGAATCGAAATGGAAATTCTGAAGCGAGCGGTTAAACAATCGGGCGCGTTATGCATCCCCGACTACTACCACACCACCGCACTCCTACTAACTAATCATTTACTGTACCAACGGAATCTACGGAGTTAACATCCGCGGAGGAGGAAATAACTCTACGTTCGGCCTTAACTCCGGACGGATTACGCTCGGCAGACATTTTGAGGGAATGTTTTTTTTTTTTTTTTGTTTTTTTTAAAAAAAAACCGAACGATACGTGTAATCGCAGTCCTTGTGGCTGATAGATAATTTAACCCCCGTCCCCGTCCCCCCCGTCCCCCATAGGCCCCACCGTGCCCGTGTGTCCCTGGCAGCGCCGCGATTATTTACACACGAGTCCGCGATTGGAGAGAAATAGCTTTTCCGCACCGCAGGAACGGTGTTGAGCCGTAATTGCGCGCGATATGCATAGGTTGCGCAATGTTTCTGTAAACCAGGGCGCCCGGACTCGGTGGAGCGGCGCGGCGAGCACGGGATTGACGTGACGGGCCGCTCGGCGATCTAATGGATTCGCTTTTCGTTTCCGAAAACCCTTGCGGAACTCCTTACGGACAGCCCGCCGTCGTCCATTCAACTAAAACACGCTCTCGAGGCTTATTGTCGTTTTCTGTTGTTTTCTGTTGTTTTCTGTTGTTTTTAAGATTTTCCTAACATTTTCCGGCGTGCTTAGCCTACCGGTTCGAGGCCGACCGCTCGTTAGATAAAGTACCTGTCCTCGCAAGACTTCCTCCGAGCGAGCTTCGCTTCACTGGCTAACCCAGCCGCCGTTTTTAAAACTTACCCCCACCGCCTCGTTATTCCCTCCTCCTTATTCAGCCGACAAAGCTTTTCGCCTACGCGAACCGTATTGGCCGTAAGCCAAAGCCAAATAAGCTTTCCCTCCTATCAATATTGATCAACAAAGACCTGCCCGATCTAACAAAGAAGACCTTTTAATATTGAATTACGCTTCTCTCTTTCTCTCTTCTTTCTTTCGTTTTTTTTTTTTTTTTTATCCGCAAGAGCCGGAGTTGGTGACGATTGTTCACGTGGCCGAATGCATCCATCCTCTGGTACATAAGGTACGTAAGCGCTTAAACGCTTTGGCTATTGTCGTACACCGAGCATTTAGTCCATTCGAAGCGCGTAAGCGCACGTGAAAGGTTAAAGGTTGCGACGCGGGGTGATATTATAATTGAAATATATGAGAAACGGCTGTCGAAGCTTGCTCGGAGTATCAAGTAACGCGTGGAGGAGGAGGGGGAGGGGGGAGTGGAAAATAAAAAGTCCTCGTTACGTAATGGCTTGCGAACGGGACTGTAATTCCGTAGACGGATTTGACTTCTGACATGTTCCGTATCATAATATGTATTCTAAGAGTCAGCGTTTCTCGGCTTCGCCGCCATTTAAAGTAGTTTCCCGAGTCGGTCCTGAGCACGCCTTCGGAGGCCTCGGGTCAACCTTGTCGTCCGAAGGTCTCTCCACGGGAGTAAAAACAAAACAAAAAAAAGAAAAGGAAATAAAAAAAGATAAAGAAAAAGAAAGACTAATCGGAAAATTTAAGCAGGCAACGGTCGACGAGTCGAGTGGATGCAAGGGAGGAAGGAGGGAAGGAGGGAAGGAGGGAAGGAGGGAAGGAAGGAAGGAAGGAAGGAAGGAAGGAAGCCGAGGTCGCATATGCAGCGGGAAGCCGAGGTCGACTTTGACGCAGGGGACAGCGAGTATCAGCGAGCTTCTCGCCTTACTTCCGGCTCGTCTACACTGTGCTGCACTCTCTCATACGG
Source organism: Ceratosolen fusciceps (assembly GCA_018883505.1). Taxonomy (NCBI): domain Eukaryota; kingdom Metazoa; phylum Arthropoda; class Insecta; order Hymenoptera; family Agaonidae; genus Ceratosolen; species Ceratosolen fusciceps. Next base: position 5,335,674 of record RCIC01000010.1, read on the forward strand.
CACCATCCGGCACGAGCGGCATTCTCACGCTCATCTGCATAGACGCGGCTGCACACGCATCAATATTCACCGAGACAGAGACAGAGAATGAGAGAGTGAGAGAGAGTGTGTGTGTGTGTGAGAGAGAGAGAGAGAGACGAGTCCGGAAAACGTTTTGCCGGGGGGGAGAGACGGAATCAGAGAGAGAGAGAGAGAGAGAGATCGTGGGGCAATGGCGGTGAGACGGGGGGGGGCGTTTTGCATATACCGGACCCCCCTCGTATTAAACGCGGTTTCTTCACTCTGTGTGTATATAAGCTCGCCCGCTGGGTCATCCCTCCGTACATGTATACGTACATGCGTATATAATTGTATACCTACCATGCAGCCCTCGCCGTGCTCGCAGCTCGCTACTTACTCTCTCTCTCTCTCTCTCTCTCTCCCTCTCTTGGAGATTGAACGAGTGACATTCGCCTTCCCTCGACTTTTGGCTCCGGCTCGCGCTGCGAGTCTCCTTCCTCCTCTCTTTTTTTTTTTTTTTTTTTTTATTTATTATTTCTCTTTCCCCGGCTCTCAGCTTTGACTTACCTCTTTCTTTTCACGTTTTATTAGCGCAACGTGCGTATGGAAAAAGGCAGCTGGAGAATTTACGTCTTATTTCGCTCTTTGTGTCCACTCGACTTGACTGAAAAATCGACTGGCAGCTCGAGAGCCGCGCACGCCCCTCTCCCCGCGACTACCCGCCCTAACCCTCGCCCCTTAAGGTAAGGCGCGCGCGCGCGCGCGGGCACGGAGGTAAGCGCACGGAGGCAAGCGCACGCGGGCACGAGACGACGGAGCGTCGCCGAGACGAGAAATCGCCGCTCTCGGTTCTCGATTCCGCTTTACGAATTCGCGTTTCTAATTCGTAATTACGCCGGCGATGCTCGGCACTCGCCACTCGCCACTCGCCACTCGCCACTCGCCACTCGCACGATAATTGCCGCTCAAAGAAAGCTGAAACGTACAAATACATTTGAGCATTGATGCCGGACATTTATCGGCCGCGAAATTTACGCAGTTGCGATAAAACGTGCCTCTCGTCGCACATTTTAAATACACTCCCTCCTATGGATGGGAAACGGCTACTTTCCGGAGAAAAGTAATTGAGAAAATCGGCCGGCTCGTCATTACGGGCATGCGTACGCGAACGACCGAGAAAACGAGAAAACGAGAAAACGAGATATAATTAAGGATTCGGCGTTCCCGGCAATTTAGAAGAGTTTCAAGCGCCTCTGTTGCAGTTCGTATTAAAGATTATCATCTCATTACAGATCAAAATCTTTCGGGATAAAGGAGGATTTATATATGCACAATGCGTTTTGTAAGGCAATCTATAATCGATTAATAGGGATTATCTGGAGAGGGGGGAGGGGGGGGGAGAATACCTTTAATTTGCCAGTCTGGGGACGTTACCCGAGCTATTTAGCTTATTATATTAAAAAAATTGGAAGGCTATTGGGGCGGGGGGGAGGGGGTGGTGGCAGTCGATTCGATGCCTTTATACCGAGACGATTATCTTTATAATAAAAGGTGAAAGATTGGGAGCGGTCGGGGGAGGGGACGTATAAAAAAAGAGAAAGAAAGGGAAAGAGAAGGAAGAAGTAGAAACGAAATCAGAAGCGAATGTTAAGTTATTGAGATAAAGAGGAGAAAGTAAATATTTTATTTCGTGTTTGCTCGCCGAGCACATGTCTTGCCCGATAAAGAAGTAACCAAACAGTCTTTTTAAGAGCATGTAATTCTCGTCTTTTATTAAAATATTGATGCAACTCTGAATTTATGGCCGAATGAGAATTTTATACCATTTCATTTTCTTCTTTTTTTTTTTTTTTTTTATCTTCCTTTTCTGTTCTTTTCTCTTTTCTCTTTTCTCTTTTCTCTTTTTTCTTTTTTCTTTTTTCTTTTTTCATTTCATTTTAAATGGCCTTGCAGAATTATATTACGCATCTTTATCTGCAGGTACGTTTACGTAGCAGGTACATAGATGTGGATAATGATTGTTCATAAGTCGATAATAACGAGCAAAGGATTCGTTTCTAACCGAATGCCTATAAAAGTACAAAGAGTTATGGCGTTATGGGCGCGTCTCCCTCTCCCTATTCATCATCGGGAACACATTAAGTACATACGTACGTAAGCGGCATTCACATGCTTTTTTTTCCCCCTTCTCTTCTTCCTTTTAGTTATTGTTGTTGCTATTGTTGTTGTTGTTGCTGTTGCTGCTGTTGTTTTATTTTATTATATTTTATTTTATATTATCATCTTATATATGTATATATGTATATATATATATATATAAGTTTATTATTTTTTCGTACAATCGAGGCATATTGTATGGAGGGTCTGGCAATTGGCTCGGCAGAATAGCGAGCCAATGTTTCTTAAGAGACGATTTAATAGCAGAGCGGATCGAAGGAAACTGGGAATAGCGTCGATAAATTATTGGCCGTTTGTGCGGCACTGAAAGAGTCGGCCCAACAAAAGTCTCGGGTATCGCGATTATCGAATGTAAGCCACTCGTTGTGCGGAGGGAGAAGGTCCGAGTAAGATGGGAAGGCCGGCGAGGGGCTGGGGTGGGGTATCATCTTGTGGATGGCTAATAGGACGGCGGGACAGTAGCAGCGGCGGCGGCGGGAGCAGCGACGGTGGTACGAACGGGAGGAGCAGCGGCAGCGGCGACGACGACGACGACGACGACGACGACGACGACGACGGTGGCGGCGGCAGTGGCGGTGGCGGCGGTAGTGGCGGCGGCGGTGGCGAACGGTGGCGGCGCTCGACTTCGGAAAGACGTCGAAAGAGCACTTGAAAAGAATCAAGGGTAAAATGATAGGCGTACCGAGTCGGTACTTACAGCCGCGGACACGAGGACGTATGTGTATCTGCACGGGCGGCGAATCGTGCAATTTAAATAATTCCAAGAATGACCCTGACCCCAGTTAGGCCACAGGGTGACCCGCGCGGCAACAGCCGGTGATTACAATCACAATGGGGAGTGCTGGCCTTTACGGGGGTAAAACAGGTAGCTACGAGTACAAATGTACGCAGCCTACTAAGACGAGATGCGGAGCCGGCGACCGAGACAGAGACCGAGACCGAGACAGAGATCGAGACCGAGACAGAGACAGAGTGTATAAGAGCGAGAGAGAGAGAGAGAGAGAGGGAGAGAGAAAAGGGGTCCGCATACATTATCATCCGGATCGCTCCTCCCGGTCTCTCGGTCTCTCGGTGCCTCTCTTCCGATCGGCCGCGCGCAGCACCGTCGTGCACGCCGGCTCGGCTCCCTCGAGCTCTCTGCCCCTCGTCTTCCCGACGCCGGCGTCGCCGACTGCAGCCAGCAGCGGAGCCGCTCGCTCGGGCCGCTCGTATCCACGTATGCGATTGTGCTGCGAGCGGAGTCTCGAAAACGACGGGTGGGCACACGAGCCGCTGAACAACGGGATCCTGATTAAACAATTTCCTTGGCAGCACTTGATGCCGCTTCCCGGCCTCCTCGCCCCGCCCCAATCGACCGCTCCCTCGGATATACATTACTTTAATGTCGAGTTAATTATTTTCTCGTGCGCCGCCGAGCTTTCCAATTGTATCGGGTACAGAATCGTCCTCGCTCTCCCTCGCTCTCCCTCCTCTACCTCCTCTCCCTCCCCTCCCCCCCCCTCTCATCCATGCACGTCACCCGGGCCGCCGCCCTTATTGCCCAATAACCCGGGCTACCGGCATTGGCCATCGTCGGCCGTCCCGTCGGCCCTGGGCTTGCCATTCCTTATTATTGCGAAAATCAATAATGAAAGAAAAAACAAACTTGGACGTTCTGGGACCTATGGGGAGGGGGTCGGGGGTGACGACGAAAGCACGCGAAATCACACGAAAGCAGGCGAAAGCACGCGGATGCACGGGGATGCACGGGGATGCAGAGTTAGACAGAGTTGGGGAGACGGTTGCGGTTGCCGGCGAGCCCGTGCGTCCCGACGTTACGTTTACGTCACGTAAATCCGTAGAGAGCCGGGGAAGAAAGTTATTATCATTGCGATAATAATGGGCCGGCGCTCGGAGCGGAGGTAATACAAAGCGCAATGTGGGTCTGGCTGCGATAGACTTTTCACTTTGTGGGTAGATGACGTTGGCGATGAATCGCACGGGGAATAATGTTTCTTTAGATAAGATCGATAGCCGGGCATTGCGAAACTCCCGATTATGCGCTAACGATCGTACGCCGCGGCGAAGAATGAAACTAACGAAAAGGACTGCCGGGTAGATAGACAGAGACGGAGAGCAGACGGCCACTGTAGACAGGGCCACGGACCCACACACGCACGCGCACGCGCACGCACGCACGCACGCACGCACTCAAACCGACAGAGATAGAGAGAGAGAGATAGAGAGAGAGAGAGTTAGAGGGAGGGGCGGGAGGGAGGGAATTTCAGCTCGACTTGGTACGAATATACTCGATAAAGTTCCCATTGGCAAGATCAAAGAACAGCAGCCGTACCACAATGAGTCAATGTACTTATTCCGCCACACTTTATCTCAACGGGCAAGAGTTGCGGAGGCAGAGACAAAGCGAGGGATGAGGAGGAGGGTGACCGGCGAGAGGGACGGGGGACGTACGATTCACTTGTTTACCTTCGTTGCATGTGCTTCGCTAAGCCCGCATGTGCGAAGATAAGAGAAGAGAGGCAAGAAGTGCAGCCCGCTGCCGTATTCTTCCCCCTCCCCCCCCACTCCGTCCCTCGATCCGCCCGTTCAATTCAAGGAGGCGCACACGTACATACGCGCGTTGTTTCCCTCTGATGCTTTATGGCTTTGGGAATGCCCGCCGCTGCTAGAATTGAATTTATTTAATCTGCCGATTGTATATGCACTCGCGATAAAGACGTGACTAATATATATATATATAAAAAAAGAAAAAAAAGAAAGGAACAAGGGGGAGTCGGGGAGAGGGTAAGTACACGGCGGCGCGCTGATTCTTGCTTAACGGACAATCCAATAATTTCATTCGCCGAGGACTCGGTGATCGATTGCCTCATTAGCCAGTAATTACTCATTACTCCGCTAGCATTCCGTAAAATGCAAATACTCGTAAATCATTTCCGGTTTAAGATACTTCGCGTACATTGATTTGCGCACAATAAACAAACAAATAAATAAACAAATGGATAAATAAATGGATAAATGCGCTCGAGAATCAAGACCAAGTGACGTAGCTTTCGGACTCGCGTATCAGCGCCGAATGCGCGTAAACGTAAACGTACACGACCGCGCGCATACATTTGGGAAATGGGTTTTCGGCCATAATGGAGCGAGACGTTTGAAATGATAATCGATCGCCGGGGCTTTCTCACGGTCCGCGGCCGAGCTTCGATTAAAATAACAGAAGCCCTGCTTGCGTAATTCTTAGAGGCATCCGCTGCATCCGGAGCCGATCAGCGAAGAAATTAGCATGAAAATGTCCGGGCGTCGTCGCGGCCAAGTGACGGAGCCATTCGACGTGAGACTGCTGAGGGGTTATTGGGCACGAATGTGCAGCGAGGGGAGGTGGGTCGGTCGGGAGGTGGGTCGGGAGGTCGGGTGCTGAAAGGGAAACGCTAGAAAATTCAAATAGGATAACATATGCCGCGAAGGGCATAATAAAGCTTCCGAGTAATGGCTTAAAGGTGGGAAGGTACGCACGCGGTTCGATCGATTCCCCGGGCCGATATTCTCAGCGGCAAGTCCGTGATGCCTGTCTGTAAAAGTCTGGGAATTTTGTTCGAGAGCGCGATTCACGTCGTCGTCGTCGTCGTCGTGGTGGTGGTGTGGTGGTGGTGGTGGTGGTGGTGGTGGTGGTGGTGGTGGTGAAGGCGACGGTGGAGGAAGGATAAGAGGCGATAGACAAGTTGAAATAGGCGTGACTGGGAGTCGGGGGCGGGAGGAGGTAGAGGAGGGTCCGATCGGAGATGTATAATCATCCATCCCGGACGGGGATAACGCCGCGAGGGTTTCAATGCTGCGGTTTTTGGATTTCCAGGCAAGACATCTTGAACCACACGCGCGCACTCTGGGAATAGTCCACCGACTACGCTCGCGCTACAAGGGGGACAAGGGGGAGCAGGGAGTGTGGGACGAGGGAGTGGAGGCGAGCGTCGATTAAGACGCGCAGGGGCAAGGGTTCGGTCGGGGCTAGTGGACGTCGCGCGATTCCTCCGCGCCGTATCGACTCCCAGCCGGACATACGAGAATACCCGACAGAAGAACCAGTGGGGTGGATGACGCTTGCCGGGGACTGGGCGATAGGGGGGTGGTCGCGGGGCGGGGCGAGAGTACTTCTGGTGCGCCTCTATGTAGTTGTGCCGCGCGCATGCAGATGAGAAGCCCCGTAGCGGATGTTAGCAGGCTGCAGTTAGCGGGGCCGGGGAAACAATGGACCGAGCCATTATGTCCGTCGAATAATCCAAAGGCCCGTCGTACTAGAGAGCCTCTCTCTCTCTCTCGCTTCCCCCCCGGTCCACCATCCCCCTCGGCGCTCGCTACTACCCGACTGTCTATTGAGGACGGCGAGAGCCAGGTTGATACGCATCCCGGCTGCGGGGTTGAGCTCTAGCCCACAAGGATAGAGAGCGTTGGACATGGGGTTGGGGAGGTGGGGGGGTAGTGACCGGGCGGTTCTGGGGCAGAGCTAATTATTCGCAAATCTTCCGGGTGGATGTTGAAAAGGTATGAGAGGCGAACGGTGGACGGCGTCGAGTCGTCGAGTACTGGGCATCGGAGTCCGTAGTCTCTCTCGCTCTTTGTTCATCTCCGTCTATGGAACGCGACTCGACTCGACCTTCGAGACAATAAGCTCGGCCCTTAAAATTGAGTCTTTGGACGGACGGTTATTGGGGTGGGCGGGGTGAGGTACAGGCCGATAAGAGCGAATCCTGCGAGAGACAGCTAGCACAGCTGTACGTGGTGGTGGTGGTCGTGGTGGCGGTGGTGGTGGTGGTGGTAGCGGTGGTGGTGGTGGTGGTGGTGGTGATGAGACGTGATGGTAGTCACAGAGAGAGAGAGAGAGAGACTTAGTGAGAGAGGGGGGGTTAGGAGGGAGGGAGGAAAGATAAAGAGCGAACGCTGTCCGATTGGGTAATAAAGCGAGAAAGGCACGTGCCGGCACTTGATGTCACTCGGAAAGATGATTAAGCTCTGGCAAAGATATGCAAATTAAGCGCTCTATTTCTGTAGCGGCTCCGGTATATAAATAATGACCCTAGAATAGCGGCTCTCTCGGTCTTTAGTGGCCGCGGTCCGGGGGAGCCGGCGCTTAGCTCATTTCTTAATAGAGTGCCGCCAGGTAATTAACGCCGTCACGCCGATCAGAGAATACAGAGTGAGAGAGCGTGAATGAGAGAGTGAGAGCGAGAGAGAGAGAGAGAGAGAGAGAGGGAGCGAGAGAAGCGGAGCGCCTCTTCCTCTCGGCCCCTTCTATTCTTATTAAGTAATTATTAATGACACGCGATCTGGGATGTGGGTAGGAGCGTCGCAGCGGCGTCCGTCGCTATTATTATTACGGACCCATTGAAGAAGCGCAGAAGGAGCAAAGAAGAAAAAGAAAAGAGAGAAAAGAGAGAGAGAGAAAGAAAGAAAGAAAGAAAGAAAATAAAGAGTGACTGTGACTCACCTCGGGATCGGTCGAGGAGGGACGCTTGAACACGTAGAGCTTGGCGAGCCTCTCGTAAAGGCCCGCGCGTTCGTATAGCCCGCGGAAGGGATTCCTCGTGCTGAAGAAGTCGAGATCGATGTCCAGGATGTAGGGCATATCCTTTTCCGGTAGGTACTGACGGAGCATCGCGCCGATCAAACCAAAGTCGTCCACCTGAAATGAGCCATATGCATAAACATTCCTCCTCCCCCTTCCCAGCCCGCCATCGTCATCCTCATTCCCCTTCTCCACCCGCCCTCCCTACTCCTAACTTCCTTTAGCCCTTCTTTCTCTATCTTTTCCGCTTTGGACAGCAAAACAAAAACATAAGCATAAACAAAAACAAAAACCGTAGAATATAAAGGTGGATAAAGCAGGAAGGGGGGCGGGCGTCCTTGTCCCGGGGACAGTAAAAACTGATGGAATCGAGATCGGCGCTCGAAGCTCTTTTATTTCCAGGACTAATCAATTTAATTAGGCCCTCGATTCGACTCAAATATTTACGCTTATCAATGCGACATTAAACACGCCCCCCACCCCGCCCCGCCAAACAAACCTCAGCCCTATTAATAGTAACTTTCATTATTATTCTTATTATTGTTGTAGTTATTGTTGTTGTTGTTGTTGTTGTTATCATTATTATTTATTTTTATTTTATTATTATTATTATTATTATTATTATTGGCCGATACGACGATTCAATATGAAAACCACAAGTTTGCTCAATGCCGGCATCCACAATCATTAAGTAGTAAATTATTTTTTTATTACCGAGCTTCTCGTGTACCACGCTTGTTTACACTAATTGAAAATGCCTTCGTTCGAGGCCCATCTCTGCCTGTGTACAACACGAGCAGACAATGTTATGAATTTTATAAAAACTCCTCTCTCGCAAAACATTGATTTTGTCCACCTTATTAACCCCTTAATTATCCCCTCAAATTTAATGACTCTGTACTCGAAACCTTGTCAGCAATGATTGTCTGTATTCAAATTAGCCTGTCCCCCTCTCCCCCCATCTCTCTCTCTCTCTCTCTCTCTCTCTCTCTCACGCTGCTTCGAGTCTCCTCTTCTACCAAAAGCTGAATATAATTAATTAACAAGGAGCATAAACTGGGCGAAAGAAGTCCGCTGTAGTTTTCAGACGAACAATTGTAAGTACATCGTGTACGTACAAGTTCCATCGCATCGCCGTTTCCATATTTATTCTAATTCCAAATGAGAATTGCAATGTCATGCAAATCAAGGCTTTAAACCAACGAGTGATAATGTTCATTACAACGCAACAAGTTCATTGCTCATTCCATCTAAACATGCTCACATGCACAACGACAACAACGACAACGACAATGTCTACAGGCATTCATTCGTATAGCCACCGTGCAACCATAATAGGCAAACCACGGGTTTTTATTTTCCCACCAAGGAAATTAATCATATAATGGCAGTTCGCAATTAAGAATTATTCATTTATTCTTAAAACAAGACACGAGTTCTTACTTCTTAAACTGTTGGAATAAAATTAGTAATAATAATAATAATAGAATCGTTTAAATTTTTGGAAATTATTCAGGACTTGCATCTTAGATCTTGCATCCATAGATCTTTGGGATATGCGTTATCCGTTATATGTAAAAAAGAAATATATATATATATACACATATTTTAAATAAATCAATACGCACGTACGAATGGATGAGTTTAAATGCGAATAATAATATTACTTATAGTGATAGCGATACAGTGATTTTCGCAGTAATACTAATTGTAATAATAATAATAGTAATAATAATAATAATGATGATGACGATAATGATAAAAGGGATATTGTGTTGTGTTGTTACAGGGAAGCCTGTGGAACTTTGCCTGGAAATACTCTAAATATATATATATATATATCTATATATATCGAAGGTTTATTATAGGTTGAGAAGCTTCAGAGGAAAGTATATTGGTTATAGACAAGGTATAGATAAATTTCGTCAATTACAAGAAAGTTCGATCGATGTAAATAAACTGGCGACACTTTAGTAAATAACACGGCGACGAAAAGAGAGAACATAATTGGAAAATAATGTAATTTGCCTGCTCTCCTACCGCAGTTTAGTTAAATTAAAAAGTCGCGAAAGGAGTGGGGTGAGGAGGGGAGGGGTATGGGTGGGTGGGTGAGGCAAGTGGTCGGGTATAAAAGCGTACCGTTGGTGAGGGAGCAAAGGGAACGGAGCTTGCAAAGAAGATAAGCACGATAAGCAAGATATTGAGCAGAGATACGTCCCTCCCCCCCTTCCCTCTAGCCGCAGCGACGAAGCATAAAATCGCGTATCCTGGCGGCGGCTCAACCCCAACGGCCCTCTGGCTCCCTCTTACGCAATTTGACGCGGTTAGTTGTAACGGGCACCGCTAACCCTTTATCGAGGCGGACGTAACCCGTTTTTTCGTCTCCGCCGCGGTCTGAGGAAGGAGAAAGAAAAAAAAAAACAAGAGAAAGAAAGATAAAAGAAAGGCGAGTGGAAGCTCGGCCACGGGAGGACAAAAGCCGCCGGTTGGCCTCCCGCGGGGAGTGCGGAGAGTAGGGTAAGGGAGCTTGCGAAGAGCGGTAAGAGTGGAGGCTACGGATTACGAATTATGAAAAGCGGACAAACTGTGACAATGGCGCTTCGGAACCTCTCTCTCTCTCTCTCTCTCTCTCTCTCTCTCTCTCACTCTCACTCTCGTTGCTTTTTTTCTCTCTCCTTCGAATTCGCAGTAATAATGAGCGCGAAAGCGATCGGGCCCCGAGACTCGCGCCGCCGCTCGATACTCGAGCCTCCTTCCCTCCCTCCCTCCCACCGCCGCTCCTCCACGACCCCTTATACATCGTATACGGTGGTACAGTACGCGGCGTGCGTACGCGCTGACCCGAGCACGTGATTAACGAATAATATTTTTCTCTCTCTCTCTCTCTCTCTCTCTCTCATTCGCTTATTTGTTCTCCTCGGGGCTTAAATAACGTTTCGGACTGGGGGGGGGGAGTCGGGGGGAGGCACGTCGCCTACATTGTTTTCCCTTTGTTCTTACAAAGGTTTTGAAATTTCTCTTTTTCAAGCGGCCGGGCCGCCTCTCATTGTCAAGCCCACGAACCTTATTCCCTCGAAAAACGCGTGTACGACGTAATCGCGAGCAACCACTCGTCTCCAACCCTCCTGTCCGGTTCTAAGATAAACTATTGCCATTAGCCGAGTGCGTGGAATAATGCCGCGTAATCGTTTGCCGATATGCTACGCGCGGGACTCTCTTACGACGAGCTCCCACAGCTCAGCGGTTATTGGGGATGGAGGGGGGAGGGGGAGGGGGTGGATATTTAACGAGTTTTATCGATTCGCTGCAACGTACCGAAGAATCGCGCGCGTCTCTTCTTCCCGTAATAATACGCGCGGCTTCCTCGTATATATATATATATATATATAAATGTATTTGCAAAATAGTTCGACTAGCTGCAGAGGGAACGCAGGGGACGGCGCTCGTTGTTTGGGCGACGGGGGGCGAGGGTGGAGGTAGTGAAGGAGCGGGCATAGCGAACGAGCTGGAAGGAGGAAAAAGCCAAGAGTAAGAGGAGATAGTTCATCGATTATACCGATGTATCGTGATTAAGTTGTATTGCTCTATATGCTAATGCGCTGCATTGTCTTTCAAAATCAAGACAAAAGCTCATTGTGCCCCGTATAACTTAAAATATATATATATATATACATATATATATCTGCGTTTCTATCATTCTTATAATTATAACGCTTAATCATGTCAGCTAATATTTTTGCCATTTAGATTTCAAAACGTCATCCAGCAATACGCATAAAGTAAGGTTGCCATTTCTTACGTTACTTATTCAAAGGCATCTCCGAGCGCTGGGCTTAAGAGAATAAATAACGTTCAAGAAATCGTTAACCCTTCCTTTCCGTCGCGTCCCTTAATTGCCGATCTTCACGCGCCCCCATCGCTCCTTTCTACTTACGGCTTATTCGGCCTTATTCGGCCTTATTCTGCCTATTTGGGCCTTATTGGTTTGACAAACGAGGGCAGATTAGTTTCGGCTGTAACAAAAGCCGCAATAAATGCTCGATCGAAGAAACTATCAAGGAAGTATTTTCATAATCGTTATATGTATATATACTTCAGGCTAACCCCAATAACCTCCGTACAATGTACGTATTATTTGTCCATTGAATATTATTAACGGCCCCGAATTTAATATAAGCAATACGCGGTCGATGCACGAGCGATAATACAGGCATTTATTACAATATTCTTCTTCTTCTTCTTCTTCTTCTTCTTCTTCTTCTTACGTATAGGCTAGATACGCATGGAAGTAAATAAATAAGTATAAGTATAAGAAAAAGAAAAAGAAATAGAAAAATAAAGAAAGACACGATACGCGTGCGCGTACGTTAATAAACGTGAGGAAGGAGCCCGTAAGGGGACGCCGAAATCATTGTGCGAAGAATCTAGATCCGTGCTCGGCGCCCCGAAACCCCCTTACTTATTGAATTCCAAGTCGCGATTAGAAGAGTCATGGACATAGGCGACACGAAAGTGATCGCCGATACTTAAAACCTTAATTAGATTAGGGGCAGAAACGGACGGCGCAATCCCACCTCCCCTCCCCTTAACATTGACGGGGCAATAACATTTAGATGATTATTAATGAAATTCAATGTGAATAATGATAAGGATGTACGTGGACTTTGTAGGAAGGCAAGGATATTTAATATTATAAGGACGCATTGGCCGTTTGACCGTCGTTTACGTCACGTGACAAACGCAAGTCGTACTCGCATTGGAATATCTCGCGTTCGTACTAACGATTCCACGGAAGTAATTCCATTGGGCATTCGATTATAAATAATTGCCCGTATTATGGCCCCTTGATATGAAATTAATCGATCGGAGAGGCCCGATTGTTATTAATACGAATGCGTGTTCCCCGTTTCCGTGCCGAGGACAACAGCTGATCGGAGATTATTGACGGAGGATCGATATAAGCCAGTCTTATTACCCCGTATTCCTAATTATAGGCCAGAAATTTAGTGGCCGCTGTAAATACAAATCCGCTGTATTACCCTGGAAGCGTCGGCGGTTCGAGAGCAAGGTAAGCAGCGCCGCTCGGCGAACCGCTCTTTCTACGTATCCGGACGATCGGCCGGGGGCTGGGGCTGGGGGTGGTCATATTTATTTATGGCCGACAATGTCTAGTAAATTCAGCATTGGAAAGCGTGTATGGGGGGGGGGGGGAGGGAAAGAAAGGAAAGAAAAGAAAAGAAAGGAAAAGAATGGAAAAGAAAGGAAAAGAAAGGAAACGAAGAAAAGAAAGAAGTTGCGGGGAGGGTGGAAGGGAGGGAGGGAGGCAGGGAGAGGGAGGCCTGCGCCGCGAGCGAAATGTTCGCGTAATTGAATTGGCGGTGGGCGTAGCGGGGCCGGTGGATGGGCGCTTTCGTCGGATTAGTGGCCAGTTCCGATGAAAAGCCGATAATAATAAATTGATTTAAGCGAGGCGGGTCGTGGTGGTGGTGGGTTGGTGGTGGTTGGTGGTGGTTGGTTGGCGGGTTGGGGTGGGGGGGGGGGAGGCTCGCGGGCCCCGGGATTACCGACAAATAATTTCGCAGTCGCCGCCGCGATCGCGCGATTTCGTCGTCCGCGCACGACTCGGCTTCCCGCCGCACTGGCACAAGCGCGCGGCCGCGTACGTGTGTGTGTGTCCCGTAGGCAGACAATGCAAAGTGCCACGGACGCAAGTCAGATGCAGCGGCGCTCGACATACCGCGTACGTGCGCGCGAGCCCGTAAACGCGCTCCTCCTCCTCCTCCTCCCCCCACCTCGTCCCTCATTATTTTTTTCCTTACCGTCGACATTTTTTTTTTTTTTCCCCCGCCCCTCTTCCGCTCCCTGGCCGCCCGCCCGCTATGCGCTCTTTTTGTCTTTCGACTCGTTTTTTTTTTGTTTTGTTTTTTTTTGTTGTTTTGTTCTTTCATTGTTTTTTTTTTGTTTTTTTGTTGTTGGCCCCCCCCCTCGCCCTCCGGGTTGACACGGACGGCCAGAACTCGGCCGAGTCGGCTGAGTCGGCGGCGCCGCGGGCGCACACGATCGCTCGCGGCGATGATCGAGCAGAATTTTTACTCCGACATTATTAAAGGCGTTGAATTACTTAAACCCCAAACTATTTTCACGTGGATCTCCGCTACTTTGGACAGGTTTCGGCACGGAAAACTTTCCGATGACCTCGTGAAACTCTCCTCCCCCTCCCCAATAACCCCAATAACCCCCGCCAACCCGTAGAATTATGTGAGCGTCGCATGGCCGACCATTATTATTATATTATTACGTTCTTCGTAAGGAATTAATTGGAGTAATTAGATGGAATCGTTAGTTTCGTCACACTCGTCGACTCGTCCCCGCCGTTATTTATTATTCGTATTATTCGTATCATTTTAATTCGTAAGGGCGAACGTAATAGTGCATTCTCGATGATGTTGATGTTAAGAATACACGGGGCAATGACGAAAGGCCGTAACTCTTTGGAAATGCGCGCGTAATAAGCTCGATGAATATATTTGAATATCAATCAATTCTCTCGTTGGACGAAAAACCGTTAGAAATTGAGTAAAACAATGGGGATCGGGAGGCATGTATTGCTTCATTAACGCGGACGATCGCGGGATTATTGGGGTCGGATGGGGGCGGGGGGGGGGAGATAATTATTTGTTGATATATTGGAAGAAAGATGTAATTACAACGGTCATGAATAATAGACAAAATTTTACAATTCTTTAGCGCTTGACGAGTATGAATATAATAATGCTTAAATCGCACTTGCATCGTGTAATTTACTTGAGGTTGCGTTGCAACGCAACGCCACCCTATAATATTGCCCTGTGATATTGGAAAAATCCTCCTTGTGCCAAAAAGAAAAACGAATGTTAGACAAAGGAAATTGTTGAATGGCGTTGGTGGTGGTGGTGGTGGTGGTTGGTCGACGGACGGATCGGGGAGGAGGAGGAGGAGGAGGAGGAGTAGAGAAGGGAGGCCTGTACGGAAAGAGCAGTAATAATTTTCAATGAGAGTGCAGCAGCAGCAGCAACACTCCGATTATGCAAAATGGGATCGAGCGTCAAGGAATAATTGAGCTATAGATTTGTAATGTTGAGGCAATAATAGAGAAGCGCAGCAAAAATATAACGGCAGGAGCCAAAATCAACATTCCCACTCGAATCTCTGGCATTGCCGGGGTATTCATCGTTATCGATTCTGAGAATAGGGCTTTATAGGTACGCGTAGGTTTTTTAATGGCCTTCGACGGTGCTCTCGACGGTGCTCTCGACGGTGCTCTCGACGGTGCTCTCGACGGAGTGAAACTACTTGTAAAATAATTCACCGGCCGCCCAAGGATTAGGAATCGTTAATCGAGGGCGCGGTATCGCGTGGCCAGAAAATCCCACTTGTGCGTAAAATATTTAATTTCCTGATTTCTGATACGGACGAGTCGTACGTAAGAGCTCTGTAATAAATAACCCCAATAACCTTTAAATATCGAGCCGATCGCTGGGTAAACGCCGCCTGTGTATACTCGCTAATACATTAATGGCGCACGCGTCAAAAGGTTTTTCTTCTTCTTCTTCTTCGTCTTCGTCTTCTTTCTTTCTTTTTTGTTCCCCCTCCACAGCCTCCCACGTCCCATAATGATGCGTAGGTGTGCTTAATCATTACCTAAATATATCGGCCTCGTTCCTTACCGACAGAGCACAAGGGCTGCAGGCAATGGCTCGTTACGACGTACGACATTGTAACGACGAATTAATATTTTTCAAGAGTAGCGAGAAGGTTATTGGGGACGAAAGGGTTTTTTTTTTTTTTTTTTTTTTGCATTACGAAGGAGTACGATATATTTTTTGACGAAAGAGTGTATTTTTTAAGGAACGCGTTAACAATCAATTCACTGCGGTTGCGGCCTTGGCTCGCGTGTCAAAAGTAACGGACATTCTCGCCGCTCCTTCCCTCTTTACGAAGCCAATGGCTTACGTAACATCGACTTGGGAGCACAGCATCCGGTTCCTTTAAATATTCCTGCTGCTCTTCGCTCCGCGGGCAATGTGGAGTAGGATGCGTGAAACGAGCCGACTATACCCGGCCGATACACACACAGAGAGATGCATAGAGAGAGAGAGAGAGATGCATAGAGATGCATAGAGAGAGAGTGAGGGGGGACGGACGGACGGACGGACGGACGGATGGATGGACGCAAGAGCCGAGGGATTAAAGGTGAAAAGGTGGAAGGGAAAGAGTTGAGTCGTCGGAGGTCGTATTAATTAAAAGTGTTGGGCGTATTGTGGTGGGCGACTGTTGGCAATCACGCTGGGAAGAAACTAATAATACATAAAGCCGAGCCGAGGACCGCGGCAGATGCGTCCTGTCAATCGCGGCTTTGTTCCGTCCGAGGCTCCAGAGAGAGAGAACGGCGATACACTCTAGCTGGGGGAAGCTGACTCCGACGCCTCCCTGCCGTATACACGCCTATACATATATACGTATACATACATATATATATATATATATATATATAATTAAAACAATGCGTCGACGTGAGACGAGTATATCGAGCTCGAATATCGCTGGTCCAGATGTTCTCCATTCAATCCGGAGAATTGGCCCGGACATTGGCTCGATACCGTCCTCCCCGTGCCCCGCCCTCCGCGCGGTCAACACTTGCCGCCGCGATCACGTTAGACGCTAATTCGAACAAAAGCCTTTGAAATCGACCTGGTTTGCACCGAACGGCCGATAGCTACGGCCCCACCCCCATCCCCCTACCATATATATATATTGCATAATGGACGCATAATCGAAGAAGCTCCATTCGAGCCCCCCCCCCCCCATCCCCGGTGAATTATTCTTATCCTTAATAATTCCTAGCTTATCCACTTGGTCTTCGCCTCTCGGCGCATTATTCGCCAATAAATAAATCTCCTTCCTTTATTCGCGCGAGATCAACACGTGCCTTCTTATACATATATATCCAACTCCCTCCCTCCCCCCGCCCTTCTCCCCACCACCCCGCCCATAACCAAGCTCCGCGGCTATAGCTCCTGCCTGTAAACTACAATGTTTCTCCTATTCTTTTTCGACGGGGGTCAAACGATACATTTCTCTTACTCTAATAAATCTCTGTCGGTTAGTTCCGAGCCATTCTTGGCCGCCTTCTTAGCCACCTTCTTAGCCGAAAAGTTTAACGCTCGAGGTGGATTCTTGTCCCGGGTACGGCCGAGAGTCTACGTCTAAGTCGGGGACGTGCACGCGGGGGTGAATCCGTTCGATCGCCAATGTGTCTTGGGTGTGAGCGAGGTAGACGAATCGCGGGTAGGTTGATGAGCGGGTGACGGAGGAGGCGGAGCAGGAGGAGGAGGAGGCGGAGGAGGAGGCGGAGGATGTTGGAAAGTCAAATGCACGTGTATACGTACGGAGGAGGCCGTGTAACCGAATATAGATAATATGGCGTAACAATGGCATGTATTATGTGCAAGAGGTCGCGGTAACGGTGACGGGCGAGAGGGGTGGGGTGTTAGGGTGGGTGGAGAGGGGGGTGGTGGTAAAGGTGGACTAGCGAGCGGCGAATATACCGATGTGTATGCATGATGGCTACGTACTACGTACTATGCGCGACGGCTCTCGCACGCCTGCACGATTTCTATGAGGAGTAAGAAGACGAGGGGGCGGGGGGGGAGCACGGGCCGTGTGTAGCGTCACGCGTATCAGTATGCAAGTTCGACGTAGGTGCATCCGGTCTGCGTTCGCTCGCGCAAGCTCAAGCGCCTTCGCGTTGCATTATGTATCCCATTCGCCCATCAATGTCACGCCGCGCCAGCTCGCCATCCAGCGTTAATAATAGAATAACAACTTGGATTTGCCACGCCACCGGCAGACAACCCATTACCATTGCGACCGACTGAGAGAGACACAGAGACAGACAGAGATACAGAGAGACAGAGAGAGAGAGAGAGAGAGAGAGTGAGAGTGAGAGTGAGACAGCGAGCATTATTCCCTCCCTCAACGGCCTATTATATTCGATCCCTGGGTAGAAAGGACATGGCGGCAGCGGGGCAGCTCCATTACCTTCTTGCCGATATCACGATATTTCGGAACGGTGTTGCATCGGATTTAGAAATCCTCACCGGCCGCGGACGCTGCCGATCGTCGTTGCGATATACCGGCTCTTCTAGATCGGCACCGTTTTTCTGCCTTCATTCTCCCTTCTTCGTTTTTTTTTTCCCTACTTCTGATTAATCGCCTAATGGCGTGAAACGGCAAGGGGACAATCGACGTGATAAGCAATGTAATTTACACGTCAGACGGCGTTGCCCGGACTCGGCTTAATGGGTTGCGGGTTGGGGTTGTTGGGGGGGCGGGGAGGGAGGGGCGTTTGAAAGAAATGAAACGAATGCGGTGAGCTTTGTGCGAAATTGCTATAATTGGAGTAAAATTTCGCAAGTCCCACAGAGGACTTTTGTCGTAGAATTCGCTCGGGAGACGGAGAGAGAAAGAGAGTGAGAGAGAGAGGGGGGGGGGAAGGGACTCGGTGCTCTCGCTCGTGCAAACTTCTCTGTTTACGCGAAAAGTGAAGGACTTGATAGTCGAGAATTACGACATAAATGAGACAACAATAAAAGAGCACCACGTAGAGCAAGAAGGAGAGAGAGTAGGAGGGAGAGAGAGAGAGAGAGAGTGGTAGGGAGGGAGGAGAATTTTTAATCAGGCATGTTACTGCCAATTACGGCCGATTTAAATGAGTTACTTGCCGAGTTAAAAATAATCGACTACCATTGTCGGCAATTAATGTCAATACGTAATCGAATAAACTCTCTTCAATTGTTTCTACTTTACTGACTTTTAAGACTTTTTTTTATTCCCCATTATCTTTTATCTCCTCCGTTTCTTTTTCTTTGCTTCAACATCGGACTCCATCTATTTAGTCATTAAGAAATTTTCACAATTTACTAAATATCCCGATTCGATGTTGTATCTTTCCTCCAATAACCTATCCACTTTTTATTTTTTTTTTCCTTCCATTATATTATTTATATTTGCTCCAATCAAGCGAATGCAGTTATTTGTACGGAAATAATAAACGTTTTCATTAGCCTCCTTTCGATCGGGGCAATTTTATTATTACCATCATAAATATTTATGTATGTCGGCTAATAGCTTTTCAAAAGACCTGTCATTTATAAGAAAATCGACTGACTAGGAAAGAAGGAAGGAAGGAAGGAAGGAAGGAAGGAAGGAAGGAAGGAAGGAAGGAAGGGAAAAAGACTGCGAAAGAATTTAAGGCTTTGAGATTCTCACGATCTAGGATTTCCCTTGCTTTCCTATATAAATAATCGAATGAGCTTAATTACGGCTGCCGATGATACAGATAGAGCGGGAATCTTGGAATTGGTCAATCGGCTCGTGTAATTGCTGGCCGGAGGAAAAATAATATATCACTCGAGGGTCATATAATTAATGAAATATAATAAAATACGTTTTAAATAAAAGAGTTTTATTATCGAGGCTCGGGAATGGCTCGGCCGGGAAAAGTCAATGCTCATTGCGGAAAATTAATTTTATTCCCGCGGCTTAACGCTCCAAAGAATTTTAATGCGAATATCTATTCATAATTGGCCGCCATTTTTAATGCCGTATAACTTTAATTATGAATTCGGCATTATTAATGTCAATATCGCTTATTCACCCACACCCGCACCCGCACCCGCACCCACACCCACACCCACGGAGCCATTACGTTATTACTCTTTTCCTTTCTCGTACTTTTTTTTTTTCTTTTTTCTTTTTTTTTTACGTCATAAGGCAGCCCCTCTTGCGCCGTAATTGAAAATAAAAGAATGTTTAATACGAAATTTCTCAACGACGCTGCGCCGCCGCGGACGAAGCTCTCAATTAGGATCGACCGTAAAAAAAGACATACAATTTCGCGCCCAAGCAGTGCGCCATTCATTTTCGCACTTGAGCCGCGCTGCGCTTCGCCTCTCTCCCGCCTCTCCCGTCTCTCCCGTCTCTCCCGTCATTCACACACACACACACACGCGCGCGCGCGCGCGCACTCTCTCCCGCTCATGCTCACTCTCCGTATCTGTTCACTTGCGCCGGAAATACGTTTAAGGATCGAGAGATCGTTCGCCCGTTCGGTCGTTTATTCCCTTTTACCCTCTCTCTCTCTCCGTCTCTCTCCGTCCGTCGTGGTTATATTCATGTTCATCGACCTTGGAAAGTAAAGTTGCGGTAGCGTTTGGCGCGCCCGCGCATAGCGTCGTTCCCTTGAAATAAATTAATAAAGATAAGGTTTCGCATCGGATGGCTCGAGACCGCGCGCGGCTCGCTTTTCAAGCAGCCGAGAGAGAGAGAGAGAGGGGGGGGAGAGCCGGGCAACGGGGGTTGCCGCGCGGCCATGAGGCAGGGAAGGGCAGGGAGGGGGAGATTGAAGAAGGCACCGCGCCCCGGCATATACCATAATTGTCGGACAATTACCTGGACTCCTCCGTCGTATTATATTAGCCGTCCAGGGCGAAAAAGTCCCGAGTATTGTTTGCCCATAGAGCGCGATCGGGATGGGGTGGGGGGAGGAGGAGCGAACTCTCCGTTTAGTTTTTCCTTATTCTTCTATCCTAGCCGAGCCGCGCATACACTTCAACGTCCCCACAGTCGATCGTTCCTATAGCGCGTTAAAGCGGTATCCTATAGGCTGGCCTCGGTCGGTGCGGGCCTCAGCGGAGAAGCGGCAGCGAGGCCGATTTCGCAAAGCCTCCTCGTCCGTCCTCCGCTTTTTCAACTCATTCCGTTCACTCGACTCATTAAGCTCTGCTGCGTAAGAAGGAGTCTCCGCGCTTTCGGCAATCTATATTCGGCAATATATATACATATATACATACATATATATATCGACCGTCATCTCGGCCAATCCCGTGCAAATCGCCGGTACAGAAAAAAAAGAAAAAAAAAGAAAAAAAAGAGAAAAAAAAGAAAAGAAGAAGAATTACGGTGGATATACACGGTGAGCCTTCGGGCTTCCGGGCCACTTGTGACTACTGAGCTCGCAGGATATCGAGCGATATCGGCATTTCAACAATAATAATAGTAATAGTAATGGTAATACTAATAAGAAGAAGAAGAAGAAGAAGGAGAAGAAGAAGAAGTCGCCGTTGTTGCCGGCTCTGATAAAACAGAATCGGCTTTCACGGGGGCAGGGAAATCAAACTGCTTGGCAAAGTCCAGTCTTGGCATGCATTTCGGGGAAATACGCTTTCGGCCCTGCTATTTATACCCCTTCGGCTAAATATAAAGATAAGAAAGAGGAGCGATTCGAACTATGCTTGAAACAACACAATAAACAAGAGGGGCATAGTGAGGCGGGGAGAGAGTGAGAGAGAGTGAGAGAGGAGAGGGGAGAGGACAGGAAAAAGCGAAGATTGTATAACACGAGCGCGAGAAGGATTTATGCGCTTTATTTATTTTGATTCGATAGAAGCGGAAATAAGTTTTATAGATAACGATGAAAATGCCTCCTAACTTCAGTGCAAAAAAAAATTAACATTTTACGGGGCTTGGGGTGGAGGTGGGAGGGGGGCGACGAGGGGGTAAGTAAGTTCATCGAGGTTCAAAGTTTGAAAAATGAGTTTCCCCTGGAAAGTGAAAGGCAACGAAGGCTCGCTGTGGGCGCTGGTATCGCTATTACGTCCGTTATTACGTTAGAAATGGGGTGGGGGAGAAATTCGCTCGTAGCTCGGCTCCGAAAGGTCGAGGGGATGACGTTCGACGGTGCACAGGCTCGCGGCCCCTGGTCAAAGAAGCGCACGGGATAAGAGTGGGGCGACGACATTGTCCGCGCTCCGGTATAATTAGCTGCGGCCCGGAATTAATTAGCCCCGTCGTTTTGCCATCGAGTTCTCGGAGAAGGCCAGAGGGGCGGTGGACGGGGGTGGACGGGGGTGGACGGGGGTACGCGCCATCTCCTCCCACCCCTTTTTTCTTAAACGAGCCCCCTCGCCCCGACTTCCGAGGCTAACAATGTCCGCGCGATAATTGTTTATTCAATGCGAGCCTCCTCCTCGCCTCCTCCTCGCCTCCTCCTTGCCTCCTCCTGACCACCGCCTCCCCCGCCACCGCCAACGTATCGTTACGTGACAGTGCCGGGGTAAGGAGCGGGGTAAGGCTCATTAGTCGTTCGAATAACTAAGCAATGCACTGGGCGGCTGGCAATGACGAGCGCCACACCGAGAGACTCGACCAAACGACGAAGGAGAGGAGATAATAGCGGAGAAAGTCATCCGATAAGATTTCACGTGCCGGCGTCTCTTTTCCTCCTGGATCACAAGTCCATAGCAATTCCTGGGCTTTGGACCCTCGCCTACGGCTCATTGGAGTCATTGGGAGGTTATTGGGGTCATTTGGGAGGGTTATTGGAAGGGAGGTGGGAGCCGCTCGACACCTACAGGCAATTAAGGAGGGGGGGGGAGGGAGAGATTTAAGCTCGGCGCGGCTGAGTCGAATTGAGGAAATTCTTACGAGGAGGTAGCGGACACTCGAGGTCACTTGAGTGACTCATCCGACGGTGCGGAGTGCACTACGCTGTACATCCATTAGGCGAACGGCGGATTAATGCATGGAGCGACAAGTCCCGGGAAAATATCGACAGAGGACGGGGGCTCGACCAGCTCGAAGTCGCCGCTCGAAGTCGCCGCTCGAACCCCAATAACCTCGAGCGGATCTATTACCGTTACCCTCATTATCGCCATCCAGACAAACGTTTATTATTATTTGCGTGGACACTGCTACTACTACCACCGCTACCGCTACCACTACCACCGCTACCACTACCACCGCTACCACCACCACTACCACCACCACTACTACTGCCGCTAATGCCGCTAATGCCCGTTATCCCGGGCGTCGTTCGGCTCCTCGGATTGTATATTGGCATTGCGCGGTCCCCTGAGCGGCAATTTTCCTTCCTCCCCCCCCTTTATTTAGCGGGAACGTAAACGGATATTATAATTGCGGCAATGAAATAACAAATTCCCTCCGATGTTTTAATGCGCCCGACGAGCCTCACGACTTCTTATGCGTGTTTCCCTAAACTTCTCTGGACTTTATAAATTTTCCCGAACTTCCCGAATGACTTTTGTAGATTTTGCCACTTTTTATTTATTAGCCAATTTATTTTACCGGCGCTCTCTCTCTCTCTCTCTCTCTCTCTCTCTCTCTCTCTCTCTCTCTCTCTCTCTGTCTCTCTGTCTTACCTTCCGTTTAAGTAATTGGGAGCCCCGGCGCACGCTCGGGAATAAATTGATGCCGATTATGGCCTGTAATTATTAAATCATAATTCATATCGGGTGGGAGGGAGGGAGAAGAAAAAGGCTCGAGCTATCGAACGGAAACAAATAAACTCCTCGGAGCCAACTCTTAAGCAAAGTATCGAAAGTATAAATTTTATTTGAATAACCTGAGCAATCGATACCTTCTCTTTTCTTCTCTCTCTCTCTCTCTTTCTTTTTTTTTATTTTTTTTTTTTTTTATATATTTTTTCTTTCACTTTCTTCCGCGTGACTTTTTTTTTCTTACACGCGCAAATAGACGGTTAATTTATTATTTATGAGTAATCGGAATAACGCCGAAGGCAACAAGAATTCCTAATACGAATGTGGATTGTCAACGGCCCCAATAACCCCCGGAATGATATGCGCGCCAGTTATTTTTGGCCAGTTATCATTCGAATGGGAATCGCGTGGGTGCGACTCGATTGTAGCTTCGGTGGCCAGGTGAATTATCCATGTGGGGGAGGAGAGGAGAGGGGGAAGGGGGGGGGAGTTTAGAGGATAATCAAAAAGAATTAGCGGGCAGGATTAGAAATTAGAGACCGAGTCGAGTGTTAGCTGTTTAGCCATCGTCGGATACGCTGGATGTATGATCACGTGGTCACGTGGCGTCTTTTGGCTTTCGTAAAAGGATTTACGTAAAGTTCCGAGAAGCTGGATTAGAAAAACAACAATGGATCAGCTTCTTATCGAGTTTTCGGATCGTTTAAGGCGTCGGTGGAGGCGGTGGAGGCGGTGGCGGCGGTGGCGGCGACGGCTTGTGATGCGCAACTCGCAGCGATTTTAAGTAATCGTTGAATACGCTCGAGGATCATTTGCAATCACCCCCCCCCCCGGAGCACTTGAGCCAGCCGGTCGGCTAATTAAATATCGCTAGCGAATAATACAATCCTATAAGGCGGCCAATAATAAGGTAATCCAATAAGAATGAGGAATCGCGTAAGAATGTAGGAGGGCCGGCATAAATCCAAAGCCGGCCACTGTAATCGTGATAAATCAACGGGGAAACGCGTCGAGGAACGAGATAAAAGTGCGAAGAATTTAATCAATCGGCAATAATAAAATAAATCCTCGTGGCCAATGACGGAGCCATTAAAAATCGCTAATATGCTAATACAAAGAATCTTTTATAGGGTACCAACACCACCACCACCACCACCACCACCACCACCACTACTACTTACTACTACTACTACTACTACTACTACCACTGCTACTACACGACGCTTAGAAAGCTTTTCTTTTTTTTTTGTTCTTTTTTTTGTTTTGTTCTTTTTGTTTCGTTTTGTTAAACCTACAAGAATCAACAGTATATTATCATTATTATCATCTGTCGCGTAGCCTTGAAAATAAGGATTGTAAATTCGACTATGCAAAATATGCGGTCGCGCAACTATAAGACTCTGGGCGCCCGATTAGCATAAAATTGCAATTCCATTAATACAAGTTATGAATAAGAATGACGAATGGCCCACAAATAAGGAACGTTTAATAATCGTAATCGTCAAATTATTCCAATAAATAATACCGAGGGCAGCTTAGATACGTACATATATACACACATATACACATATATATAGACATTGACCAAAAGCGACATCGGAAATGTCAGAAATTCGCGTATTATCAGAGGCGAAGTCTTAAATATAAACATTGGAAGCTTCTTTTCTTTTTTTTGTCGCTCGTAAATAAATGAAGGCAGTTAATAGTTATATTGGGCCAATGATCGAGCGTCCTTCGTATTCCTTTTAGTACGTACAACGAGATGAATTGCTTACGAATTACATCCAATTATCGGGCATTAATATTCAGTCGGGGCATGCAACTGCTTAATCTCAATTTTGACAAGCTCGTAATGCTCGCGTAGACGTGCTCCGGCTATGTAGTACATAGGAGCCGAGGATTATTTTTTTTTTTTCACTTATTATTATTATTAGGCTTAAGACTGGAGAACAAAAGGGTGAGCGGGAGGAGTTGAGGGGGGAGGGGGATGGAGGAGCCAGTAATTTTCTAAGATCCGATAAGAGAAACGACTGACGCTCTATTCTATTTTCTATATACATGGTATTATTTTATCCGGTGACGAGAGCGAGGGAGAGTGAGAGGGGGTGAGAGCGAGTGAGAGGGGAGGGAGGGAATGGAAGAAAATCAGCGGCGAGGCTTCTATTCGCATACGTATACGCTTAGCCATTTTACACGGCACTATATCAAGCAGAGACGGATTTTGAAACTCGGAGCCTTTAAGAGCGATCCTTTATCAAATGATTCTAATAACCGCGTCTCTCTCTCCCTCTCTCGCCCCCCCTCGCCGTCACCGAGACTTTTATGGGACGCGAGCGAGTGAGCGAGCGTCTTCGAGTGGCGAAACTCTGGCTAACGCGCACGGATTGAATAATTTTCATCCTCTCCGGCAAGAGATGCTGGATCATTTTTGCAGAGATAACATCCCGTGCACAGCTGTGTACGTACATACGCGTGGATTGCGGATACGTATATGTATGTATATGTATATATATGTACACGTGTCGGTTAAAATAAAATGGACCTCGGTAGAGTTCGGTAGAGCCGCGCGGAGATAAGGTCGACACGGCTCGAGACATTGCTGCCATTAAGGTGTTAACCGGCCAAATTGAAAGATAGGTGAGCTCGTTATACAAAACTGGAATAATCTACGCAACAATGAGGAAAATGCCGCGGATTTCAGTTGCCTGGCATTTAAAGCATATAAAAGGAATTTTGCAATTGAAGAAACGCCGAGTTAAAAGTCCGGCCGAGCGTACTCACTCGTCTGACGGATGATTTTTATGGGTCGGGCTCGGTGGGTGGGAGGGTGCGGGGGGCGGATGGAAATTCGTAAAAGCGACGACGACGACGACGACGACGACGATGATGATGATGGACGGGGCTGCTCGAGATCGCTGAATCGCTGGATCGTCAGGCTGTGCTCGAGGTGCAACGTGCACCGAGAAGAAACGAAACGGGGTCGACGCTGTGGCGGGGAGGGAGAGAGAGAGAGAGAGAGAAACAGAATAAGAGATAAGATTTTATTAGAGAAAAATACGTCGGCAAGGGAAGGCGGGGGGAAAAGTCTCAGCTTACCGCGGCTAATTTATTTCCACGGAGTGGAGAAATAGTGGAATATCGGCCTAGCCCTCTCCCTCTCTCTCTCCCTCTCCCCCGTCCCACCCTCCGAAGACTCGGGGCCACGGCTCTCCTTC
This sequence comes from Ceratosolen fusciceps, assembly GCA_018883505.1. Lineage (NCBI taxonomy): Eukaryota > Metazoa > Arthropoda > Insecta > Hymenoptera > Agaonidae > Ceratosolen > Ceratosolen fusciceps. The sequence goes on from RCIC01000010.1 coordinate 5,361,962, forward strand.
CGCCCGCACCACCTTCTGGCCGTGGAAACTTCGCTACGAATAATGGCCATCCACGGGAATAGAACGCAACCTCGATATCAGCGATGCGAGAACCGCGAGATCTTTTCGCATGCCATTTCAAGATCCTTTTTAATTGACTTTTTATTCGGCCGGGGCGCACGAAAATTACCGACTCCCCGGTAGCTCGGGGGCAATGTGGGAGGCGCCCCCCCCCACCAACGCCTCCTTCCACGCTTCGGTAACCGTGACGTAATACCGAGCAGGAGCTCGTAATTAAAAGGAGATGGCGAACTTTGGCCTTTGCATCGGTTCCTTCGGCCAAACGTAAGGCGAAAGCTGCCTTAGGGATTTAGCACGTGACCGGCATTACCGTCTCGATGACCGTCAGCCGAACAATTGACCGCGTAATCCACGAGCCAACGGTGTTTCATAGCCAAGCGACTCTCGTAACCCTTCTCCCCTTCTCTCTCTCTCTCTCGTCGTTTTTCTTCTCACCCCCCGCCCCCACCGACGTTTTTTCTCTTCACCGTTTTACTTATATTTGTGATTGAAAGCGACTTTTGTGGTCACGGGTCATCGTTACACGTCAAAATCTAAGAATAGATTTTAAGTATACGCTTTTCTATTTTTATCTATGCCTTTTGAGACCGTTAGAAGGATCATAAATTTTGTACGCTCCGTGTATACGTACGTACGTACGTACGTGCTGCAGCACATTTCCCTCGCGGTCCGCTCGTCCCTCTCCCTCCCTTCCCTTCCCTTCCCTTCTCACGGTTCGCTCGCACCGCTCGTTTACGCGCGCGCGAGTCCTCCTCCCCGCGCCCCTCGCTCATCCCCAAACGCGACGATTTTTCCGTCCCTAGCTTAAGAGATTTTCCAAATATTTGAGGTTGTTATCGCCGCAATAGGATGGTCGGGCAGTGGGCCGAGAGGCCGGCGCGGTGAGAAATAAAGAAAGAAAGAGAAAATAAAGAAAAGAAAAAAGAAAAAAAAAGGTTCAACGTACGAGCGAGAAGGATGGATCTGTTTTCGTGGCGCGGCGCAACTCGGCGGAGATAAAAAAAAGAAAACGGAGAAAAAAGGCTTAACGGTGCTGTCTTCGCGATATGCATTTGCGGCCGTGGAAACTCCAAGGCAAACAATAGTGCTTTTGATGATTCTTATACTTTACACGCATTATATCATATCTCCTCCCCCCCGTCCCCAGTCCCCCCAATAACCGTCCCGACCCTCTACTGCTCCGTGCCCCTCTACCCATCGCCCCCCATCACCCGCGCACACCCGCTCGCTCGCAGTATACGTATGGGGAGCCGCATTTTCTTTCGAAACATCATGTAAGTCGCGAGGGCAAAAGGAACAGTAAGCGCGATTCTCTCCACCTCGTCGTCGTCGTCTCTCTCTCTCTCACTCTCACTCCGTCCCTCCCTACCTACCTACCTACCGAGGATCGCGCAAGGACTGCTCGCTCACATTCGCAGATGAAGCCGCGATAACGCGTATAAAAGCTGTATCTACATTGAGCTCGGACAGGCACCACTTTATTCTCCTACCCGGCCGCGAAGCGCTTACAAGTGTTTTCCATTTGTCGCGCCTTCCACTCACTCTATCCTCCTCCGCCTCCTCCCCCCCTCCTTCCTTCCTTCCATTCTCAATGTCGGCGCGCGTGCACACGCAAGCACACGCACACGGAGAGAGAGAGAGAGAGAGAGGGGGGAGACGCGAGCCCCGTAGATACGTTGACGAGGAGTGACGGGGGCCCTTTCGGGATCTCGGTATCCTCGGCCTCGCGAATCTTTAGTTCCTCTTACGATTCTCGCCGACTCTTACGATTAATTTGTAAAACTCGACGTGCATAAAAGGTAATTGTTGTTGCGCCCTATCGCAAGATTAGAGACGATTATTACATCCTCCCGGTGAAAAAGCTCATTGTTGCAAGGCTCGGGTTGAGAAGGGGGAGGGGCCCAGACAATTGATTAGTTATATTTATATATATAGGACAGGTTAGAGTCCGGTTAGTAGGCGCTAGATCGGAGATCTAGATTATTTTCAATGCTAATTCGTTAAGTCTAACGAATTCAGGGGCTTTTCACGCTTTTCACGGTCGTGTACCAACGTAGCGCACCGCTTACGAGCCACGAAAATATCGCCGAGCACTCGCGCATCCGCCCGACAGACCAATTTCGTTTTAATTGCAATCGCTCGGGTTCGGGATTCGGATCGCCGATCGTTATTTAGAAAATGAAAATTATGGGAACTAGCCTGGCTACGCGCAATGATCGAAATCCAAGATGGCGTGACTTTCGCCGACGAAGCGTGGGAACACACACTACTTACGCATCGCATACGTAAACCGTATTTACCTCGTTATTGGGGTTATCGGGGGACTTTTTTAAGTGGACCGGCGTACGCCATTCCCAGGTATATGCGCGCGGACGATGCAGAAGTAGCTCAAGCTCCGGGGCTCCGGGATTCCCTCGAGCTTTACGACACACCTAAACAATGGCTGTACTACGATAGAGCAGCGGTGAACGCCGGAGGAATTCAATTATTCGAGAGGATCGTCGATTCTTTTTGAAAATCAATTATAAACCTCTTCTTGCTCTACGGGTTCGCGCTCGTGTGCCCTCTCTTATCTGATCCCTCGTAAATAAATAGTCTTGGCTTGTATGCGGATAGTTCAAGGCCAACGATATTAATGCCACGGAGGTGGCATTAATAATAATGTGGAACTTCAGATCGTCAGAACCGCTTCATATGACGTATACTTGTAATTGCTAATTAAACATCAACTTCTAATTTAAATGCTCCTTAAAAATTACCACCACCCCGCTCCCTCCACCCTCGCTCCCCTTCCCATCACCTTTTCGCTAAATAAATTACTTTAAAATTCTTAAGATTCTTCACTTTCTCTTCTCATCCGTATACGTTATATATATATATATATATATATAGAAGCCGATGTTGTTAGCTTTAAAGTTAGACGATATTGGTGAGGCAAAAGACAGTTTGCGTTTCTAAAATTTATCCTTCGCACGCTTGTGCTTGTGTTGATCGGTACGGAGGAGGGGGAAGGGAAGATTTTAGAATTTAATTGATTAGGAGAGGCATTGGCTTATCTTCGCGATAATTCTCAGATTTCCAATCTCCTCGGCCTCATCTCCTTTGCCTCCCCCCCACCCCTTTCTTCCCGTTTGCTCTGCTCGTATATTAGCCGGGGGCAGAGGTGTCGTCTCGAGCTTAAAGAGAGGAGGTGGGTAGGGGGGGGGAGGGGAGGCTGGAGTCGATAGAGGCTGGACACGCGGGGGGTCGCGTGCGCACCATCGGCCGACCCTCAGCTTCCGCAAAAACACGATTGCCTAGGGAGGCTCAGGTTCCGTAAGGTGTCCCCCCGTAATGCGCTGCTGCAAGCTTCGCGGTAAAGCCGGGGCAGCCTCGGCGAGGCTTAAAAAGCAATGTGCAAAGGAGGGTGGGGCGACCGGAGGCTGAGACTCACCGGGGCCAGGGAAAATAAGAGGACCGGCAGCTCCGTACATCCTAATGGACCGGCTCGCTTCGAGTGAGGGATGGAGGGTGAGAGGGAGGGAGGGAGGGAGAGAGGGAGGGAGAGAGAGAAAGTGCCATGTTATGGCCCAAGACCGGGGATGTCGAACTGTCCGGTCTAATCGACAAACTTCTACTGCCGATCTCGAGATCTCCGAGGAGATTCAGCCCGGGGAAAAATGCCCTCGTACACGGCGGCCAATACTTATCCTTTTCCTTTTTGAAAAAGCCAACCGGAGAAGCCATTACACGCGACGCATTGACGAGGGGATCTTATCTTTTCGCCGGTCTCCATCCCTCTCTGTACCCCTCTCCCTCCGCCGAGCGACCGACCGACCGACCGTCCAAGCGACCGTCCAAGCGACCGTCCAAGCGATCGAGCGAGCGACCGACAGACCGACAGACCGACAGACCGACAGACCGACAGACCGCGGAAAAGCTTGGAAGGCGTAGTATTGGCTGCGATAACTCTTTCGGCTTAAAAATCACTCTCGACTTATCGAGTGATCCAATTTTGCCGGAGATTTATTGGCCCGATACCTTCATATCGCGGACTGCTCCCGATGCAAATACGTTATTCTCCACTCTCTCTCTCTCTCTGCCACTATCCCCGTCCCCAATAACCTCCTCGTCAGAGAGACAGAGAGAGAGAGAGAGACACACACACACGCACAGACACACAGAGGCGCTCGCAGGGTCCGCTCTCTTCGTATAAATATGCAATCGAGCGAGCGTTTACAGCGAATTTGACATTGCGGTTGACATTGGGAATCGCGGGCGGACTCGTTTGTGAATTGAGCCAAGGGCTTGTGGAACCTCGGCTAGCCGCGTATCCTCGGGGAGGCCGAAGCTCTCGGAGCCCGTAAAGGTCGTTGGGGTCGGACACCGTGTAGCGGGGGTCAGCGGCGATGGGAACCTGTTCGATTCTTAAGTGAAAAGCGAATGGGATTTCGCGGAAGGCGAAAGGATTGTCGCGGAGAGAAGCTCGTTAAGCGGAGGATGGAAACAATGAGGGGGATAATAATTTTTTGCCACCCACTTGCGCGACAACAATGGCTTCCCACCCGAATGACGAGCGACTGGGGCAACAGCCGCCCGAGCTCACGGCGATAGATCACGCGACGACGAGCCTTGGTTACTTTCGGTAGAGGAGGCCCCGATCCCGCTCCGACCCCACTCCGACTCGACGCCCGTCACACGCGTCGGCCGATCCTTCGCCCCCCCCCCGAGTCCCGTTCTTTTATTATTTATTTATCTATCTATCTATTTATTTATTTATTTATTTGGCGACGAGGTGGAGGTTATTGGAGGTGGCTCATACGGTCATAATGCGACGAGCTTCCTAAACGTCGCCGATCCTCTGCGATACAACAACGAGGTGTTTCCGAGCGTACAAGAGAGAGAGAGAAGGTTGAAAAATAATACGCCATTACGTTATTACAGAGCTTTCGCGGGATATTTATTAGGATTTATTATGCGTTTCATTGTATTGCCTGACTTTCCAAAGCCATGCAATGAAAGCATCGCTCGGCTCAATTATACGAACGAACGAATTCATCAGCTAACTAACGAACGGCGTAAGACCGATATTATTATCCTCGTCGTCGTCGTCGTCGTCGTCGTAATTAATATTGGGCGCGCAGATCGAAAGCCGAGGTCGAAAAAGTGGGCCTAACTAATTGTCGTCGAGTCCGAATGTATTTAGAACGTTAATTGAGAGGCTCGTTAGCTTAGAATAGCCTTAAAGCCCGTGGATCTTTGACATTGATCTATTAAATTAATTTGCGTTTCGAAGATTAAAGAAGATAGGCAACGTCATTGGTTTTGTCGGATGGATTCGCAAAGGAGCGTGGCCAGGTAATACGTAGGGTCAAGGTCGTATTAGGCAGGTTTTCGTATTACGCGTCACCGAACGGTAAAAAGCAAACGAGATAAAGGGATAATACGTAGGGAGTAATTAATAGTATCGGTATAAATGATTGTTAATCGGTCTGATGCCGTTGTCTGGGGTGGGGTGGGGGGGAGGGGGCACATAAATAATCATACATAGTCGCGCAACGCTAAGGCTACTAATTATACATGTGAGTTATATTGAACGTTGAGAGGAGCGGTTAATTGGCATAGTTTTAAAGGCCACGGCCTGCCCCTTCCTCCCTCGCTTTCTTCCCTTTGTCATTAATAATTTCTCTTTATTTTTTTTTTTTTTATTATTATGATTTAATTATAGTTTTATTGCCGGCGATCGAGGGATAATTGTATTCGAGCCGATCGGCAATTTGTATTTATTCGTCCTTATAGATTCATCATCTGCACCTACTCATTACGCATACATTATTCGTATTTATTTAACGATACCATCGATTTCCCAAGCCGAATAATAACAAATAATAAATATAGTAATAAGAATAATAATAATAGGAGGGAGGGGATCGAGGGAATACGACGAGGGGGAGCGGCTACGTTATTTATCGTCGTAACGAGCCGAGCTTATTGTTTCGTGATCTGAAACGGCGGTGCGCGCACTTTAGCAGCTTCCCAACGAGGTCCGCCGTTTCTTCCTCGCCCTACGTCATCGCTCTCTCGGTCGCTCTCTCGGTCGCTCTCTCAGTCTCTCTGTTGTCCTCTCTCTGTTGTCCTCTCACGACACACCGCCCCGCTTGGCCGACGCACGCCGAGACATCGAGTATCCGACCTAATGAAGCCCCGTCACTTTCCCGAACGCATTGAACCGTCATTCGGATGATAAAATGGAAATGTTTTTCAGCCAATTAGTCAACCGGTACAAGAAAATTAATCTTATATTAACTCTTGTCTTACATACAACGATCAGGCGCTCTCTCTCTCTCTCTCTCTAGATCCGACTCTCTTCGTTATTTATTCCCGATGCCGTGGCCTAACGAAGTGTCGAATTGTCGTATGGCGTTATCATTAAGACTTGGCCGAGGGAATTGGAATTTCCTCGTCTACGAATTATTGCCGAGCTATATCGGCCCCTTCTTATAAATACCGATAAATACATAAATACCGACATTTTTCATCATCGTAATGCAAAAGGGGAAAGCGCAAGTCCAAACGGATTCATCCGAACGGAGATGAATCATCGTTGCTCCTCTAATGATAATGTCACACTTCGCAAGTTTTATTAGAACTATCGTTATTACGACTTGTTTTACACGCTTGTCGATATTACCCTTACCACCAAGTCCAAGTCCCTCTCTTATACAGAACGTAGTAGTTCCGTACAGATTTCGGCCGATGTAAAACAAAATTTTCATGACATTTTAACGATCAAGAAAGATTTCAAACTCATCCTCGGCATTTATAAAACGTAACTTTTGACTATCGTTGAGTTTAGTAATTTCTTTAGCTCGCGATCGAATAACAAGTAGTACTTGCAAGTGGAATTCATTAGTAATTGCGCGGCAAATATATTTTACGGGCCATTGAATAAATAACATTGAAAGGTAATATCGAGGCATTATTCGAGTCTGCCTCGTACTGCGCCTACGGATGCATAAAATTCTCTTCTCGCGTCCTTTGTAAAAAGATTATACGCTTTATTTCATCCGATTAACAATGTGTTTGTACTCGATTTGGGGGCTTATTGAGTTTAATATAACATTAAGTTATGACTTGCTTAGTAGAGCTGTTGGAAAAATGATAGTGCAAGAGCGAGCGAGCGAGTGAGAGATAGAGGGGGAGAGAGAGGGTGAGAGAGATAGAGAGAGAGAGAGTGGGACTTAGAACGAATGAAGGGAAGAAAGATTCGAGGCTCATTGGCTCGTAAGAGGCAGAAAAAGATGAGAAGGAGAAACGAGTTGGACGGAGACTTACGGGGCAGTGGTATGTAATTGCTATTTATGTCTCATTGCAGTCTTCGGTGTACCGCCATGACAAAGAGAGCCGCGCCGCGCGCTTACCGTTTAAAGTCTTTCAAAGAACGGTCAGAGCTGGCGGTGGCGGTGGCGGTGGCGGTGGTGGTGGTGGTGGTGGTGGTGGTGATGCTGTTGCTGCTGCTGTTGTTGCTGCTGCTGATGCTGATGCTGATGCTGATGCTGCTGATGCTTCATGAAAGACAGAGAGATCGGGAGGGTGAAACGGAGAGAGAGAGAGAGAGAGAGAGGGGGGAGCCACGTTGGAAAACAACTACTTTAAATTATTTATTATACAATACTAAAAGTCCGCCTCAGCCATTACGCAAAGCATAAGTCTTTCAAGGACACGAGCAAATTGAAGTGCTCCAGGCACGAACAATACACATTATTATCGTCCTTTTATTTTTCGCGTTTTCATTTTACTTTTAGCTGCTACTCTTTTTTGCGAAAAGATCAATTTACATTACAACTAAAGTGACTGATGCTTTGAAAGCCACTGTCTACGAATATGAAAGGAAAAGCCCGCTCGATACTAAATTATTATTGAAATTATTATTTCTCTTCTCTTTAACTTTGACGCGTTAATACGGAAAAACGTGAATGCAGGCCGAAACTGCGCTAATGCAATTGTTATCCTCTTTCATCTTAATTTTCGTTTTAGCCGGTCGTGCAATAAATTGTCACGTGCGCCTGTCCGGTACACAACTGCTTAAATACCAAATGATAAAGAATATTACACACAACAGGAATGTTTCCCACGCAACGTACAATTTAATAATAATAATAATAATAATAATAATATGTAATCCGAGCGATTATTTCTTTCATCCTCGAGCCGCGCGTTTTATTTATCAATTATTGTAAACGACACTATTTTCTATGCGAAGGGATTTATTGATTTCATGAAAAATAGGATACAAATGATGTTTTACGCAATTATAATAATAAAAATGATTGCTATTAAATATGAATGAGGAAGTTTTTTAATGATACATTCTCGTGATTCGATTCGCTAGAGTTTATTGGCTCGCGGTCAATTGAATTACGTAGAACTAAATGATTTCAGGTAAATAGCGACGAAATCGTCAATTACATTTCTTATGGGATTGAAAATTTGTTAAAGATAATTTGACGTTCTGCAAATTGGATTGATTTTATTATCTCGTGGAAGGTTATTTTGAAAAAGGCTCTTACAATCTAATGGGAAAGTTGCCTTATATTACTTCCTCCTACCTCCTCCTCCTCCCCCCCCATCCCTCGTAATTTCTAACGGATAAATGGTTGACCATGGACATGGCCGGATTTCCCTATAAAGCCGCGGATTATTCGGCCGAGTCCGGTCCGAGAGATTAATTGTACAAATAAATGATTAGGCGGTCGGTGGGAAGGTTGAGAAGCGAGTGGGGCCCGACTGCTCGGCTATTCGTACGCAAATATTATTATTGTAGCGGCAAATGATTGGAAAGCAAGCAAGTAACGCGGAGACAAGTTAATTTATCTAAGAGCGGAATGAGAGCGGAGTGGTGATTTTGTTGCTCGTAGCTCTTATCTCGAAGAAGCTTGTGTTCGATGCTGCGAGGGACGATGTCGGCGTGTCGGCGTGCCAACGTGTCGGCGTCCCAACGTCCCAACGTGTCGACGTGTCGACGTGTCGATGTATCGACGTATCGATTTTCAACGATTCGAGCTTAAAAAAAAAAGCTTATATACAGACCGCGACAGCCAGCCAAACAGTCGCTCGTTTATTTATCTCTGCATTTTCTTTCTCTCTTTCTATCTTTATATGAATTTTTAGCCACCGATTAAATATCGAGCGAACGGCAGATGTACGACAAGAGTACGTGGGACAGAGACAGTTTAATTTAATCTTAAAGACAATATTGCTGAATCCTCATTCGCCGGCAATGTCAGTGTTTCAGTTCATAGTCCGACATTATAATGATTCGAGCTTTTGCATTAGTCGGCCAATTGATTAAATGCATAGAAAGTTTAAATCTCTCTCTCTCTCTCTCTCTCTCTGTTTTTTTTTATGATTTTGTCGGTGTATGTCTTTCTGTCTTTCTTTCTTTCCTTCTAATATACTGCAAATCATCTTCATTAAATAAACTTGAATCAGCATTATTCCGATTGAAACGTTAACTCATCGTTATATAAATATTTCCTCGAGCATTTATCGAGGTAAGTTTACAGATATCATTTCTAAATAAATACGGCCTTTTCATTATATGCATTATCTGCATCTCGGATGCGAAAAGTGAAAATTGCTGAAACGTTGCTCTTCTAATCTCCAAATGGCAATAAAAATCCCGATTGAATTCCTTTGCCGCCCGTATTCATTTCATTCCCTATCGGATTACTTAACCTTTCGCGCAACAATGATAGTAAAGAGAGAGAGAGAGAGAGAGAGAAGAGAAAGAGAAAAAAAATCATCTCGTTATCTATCTTGAGAGTTTAAGTCCTGCCCTCAAGTGGATTTGTTTCCAATAACCTTTTCAATGGAATGCGCATCGGTTATTCGCGCTCACTTTTCCCAATCGGCCACTTACTTCCTACCGATCGCTAAACATATTCCCTTATAAATCCATGGTGTTATTGAGGCTCCGAAGCCTCATAAGCTAATTGGCACGAATTGCTGAATGTGCAGATTGCTGAAAAAATCCGAGACTACAGTGTCAGAGATGTAAATAACAAGGTATGAGTCTGCTTGGGTTGGTGCATTTATTCACCGAGCTGCATCGTCCATTGATTCGATGGGCCTGGATAATTAAAAAGGGGGCCTGGCTGCTGCGGGAGTACTTTGCGGGATGGCCGTTTAGATATGAGTTTTGGCCACGAGACATTGTTACTGATAATCGAGACATTACCCGGCCAATTACGGCGTCCTTCCTACGGCGGTACGGTGTTTGGGCTTATTGGGGTTATTGGGGTTATTGGGGTTATTGGGGGTGTGGCATAAATTCAAGTAGGTAATTAAGGTAGGCCGAAGGGAGTGAAGGATTTGTTTAATAAGACTGTTAATGTTTAGCTATTCTAATGGATTTAATGGGGTTATAGTGAAGAACGTGAGCAAAGGCGACCTGGACGTGTGACCGTGGGCGGCGACGACGGCGGCGACGACGGCATCCGCTGAGCAGGAAATAACGAAATCGAGGAAGGGATATTTTGACCAGGCGAGGACAGCGGTCCGAAACTGATCTCGCACCCACACAAAACCAGTCGAGAGTCCCCTTACTCCCCCGCCAGCGACTCCCTCCGCCGGTCCGTTCGAGCTCAGACGCACGCGCACGCACACGCACACGCGGCTACGGGTATTATGATTGCCCGGGACTAGTCTCGCTGCTCGTGTGATCGAGTAGACGTAGGCCTCGAGTATACGTGACTAGTCATGAAGGAGTCACGTAACGAGCCGCCAACGTATTACGGCATTCCGGCATAGAGAATTAAAAAAAACTCGCCGTCGGCCTGCAAGAATTAATGCAGAGCCGAGTTGTTGAAGCTCAATTATTATTTAGGAAAACGGCCGAGCCAGGTAACACGAGATCGGCCATCAAATATTCAAATATAATTGCGCTTACGATATCCGAGTTGAGGAAATATTAAGCTTTCAATGACTTATACAAAGTATACCCGATCCGGGGGGGGGACGCCGAGATATTATCGCCGCTGCGAATGCGGAATTCTAATAATAATACGAGGACCTTTTTTTTTTTTTTTAGCCTCGTCGAGAGTCGAGACATCGTAAGGAAAATCATCGTGCGTGGTGGCGGGAGAAGAGGGGGACGCGGGGGTTTAGCAGCGAGAAGTTTATTGGTTGGTAAGCTATGGGTCTCTCATCGTCGGCTCTAACCTAACCGATATTAAAAAAATTGACAGAACGCCGTGGCCAATGGCTGGTCTATTGGGGGCAGGGAGGCAGGGGCAGCAGGGGCACCTTTACGCGCATCGCGTGAATTAATAGTCGTATTGGCAAAGGTAAGCGATAGTCATAAATAGAATCCTTTAGCACATCCGTTATGCCCCTATTGTGAAAGAAACCTCATCCTCGTGTGCTCGTCGTGCCCGACTCGAGTTTCTCATTAAAGCCGGAAATTTATCTATACAAACGGAATATTAAAGACAAAACAAAGACAAAACAGAGACAAAACAGAGACAAAACGAGATAAAGAGAGGAGAAGAGAGGAGGACCGTTCTGCCAAGGAATGGCCTGCTTCTATTGGGAGTGATGATAATGACGGGGCGAGAATGATTTTATAGAATTTTCGCTACCGAAAATACCCCGTGTGCTACGACGATGATGCCTGCTACGATGATGGATAACGAGACTCTGCGGGCAAAAGGGCGGGAGGGGGGCGGGGAGGGGAGCGGATGCATACGCCGAGCCAGTGTTGGTGAACGGGATTATTCGCATCAATTTAGATCGGACCTCTCGTGCACGGAGGCTGGATTCGGTCCCTACCCAACCCCGTGACCCCGCCCCCCTCCCCCGGCCACCCGGCCACCCGACTCGCCGCTGCACCGCTCCGCCGCTCGACCGATCCACGCTCTCGATCTTCTTACGGTGAAAATCCTCCGTTCCACGCACGCTCAAATTCAGGGTGAAGTAGACCACTGGGCGCAAAGTGAAAACACTTTCGTTTCGTATCTTCCTCTCGGTCTCGGTGCCCCCAAGAGCAGCTAGGAGGATACTCGTCGAAGAGCAGCAGCAGCAGCAGCAGCAGCAGCAGCCGAGAGATTCCGGAGCCGACCTCGATACCTTCACAATCTATTTCTCCGGTCCGTTCTAAATCGTGATTTCCCAAAGGCTTAGAGAATTTGATAGAGTCAGAGAGAGTGTGTGTTGTGTGTGTGTGAGAGAGAGTGGGAGAGAGAGTGGGAGAGAGTGGGAGAGAGTGGGAGAGAGAGAGAGAGAGAGAGATGGAGTACCACCGCTTGGACGGATCGGATCGGGGCGGCGGGATGAGGGCGAAGGTAACGAAAAAGACCAAGAGAGAGAGAGAGAGAGAGAGAATAAGGTTTCAGCTGGCCCCTCGACGCTTTTATATGGCTTTTAATGGGAGACTCGAAGTTACGCCTCGGCCTTTTTGTCACAGGGAATGCGCAGACGCAACTTAAATTCTTAAATGTTTTTCTCTGTTTTATGCAGAGAAGTTGCTTTAAGTATTTTGCATTTATTACATTTTGTATTTAGCTCGGCTGCTCGTTATCTTTTTCATTGGAAATTCTCTTTCATGAATCGTGATCTTAAATGGATTTCCGAATTCGGCCGAACGAGCAATTATTTTTTACACGAGCTAGATGATCCATTTAACGTCATATGGATCCCCGCTCGCATTTCACATTTCATTATAAAAACGTAATTGCCGGTCATTTTTATTATAACCTTAACGTCTCCCGAATATTCTTCTCTCGCTCTCTCGCTCTCTCGCTCTCTCGCTTCCCAGCAGCTTTCTTCTTATTGCCTTATATTATTTTACCTTTTTCTTTAATCTCAATCGGATAAGCATTATTGATTACATGGAAAATCATAAAATTAGGGCTAATGTTAACAACTTTAAATTAAATTAACTTACTGTCTATAAATACAGGCTTTCGTGTGGGCTTCAACTGCAATATATCATCGTCATCGTATACATGTGCGCGTATGCGTTTATGTGCGCTCGTGTGTTGAGATGAGATGGGATGAGATGAAATTTTTTAAAAGGATCGTACGTTGGATAAATGTAGGAAATGAGATCGTAACGATACGAGCAGTGATTTCCAAAGCTTATCATTTACATTAGCAAGTATTTATTTTTCGAAGTTAATTATCATTGAGGGTAAGGACAACAACAATGTACGAGCCGTTCGGAGCAGTAAAGACTATTTGAGGTGAAAGCACCTCGATTAATTCCGGGCTATAAATATTTCGTGAATTTATCCCGAGCCTTTGAATGATCGTAGAAACATGGAAAGCCTCATAGAAATCGCATGTTTATTACGATGATCGATGCTCGGCGACCCGGAGGATGGGGTTATTGGGAAAAGTGGCCACCGACGGCAGCTTCTAAATATAGCATTATCTCGCGTGTAAGGGGGGGACGGGGGGGGAGGAGTGTGGGGTTATTGGGGTTATTGGGGTCGACGGGAGGCGAAGAGTTTAAGAATTCGCGGTTCGTACGGTGCGTACGAATGACCTGAATTTATTCGTTCGCGTAAAAGTGCGAGCGCACCGCGGCGTAATGGAAGCTGCAGGAAGATAGCGGGCCCGGGGCCGAAGACGGATGGATATTATGGCTTTCGAAGCAACCGATTTAGCAAAGGATGGGCAGCCGGGCTCCCGTCGCTAGGACAGTTCCCAAGAAAATTTTGAGTCCGACCACGAGGGAGTGAATTATTATTGCATTGGCCGTGTTTTCACATTGGCTTGCGCTCGGCTAAGCTCGCGCGGACCCGAGCCCGGCCGAACCGTACCGAACCGTACCGAATCGTAACCGAACCGAACAGCACGTGTTCTAATTGCGTATACCGCGAACTTAAGTGTAATGTCATGTAGGACGCGTCTTCTTTCAAAGCTCCAAGCCGCACCAAAGCCGAGATAAATACTTGAGCCGCGGTTATTGGACAAGGACGAGTTACGGTTATTGGGGTTATCCTTCAGATGATACTTTGTGTAACGAGCACAACTTTAAACATTGGATTTATACGAGGGGATGAGGCCGAGACTCGGACTCTGACTCTGACTCTGACTCGGAGCCGGACATGCCAAATAACTCCGGGGTCATTTAGCCGGCGATCGGTGTGCGGGGAGCGGAAGAGAGGATCGGTGGATGCTTGAAACGAGAAAATCTTTAGTGCCGGGGAAAAGGGAGCGAAATCGCTGGGATGCCGGCGAGTCTTTTTGCGGATTTATTTATCTGCGATAGAGCGAGGGCAACTCGCGACAACGACTCCTCCCGAGCGAATCAAAGCATTTTTAGGACGGAAACGCGGACAGATAAAATAATCTCCTCGAGCCCTCGCCCCGTCCCCGCGACGTCTCTCTCTCTCTCTCTCGTCTTTTTATTTTTTGTTTTAATAAGAACGCCAGCGACTCGCCGCCGCTATACGAATAATAGTATTCGTATTCGCGTCCACGAATACTTGCAATATCCGCGCTCGCAAAGCTCCATCGTTCGACTCTCTTTATTTGGGTATTTGCCGGCGAGGGCTCGGAAATAGCTTAGCCCGACGATTTATATATATATATATGTATATATGTATATATATTTGAGACATGAATTAGCATCGAGAAGTTTATTGCACAATATGAATTATAGGCGGGATCTAATCTAGAAAATCCTCTTAGGGAGACTCGGGCTCCTTCTTATAAAGCTCTCTCTCTCTCTCTCACACACACACTCTCTCAGCTCTCTCTCACGCTCGTACGGAAATGTATTCGCGAGGCGCCGCTCGCTTCTTTAATTGCAGCAAAATAATGCGACTGATTCATGGTTTATTGGCATTACGAGTATTCAAATGTGAGCCGCAAATCACTTCCGCGATAAAATCATTAGTTTTGATCATAATTTTATTACAAAGTTGCTAAGCTGCCGGGTCAAGAGGAAGGAGAACGAACGAGAACGAACGAGACGACGACTACGACTACGACTACGACTACGACGACTACGACGACGATTACGAGTGGGGCAATAAAGTCGCGCGAAGCCTTTGGACGGTGGTTATTGGGGGAATGGGCGGGCGAGGGGGGGCAGACCGGGTGGAAGCAGAGCCTCGCTTCTTCTTCTACTTCTACTTCTGCTTCTACTTCTACTTCTGCTTCAACGGGGATGGAACTTATATCGACGGCTACTTTTTTTTCAAACAAACTTTCGCTGCACGAGGCAACGGTTAAAAGAAAATTCAATCGACGGTGAATTTAATAAGGGCGTCACGATCGGATTTTTATTACCGGCGAGTCCTTATTTATCGATAGAATTAAGAAGCGCCTCGACAACGCTTCCGGCTCCTTTATCCCCCTCGCTCCCGGCTCGCCCCCGGCACTTTTCCTTCCCTTTTCCCCACCCACTTCTTTTACTTTTTCACCTCCGCCGCCTATTTATTTACTCGGCGCGGGCAGATTTACTACGATGATAAATTAAACACGGGGTTATGTATATTAAATACAATACCATTAGACGTAATTACTGTAAGTAATGAGTATTGGGTAGGAGCACCATTGCATTTTATACAAACTCTACTTCCTCCATCTTCGTGTATTTATTTGCTTATTTGTTTATTTGCTTATTTGTTTATTTTTATCGTAGGAAGAGTCGGTTTACCCTCGTTTTCGCATCAATGGATTGAAAATTCATTGATGAATCAACGCTGGCTTGCGATCGAGGCTCGACATCATCGATCCCGCAGAGATCCGTATCGTTAAATTGATATCACATGGGCCGTAAAACGATTCCAAGTCATTATCATAAATTACATTATAATAGTACGTTAAAATTACAATATCCACAATAATCGAGTATTCCCGCAATATACCATTTTACCATTGTACTATTATTGCGCCCGTAACTCGATCGCTTCTCTAACCTCAATATAACCCCAATAACCCCAATAACCTCCAGCAACAACCGATATTATTAAATTTAACAAGTAGATCCGTGCGCAGGCACACACGTACACACCCACGCACACACACACACGTACACACATATGAAATCCGTTTAATTATACAATTACGTAGATAGGGAATTGTGTTTCTAATGGTAATAAATAAAATTTGGGCGCTTACTCGATCGAGGATAATGAATAATTTCATCGGTAAGATTTCTAACGATGCTTAGTTACAAAATAGAGAGATTATAAATTTATTTGGAGCACCACGAATCCAATACGTCGATGTGAAGTAAAACAATTATTTCTTTTTTAGTTGGCGAACGATCCCTTTCGTACGTGTACTTATCGGTACCACATGAAGTTGCTTTATCATTGCAATATTGCAATATTCAAATGGAGAATTATTCAAATGAATTTTTCGAATTGATTGGTATCATTAGCCTTTTCTTAGAAAGCTCGAGATAGGCATTGCACGGGGGAGCACAGGCTCCCATGCAGAGATTTATCTTACATAATGCACGGAGGATTCGCCGCAATGATTTATACGGATGCATTATGGGGAATGATGAAAAAGGTAACGAAACGCTTACCAATAAAACATTGTGTAATAACAATATCGATCCAGCAAATTAATTCAACGTCTCATTATATTACATTACTTTATAATTTTTTAGCGATATTATGGGACGATGTGCATGCGCATCGATGTGGACGTGGATGTGGATGTAATAAAAAACGTGACTTATTGAATTCGACTCTCGTCATTCGGCTCAATGATTGTCAGTAGTTGTATGATTCCGCGTCCCGCATCCCCCATCCCGCCAGGTATACCCCAACTATCGCTCATTTTTCTTCCTCTAAATAATATCATAATTCAAAGAATCGGTGACATTTCAGCTAAAGAGTGCATTCTAGCAGGTTTACCAAAAAAAAAACGGATTATAACTTTATAATTAACGAGGGTTATCGGGCGAGTCTTTAGAAAAGTGATATTCCAACACGTATTATGCGTGCGTATTCAGATGCCCTGTCTGGGTGCGGGTGTGGGTGCGGGTTTGCGTTTGCGTTTGCGTTTGCGTTTGCGTTATGTGTGCCAGCATCATTAAAAGTTGCAAATAAAACATAATTATCAAAACAAAGTAATGGCTCCCGCGAGCTTGCCGTAGATAATTGTTATCGTTTCAAAACTACGTTGTATGCCCGGCCATTATTTGATAATGTTTAATAAGCGTGAATGAGATAATTATAAAGGGAGCGAGGCGGGGTTCTTTTTATATTTCAGTTGTTTTGTTTTTTTATTATTATTATTTTGTTTTTGTTTTTTTTTTTTTTTGTTTTTCATTATACGAGAGGAGTTGAAGGTGTAGCGCGGTAAATAGAACGCGGAGGCCACTAATTAGACGTGATTTCGGGTACGAGGTAGTCACGGAGCCTCCTCGATGCTCGGCTTAGACGCGAGGGGCAAGGGAGATCATCGCACCTCCGGCGCCTAGGTCCACGGGTCGGTCCTCCTCTGTAAGGGCTCCTCTGTAAGGGCTCCTCTGTAAGGGCGACTCGATCACTGCGAGAGTTTAGAGTGGGAGCCGCGATAAATTATCAGCGGAGAGAATAAAAGCAAGCCGAACGGAAGCTGTTGTCCTTAAAGTAAGTCTAAAATAACGAATCTAAGTGGGCATCGGCTTAAAGAGGCAGCAGCAGCAGCAGCAGCAGCAGCAGCAGGGGGGCGAGGGGGTGCGGAGGAGTGACGACATCGCTTCTCGTTACCCGTCTGCACGAGTCGAGAGCGAGGATCGATCCCTCGAAACAAAAGAAAGACCGAGAAAAGTACACACATCCATTTTCAGATCTGTATCTGGCGGAACAATCAACCCCGGTCTGTGATTCCGCGTTGTATCCGCAATTACCGAGTTGTATCCTCGCCCACGCTTGGCCCACAGTCGGCCCTCCAGGTCGCTCACATGAGGGCTTCCTCCCTCCTCATCCTCCTCCTGCCTCCTGCCTCCTCCCGCTGTCTCCTGCCTCCTCCCCCTGCCCTGTACCTCATGATCCTCCACCCGACGCCACCACCACCACCACCACCACCACCACCACCGCCGCCGCCGCCGCCGCCGCGTCGCCGCTGCTCTTACTCCCGTGTCGATGGCTCCACTCCACTTGGTTTCTTCTCAAAGTCGACTCCCCCTCCCTCTCCATCTCTCCCAGTCTCTCTTGAGTAGCGTGAGAAATTGTCAACCATCCTTTATGTGCCAGCCTGTATTTGCGTGTCCGGAGCCATGGTCATTAGTTACCTAAGATATATCTGGGGACATTGTTATGGATAATAGCTATTGTAAATAATTTTCACCAACTTTCGATGTCTTATATTTTTCCCCAACATATATCCTACGAGGATTAATACTTTCGCCGTTTCCTTTTCTTTTCTTTACTCCTTTTTTTTTTATTTTTTTTTTTTTTTTTTTTTTTTTTTTTTCCCCTCTTCCTATTCCTCTTCCTCTTCTGCCTTTTCAAGACTAAGCCCACCGCTTGGCTATCCCCGGTGCCAATCCCCCACCTCCGCCACCTCCGCCACCTCCGTCATCGTCACCGCCGCCGCCGCCGCAGCCGCACACTCGAAACACGTTTCGCTCCTCGCTTATGTCGCTCCTCTACGCGCTAGTGCGTGGACATTATTTATTAATGGCCGGCCTTACGTTCTTAAATTGCCAAATGTATTTTGGCCCGATCTATCTAACAGCTTAACACAACGGAGACCTTAACTGTTTAACATGAAATTATTATCGCCGAGCAAATTATCATTTGCCAGTTTCATTCATTTTAAAATACTTCTTACGTTACATTCGGTTAAACAATGTATAACCTCGCTCATAAGCGTGTATACAAGCGCGAGGGAAGGATAAAAAAACAGAAGAGAAAAAAAAACAAGTAAAAGGCTAAGGAAAGGAAGAAAGAAGGAGGGAGCGAAGGAAGGAGGGGTAAAAAAGAAGGAAGGAAGATACTACAATATAAGCATAAATATCTTTTTTAATACGGGTGGGTCGGTAAGCGTGACGTAATTGGTTAAAGAACTATAATTCCCGGTCAGTGTCAGCCGGATTCAGAAATTTATACTTTAACACTTTTATGTCCTCTGGTAGTTCCCGTGTAAATTCCATTTCAAATAATAACCTGCTTTATTTGGATGCGCGGCCGAATCTCAGTCAAAATTTATTAACTGAATCCGTAGGCGACGCGTCAGACAATTCTAAAACTAAAAACTTACGTCGCGTGGCTGCTCCATGTGCCGGTGCACCGAGCTACGGCTAAGGATAGCGAAATATCCTGGGATCGTAATAATTTTGGGCACGGAGCTCCATGGAAACGGGGTTATTGGGGAAAACATTTTTTTATTTGTTCGCATAGGCTGTAAATAGGTGGCGGGAGGGAGGGGGGGAGCCGCGGAGTGTACTACCTTCGGCAAATAGCGCGTACCTTTTAAAATAAATTACAGCCGTACTCAGCCCTTGGATCGAGGTGGTTGGTGCCTCATTCCCGCCTCATTCGTGGTTGATTGGTGGGTAGGAAGTGGCGGCGCGGGGAAGGTGGGTCAATAAAGAATAGATATAAGTGAGGTGAGCCACGTAGACCCGTGCAATTCTATTGAGTCGCGCACTTATCCATCCCTGCGCGAACGAGGGCGAGCCTCTCCTATTGGTCAGCAGGTAGATATTAGATTGAGGAAGGACGAGGATGGTGGGACGGGAGGAGGGAGGGGGAGGGGTGGTGGAGGCCGCTTTCAACTCGAGTCACGTGCATATTTATGGATTACCATACAATGGCCGTGTTTATTAGGGAGATCCTCGTAAAGGTCTCGCGCACTCCTCCACTTTGGCCTCCTTATTCCCTCTTTCCGGAGGGGGAGGGGGAGGGGGGCGAGCGGGGAAGTATAAACTCAGACTCCGCTGAGCAGCTGCGGTAAAAGACTCGGGCGTACTTGACCCGTGGCCGCCTATGTCCAGTCTTGGTGGTAGTAGTCGGTCAACTCCCCCAACCGTCCCCCAGCATCGCCAGCAGCGGCAGAAGCAGCTTTGCCGCGAACCCGAGCCGCCCAATCCATCCACGAGCTTTCAAACTTTATCCTTTATTATCTGCCCCCTCCCCCCGCCACTGCCCGTCCTTCATTGTCCCGGCTTACGACTCCTGTCACTACCACCTTCAATTACTTTAATCCTTCCATCCCGCGATGCTCACCTCCGACGCTATTCATCCTCGAATGACTCTAGTATTTCACGTCGACGAGGCCCGCGATAGCCCCCCTTACCCCTTCCCCCTTCCCCTCCCATCCCACCCTCATTTCCCTCGGCTCCGACTCAATTTTATTAAATGATACACGCCGACAATGGTAAAAAAGAAATCAATTCGAGGCAGCGATAAAGTTAGTATAATATTTGCAATATATTTCCCGTGCCCTTTTGTCCATTATCCGGCCTGAAATTTCAAGATAGTAAACATTTCTCTTTGTTGTCAGACGAGGCCTGACAAAGAAATATCATTTGTTGCTTCTTCTTTTTTTTTTTTTGTCTTTGTTTTTTTTTTTTTTTCGTCTCGTTTCGTCTCGTTTCGTCTCGTTTCGTCTCGACTCGTCTCGTCTCGTCCCGTTTCGTTTCGTTTCGTTTCGTTTCATTTTGTTCCGTTCCGTTCCGTTTCGTTTCGTTTAGTTTAGTCTTGTTTTCTTGGGGCACAGGCTCCTTTGTCCGCGAAATTTAGGTGCCCCTTTTCAGAATTTACGAATTATTAAGCCGGCCAATATAATTCTCTCCCCGCAGAGGCATAAAAACGTAAAGGGCAATAAAGGCCTAATCGACTGAATTGAAATAAGTCGGCGACATTGGCCCGGCGAATGATCAGCGGGCACGGGTCGTGATCGATCGGGATCCCGGTTTAATTATCGGCCGACTTCCTGTGGATTAATTAGTCAGGATCGGGTGATCTAATTTATGCGCGCGGGCGCATAATAAATAGGGTAGCTGGAGGTCGCGGCCGAGGCGAATAAGCGGACCGGACCCAACTGGACCGGACCTCCTCAACCTACCTCCTCAACCTACCTCCTCCACCTACCTCCTCCACCTACCTCCTCCATCATGACCACGAGGTCATGTGAAAATCCCGAGGCCGGCAGTGCTCGGCCCGCCCAATTAGAGAAAACTTTGCCGCTGTTCGCTCCGTACGCGAGTTCTCCCTCCCCCCCCCCCCCCCCCTTGCCTCCAATCGCCCACACCATACACACACACATACACATCCTCTCGCCCATCCTCTGGCTCTCCACCTCTGGCCACCGCCACCAACGCCGCCACCAACGGTCCCGGGTCGTAAATTAATTCCTAACATTAACGAGCTTCATTATGATAAGGCCCGGAAATTTATGCCCAAAGCAGCCTTTCATCTTCGACTTTAAGGATCAGCCAGAGCACCGGCGCTTCTCCGACTCTCCCGATCAGATCTAGATCGGTCGGCAGTACTCTGCCGGTACTCTGCTGGTACTCGCTGCCCTACTAACGTAATGCTCGACTCGTCACGTTCGAGCCTATACGTACGATGCACTCGACTCGCGACTGTATTCCCTCACTAGCCAATAAGCTCGAGAGCAGCGCGACTTTTTATAGAAAAATTACGATCGGTTACCGCTTGCCCGTTCGTTACTAATGCCATAATGGAATAAGAGGCTTAATTAATTATGTAAATTGATCATAGTGCTCTCGTGTAGATGAGCGATGCCGAGATTTTCAGATTCGACTTTGTATCGACCGGCGTCATTGCCGACTTGGCTTTCTTCTCTAAGCCGTAAGAAGCCTTTCCAGGCTTTTCTCCCACGCCCATCCGCTTTCATCCGCGATTCTCGATACATTTTATTATACAAGCTAAGGGTAGAAGGATAACTTACGTGACAATACAACGATAACTTGCCCATACGTTTTACGATGATTATTATCGAGCCCTGGGTTCGTTTTCGCGCTAAGTTCTTTTACATGATTTTTTTTATTGTAACGACAATTTCGAATAATAAGTCTCGACGGACTTTGGCTCTGTGCGTCTGCTATGGTTGCCGGTGCCGGTGCGGGGTGGAGAGCGGGGTGGAGAGCGGGGCGGAGAGGAGAGGGAAGTCGAAAAAAAAGTTACACGCGCGCGCGCTTTCTTATTTTCTTATAAAGCATATCATTAAAATATAGTTAAGCCAAGAGGCCGTAAGAGGCTTAATTGCTCTCGTTGACGCCCTTTTCGTTGGTCTTGGTCTGGCCATAATGACGGGTTATACCCTGGATTATTCCGATTACGCTCCGGTTAATCCAAAATGCTTCCTTCCACGATCCCGCTTGCATTTATAACCCCAATAAACATTCGGCGGCACGAATTAACGTTATAATATATAATGATAATAATAATAATAATAATGAGAATAATATATTAATAATAATGATAATGATGAGGGTTAACGGCGACGATTCCCGAAGCTTTAGCGCCGCTAAGCCCTTTTTAAAATTAATCGAGGTAAGGGGTAAAAATAAATATCCCATGTAAGAGTATCATCGAACAATACAATAACAGTTTCACTGCGCATCTCTACGCATCTCTGCGTATTTCTGCGTATGTCGTATGGACATCGATTACGAGCTAATTAATAACGTTGCTCCGAGAAGATAAGTAATAATCGAGCGACGGTGATATTTTTATTTTCCACCGACCGTCGGATCAATTAAGATAATTAATAATGAAGAATATATATGTACATATGTAGGAATGGCTCGATAAGCCGAAGTGAGCGTCTAAATGAGACAAAGAGCTCTATTAATCCGAATGATAAGCGAGCCGTTTTCCCCTCCACCCCCCCCCCTCCTCGCGATTGGAGTGGAGCGAGCGGTGTCTCGCCGGGACTGCCGAGCCTCGCCGTCAGCTGATAATGTCCGGACGAATCGAAGGTGAGGCTCGGAAAGGAGGCTGGCTTACGATAAAGGGGCCGCTCGCTCTTGCGGAGGATCTCGGTCATTTCAAGGGACCGAGCGAACGTCGCCGGGTCCGGCACATCCCAGGGTAGCATCACCGAGGGCATGGGCGCGGGCACGATTGGCCAATGTCCTTTGACAAAAGGACGTTCCATTGGACCAAGAAAGGAACCGATACCGGATCATCGTACACGTGGAACTAAAGGGAACTGGACGACACGCGGCCGATTGTATGTTAAAAAAGGCGCCCTAGGCCCGTTTCCTCTCTCTCTCTCTCTCTCTCTCTCTCTCTCTCTCTCACTAGGCTCTTATAGGGACTGAACGCCGCCCGGACGGGTTAAGCGCCCGCGTGGATATCCGTCGCGCGCCCTAGGCCTTCGTTCAGGCGTTATACCGCGTTTCGCATTCCACGTATACGCGCACGTGGGCGACTGTCAGCTAACAGGCCACAAGGGCACGCTGCCGATCATCCGGGGTCAGGGTGGTGGCGGTGGCGGTGGCGCGGGCACGCCGATGGAATATATAATGGTATCCGTCGAGCCCCCGCTCCCCTCGCGCTCATGCACGCGTATGCCTCGGTCAATGATCGATGCTTAGGCCTAGGGCTTTCGCGACTTTTGGGCTTCCTCTCCTTCCTCCCTTCTCCTCCCGCCTCACCTTCCGCCTCGACGGGGACCTCGATTAACGCGTAATCTATCACTCCTAGCGCTGCCGAGGCCCTGCGCAAATCGGTCATCGGATTCCACGTCCTGCACAAAAATACCCTCGGCTCTTGTCGAGGAATTCGAGAGCGAGGATAATGCGCGCGCGCAGGCCTCCTCCGAGAGCTCGACACCGCTGATGCGTGAAAAAATAATTTTCCAAACTGGCTTTAGAGGCCGAATGAGTTATTGGCTCCTAAACAGGCGAGTTTCACCGCACGCGAGGCCTTGGCCAACGCCGAGCGAGCCGAGCGAGCCGGGCGAGCCCGGCGAGCCGGGATTCGAAAGCGGCGACGGGGAGGGGGAGAGGAGAGGAGTCCGCCCAGCAAACGCACAAACGTCCCGGCGAAAAAAGATTTTTCTTCCCGTCCCCGGAGATGTAGCGCCGGTAAGTAGTAACCGCGGTAGCTCGGTTCGCTCATCGGCTCCCCACCCCACCCCTACTTCCGCTCAGTTATTATTACGACGCGTACGACCAGACCTCCACCCCCAAGGCGCGACCACCGCCCCCCCCTGCGTCCCTCAACGTGCTGGGTAACTTTTTTTTAGCCAGCCGCGTACCTCGCGCTGCTCGTCCGTTCGTCCGGCGTGTCTGTCTGCGAACGGTGCGGCGGGTATCCGGGCAGGACTAAGGCCTCGGATTCCTCTACGTGCGTCTCCCCCGCGGAGCTGAGCCCAGTTTAGAAATTGCTCTCGTGGAAAATGATTTTACGCCCGCGAGGCCTATTCTATCCGACACTTTCATCATTGTCCTCGGGCTCCCGCGTTCCCTCTAACTCCCCACCACCACCACCGCCACCACCACAACCATCACCACCCACACCCAGACCCTCCGCCGGGGAGAGTCATCGCCTGCGAGGCGGACAATGCCATTCGATTCGCTCGGGTTCAGTGCCGTGAATGGGAAAATTTTCCGTGTCGATCGAGCGGCTCCGACAACTCGGCGCTTTTCCAATGAATATTCGGGGGAGATTGGGAGGTTGGGAGGTTGGGAGGTTGGGAGGTGAGATCGGCCCCGAGACACGGGTAAACTAATTTTCTAAATATAAGTACTCGCGCGCAGAATAATACGTTGTTGCACAACAAAGTTTGTAAACTCGGTTGAACGTGTCGTCGTGCTGTCGGCCAAGATAATTGATTGGCACAAGCATGAAACTCTGTCAAGTATCGTTGCTATTATTATCATTATTATCATCATCGTTATCATTATTATTATTATTATTATTGTCATTATTATTGTTGCCGTTGTTGTTACTGTGGCTGCTGCTGCTGCTGCTGCCGATGCTGCTGTTGTCGATGCTGCCGCCGATGCTGTTATTACGGTTATGACGAGGCAGGTTTCGGGAGAGAGAGGGGCGGACGGGAGGGGTCCACGGTTGCTGGGACCCAGCA
Source organism: Ceratosolen fusciceps (assembly GCA_018883505.1). NCBI lineage: Eukaryota > Metazoa > Arthropoda > Insecta > Hymenoptera > Agaonidae > Ceratosolen > Ceratosolen fusciceps. The sequence continues at coordinate 5,387,030 of RCIC01000010.1, forward strand.
TCTTCCGTTATCTCCTTATCTCGCTAGCGGTCCTCCACCGGCATCGAGCAGTGCTCTTTTGCGCGTATTTTTGCTCCGTTCCGACTGACGGCGAGTGTCTGCGGGCCACGAAACCGCGCACGCGCCTTTATCTTTTCGATCTTGGTCTCGTATCAGTCGCGAGACTGACGCCGAGCTACAATTTCGCCGGGGCTCCGCGAGTCACGTGCTGCCGGCGCAAAATCGGTATGCGGAAGAGAAAATATCGATGATAATCGGGCTTATGGCAGCAGCCGCTCGCTGGCCGTTAGAGACTAGAGGATGACCGCGACCCCCCACCCCTCGCCACCTCTCTCCCGCTCTCACCCGTGGCATCCCGTGTCCTCCGGTGTCCTCCCGTGCCCTCTGACGTGCCCTGACGTGCCCTGCCGTGCCCTGCCATGCCCTGCCGTGCCCTGGCATGCTCTCCGTATCGCGAACGTACCGGTCGTCTCCTCGTAGGCGAGGATCCCGTTCGCCCCGCGACCCCGCGACCCCGCGACCTACCACGTATATCCCTCGGACAGGCGCTCCTCTTAGACACGTAGACTCGGAGAAGGAGAGGAGGAGATCGCCGGTCGGTCTTCCTCCTTCCTCGGACGAGACGACGTTTCAAAGTCCAGGTGTGACCCTTGGACGGGCCTCTACCCAAGGGAACGGCTCCCCGTCGAGGTTTTTTATTTTTCTCCATTTTTGCTCCTTTGCGTTTTTTTTCCTTCTCTCTCTTTCTTCTTCTTCTTCTTCTTTGCTTTCTCAAGAGAAGGACTAACGGTGTTTAAATACGACCAGGGGGAATAAAATAGTCTCTCTCCTAGGCTTTCGTTCGCCAACTCCAAAGGCTTACGTCTCTCCCTTAATCCCCCCCTCCTCCCTCTCTCTCTCTCTCTCTCTCTCACACTCGTTCATTACGAGAAAGCTAAATCTATTTTGAAAATACGTGCCAACGTATTTACAATTCATTCTATCGAACGGACTCTTTAATTTATACGCTCTTCATCACTTTTTCAATTTACCGTCGTAATACTGCGAATAATGGCTAAAACACTCGAATGGCTGGCGGTCGTTTATTTAATAATACTAAGCGTATGCGCATGCGGGCAGGCGACCTCGAAATAGCCCGAGACATTCAACCTGCAGAAATAGCCGGGCCATTAAAAGTTTATCGACAAGTAAGCTTTTTAAATTCGGTTAAAGTACTACAGCCTCTTTATTAATTTGCGAAGAGGAGCGTCGGTGGGGGAGAGGGGATGGGGGGTGGAGGAATTTCTTAGAGCGCGTAAGAAAGCGTCATTATCGGGATATAATTTTGTGGTAAGTACGTGTTGAGGATATTGGAGGGGCGGTGGCGCGTCGTCTTATACGTTTTTGCAATGAACATTTTAAGAAAGGAATAAAAGGTGCAGCAAAGCAATGGCGCCTAATGAATTTCGTCTAACGCTTTGATAGATTTCCGTAACTCGCGTCTCAGGAATTTCCAAGCCGAGGAGAAAATTAGTGGACTGGTAGAGGCAATTTCCCGTACGGCAATTAGTCTCGAACGCCCGGTGATATTTCCAAGATGGATTCGGGGGGGGGGGGGCTCGGGGGAAGGCCGTGGTAGGGGATACACGTATATTTAGCGCGTAAAAGGGAGAAGATAATGCGCCATAAAATCGCGTCCGAGCCTCGAAACAGATTAGACGGGCATAAGGGCGGGCAGAGCCGCTCTCCTAGATCATAATTTTCTATTTCAAGTTTAATCCTTTGCGAGCGCGAAGGAGGAGGGGGACGAGGAGGAGGAGGAGGAGGAGAGGAGGAGGATGAGAGGGAGACGGGAGGGCCATTTCGTAGGACAGACGCGGGACGTAGGGTCGTGTGGGGGCGGGGAGGGGAGGGGAGGGGATAGAGATAAACGCTTTTAAAAGGCCAATCCATCATCTTTACGGCGCGGCCTCGCGATTAATTACAGACGCTAGAGGCGTTGGTTGATCGTTAATGACCGAGCCGCGAGTGCGCTAAGGAGGAAGTCCAGTCCAGCGCCGTTTTTGCCAGTACGGTTGTTACCGCACTAGTAAAAGTGAATAAGGCATGAATGGCGATTAATTCCTCGGCAAGGCTCGGCATCGAAATGAAAGTCTGAGCGCCCTGAGAAAGGGATTTCTGTAGTCGGGAGGAGGAGCAGGAGAAGGAGGAGGAGGAGGAGGAGAAGGAGGAGGAGGAGGAGGAGGAGGAGCAGGATAAGGTGGAGGAGGAGGAGGAGGAGGAGGGCAACGTACGTAATGAAACGAAGCCTTTTTCAATTATACGCGATGAGTATTTAAAGAATCCTACGCCTCCCTTTATTATAGATCATTATTCCAAAAAGTCTTTTTACTTATTACAATTACGGTAATAATGACCGCTCGCTCCGAGGATTTATCTTTGCTCTTTACCTGCCGGGGGACGTTGACAGGCGACTCCGAGCCAAGCGATCCCGCGCTTACTGAAATCCCACATATACCGAGCCACGTTATTTCTTTGATTTCGCAATACATTTCGAGGCTTAAAAGCCGAGCGAGCTGCTGGTGACTTTCACCGCAGCTGATCAACATTACCCGCTCCCCTCACTCCTTAAAGGTAATGGGACTCTATGAAGATGTAGCTCGGATCGATCGGGACCGATGCCTGATATATCTTTTGAGGTAAATGAAAAAGAGCGGACGCGTTCCGTGGTACTAGAGAGCGGAGAGAGAGCGGAGAGAGAGAGAGAGAGCGGAGAGAGAGCGGAGAGAGAGCGGAGAGAGAGGAAGGATGGCCGCCGGAACGTGTCGTATCGCGCTCGAATTCTGCCGGTAAAGTCGTCCGGACGACGGAGTAAAGTCGGTGCGGAATCTTTCTGGCCGCGGTCCAAATGCACTGGCCGAGCGAGCGCGAACTCGAAGAAAGTTTCGTTTACCTAAGGTTTCGAACCTATTTCCGTCCGCGCCTCTTCAGGTCGGCGACCCTCGCGCTCCCTTTCTCTCGCACATTCTGCGCTCCTCGCGCCCGAACAAAATCCACGATCGTATTATTCTCCGGGCGGCCGCTACCGCCACCGCCACCGCCACCGCCACCGCCACCGCTTCTGCTGCCACTACTTTCGCCCAACGGGGACTAAAAATACGCCCGGACGGCATTTGTTTGTTTTACGGAGCTCCGAGGTTAACTTAACCCTGTAACCCCTCGACGACGCCGCCGCCACCCCAACCACCCCAACCGCCCACCCTCCGTGCCTCTATCGAGTTGCGGATCCTCCTCCCGCGATACAATAACTGCGCCGCGCTAGCTGGCAAGCGAGTACTCGAATTTTATCACTCACTCCCCACCCCACCCCCCTACCCCTCCCCGCCAACCACCACCCGCCAGCCGTGCACTTACGTACGTGCGCATGGCTAACGTCTCGCGCTCGCGTACCTCTCTTCTTAAGCCATCGAACCACGCGCGACAACCGCGTGGAGCCCTGAGGAGAGAGCACGAGAGCCCCCGCCCCGCCCAGCCTCGCAGAACCGCATTATTTCCGCCCCCGAGTTTCTTAGTCTTGTAAAAACTGTAATTGACAATTACGTTAGCGGCTCTTGTAATCCTCACTACTAGCCAAGCAGTTTGTCCAAGCAGTTTGTAGTTATCATTCTTAACGTCATTAACCACCACCATACCCGCCCCCGACCCTCCGACTCCCCCGCCAACCGGGCGATTGCGAGAAATACTTTAATTTACTTTAAGCAATGAAAGTCGGGGAAACTCATAGGCCCGCGATTCGAAGATAAAAATGAATAATCGCGCGCAATTTATATGGAGACCCGCGAGACCGGAGCCGCATTCTTATTTATAATTTACACGACTCCCCCGCCTCCCCCCCGCTCCTCCTTTTCTTTTCTCATTCTCATTCTCACTGTCTCAATCCCATCCTCCCTTCGTATCCCTCGGCGGTCCGCTAAATTCCCTGCGTTTTTCTTATAAATATGCCACCGGCAGTGCACCGGCGACGCGCTCCCGGAGATATATAAATACAATATAGAATACTCGCTACTCCGTAAAGTACATTTTTAGATCGGGAGCGCTACTCTTAAAGTTATATTTACGCTCGTATAAATTTGAATATTTTGAAGAACAGTGTAGCCGAAATGCACGTAAGAAACTTTAAATATTTGAACGTTCGGTTTATAAAGTAGATACGATTTCATCCGGCCGAAATAAATCAGGGAGGGAGGCAGGCGGTGGAAGGGGTCAAGGGTGGCGCTCGCGGGTGGGGGTAACCCCGGTGAGCGGGGGTACGGGCGGGGTGGGCGGTATGCTGGGAGGGAGGGAGGGAGGGAGGGACGGTGGGAGGGAGGGAGACTAAGAGAGAGAGAGAGAGAGGGATAGACGAGCGAGCGAGCGAGCGAGCGAGGGAAGGCCCGAGGTTAGTAAAATAAATTCTCCTTTATGGAGAAGGTGTTATTGTTTGAGCTGCGGATCATTTGTCCCTTAATTTTATAAATTCTAATTTTTGGCCGAATTTATTTGCACAACAGAGCAATGAAACGGGGGACGTATAGATGGAGTAAAGTTGGACAAGATGCTGAAACGGTCTCTGGCGAGGGCGCGCCAGTTCTGAAAATAATCTTTTGGAAGAGAATAGCGATTACATTGTCCGGGCGGGCGGCAAGGACACGAAAACTTTGAAATGAGAAAAAGACGACGACCACGACGACCACGACGACCACGACGACCACGACGACGACGACGGCGGTGGCGGCGGTGGCGGCGGCGGCGGCGGCTGCGCGGCTCCGTATGGACCGGAGGATAGAATCAGATGATTGACAAAGAGCAATAAATATATCGCGTTGCATGTGTACGATCGAGAGGTCTATTTTTATAGTTTTGGTATCGCGATGTTTTGCCGGGAATTCTTTCAACCTAAATAGACACCATCGCGGGTAAAAGAAACAAGGTAGTGCGAGAGTAGGAGGAGGAGGAGGAGGAGGAGGAGGAGGAGGAGGTGAAGCGGGAGGAATAGTCGACGAGCGTGGGGTGGGCGAGAGGGAAGGGAAGGGAAGGGCGAGGGGGGGACGGGCAGGGAGCTCGGTCGCATTTCTCAAACCATTTAATGATCGACTAAACGCGCATCGCAGGCTTCGGCTATATTTTCTCCCTCCCCGCCCCTCCGTCCCGCCGCCTCATTCGCTCGGCCCTCTCGGCCCTCCCCCCTTCCCCTCCCCCCGTCCTGGGCCGGAGCACCGTCCCGGCATCCCTCGCTCCTTCTCTCCGCGCGAGTGCAGATATTTTAATGGTGTCGTTAGTTAAGTTTAACTGCCGCTCCATGGCGCCAAGGCATTCGATTCGGGCATGGCGTATTATGGGATCGCGAGCACGCGGTTGAAACGAGACACGAGTCGCTGCCGACGGTAGCTCGGCCGTGCAATCATTTTTCCCGGTTAACTTTTACGGCCCAATTTCGCGCGTCCGTGTGCATGTCGACGTCGCCTCTCAGACGTACTGTTATGCACGCCACCGCGAGATTCGACGATTGATCCTTTTCATAGGGGGGGGAGGGACAGGGTCATTGGGGCGGGCATGTGGGGGCTGGGAGGGGAGCCGATTTTCCAACTAAAACGTACCGAGGCCCTCTTTTTGCCCAACTCCTCATCCCCAACTCCTCCTCCCGCTCTATCCCTCCAACCATCCCTCGCCCCTCCTCGCAATGCTTCCCCGTCGCAACGGGCGAACCCCGATGACCCTCCGCAGTCGGCCCTTTTTCGATTCTCGGAGACGTTTCAGTGAAGCTAATAGGAGCCGATGCAGTGCGCCCCGTTAATGATGTAGCTTTCCAACTTGACCTTTTTATCCCGGGGTCCGTGGAGTGGCTGCGGCCTTTTTTCGAGCGGAAAAATAAATGACCGGGGAATAACAATTTATATTGGGAGTCGTGCGCGCCGCTCGACGGCCCTCATATATTAATCAGCGTTATACATACGAACGCAGACGCCGTCGAGCTGACTCTGTGCGCTCGCGTACGCGTATGTCGGGGGGGGGGGGTAAAAAAAGGTTCCGAGCCGGAGCTTCGGCTTCGGAGTACTATACTCGCGAGTACAGCGAGGCTTACGAGACTTTGCAAAAAAATCCCGATCGTCAATGCCCGCTTGGATCGTAGATTATCGCAGCGCAAGCCGTTATCAGGCATCTAACATAATAGCAATAACGACGTATCCGCGCGCTCGAATAGAGATTTTAAGGAAAAAGCTGTAATTGCAATTACAATCTTAGCGAAATGCCAATTGTCTTTTGTACGGGGGAGAAGTGAATGTTCACAATGCGTTCGAGAGAACGTGATGAAGGTTATTGGATATTTATATTATTCGCGGACCGAGAGCCGATAAATGACACACACACACACACACACACAGAGAGAGAGATCTTTTTTCTTTTCTTTTCTTTTCTTTTTCTCCGCTACGGAGACTTAGTTGTCGAGCCGCAGCGAATGCGTTATAAATAGTCAGAAACTACTATTCCAATGTAATATAGCATGCGACGCGGTGTAGCGTTGCCGTATACATATTATCGCTATTAGCATATAAAACACGGGCTTATAAATGGATATAAATGAGAGAGAGAGGTAGAGAGAGAGAGAGAGAGAGAGAGAGAGAGAGAGACGTTGAAAGGAGAGAAGGAGCGTGTGGAGTGCGCGAGGCCGGGCCCGGGCAAAATAATAGATGCAAATAATTATTAGATAATGCAGAGAAGAGATAATGCGAGAGAAGGAATAAAAATGCACGTGCAGGAAAATGGGAAAGTGTGAGGCAGGTTAATGGGCAATAAATTATAGGCTTGCCCGCATTGGCCGCGGCCATCAGCCGCGAAAATCATAGCGCTTGCCACGTTGAATAAATAATCGAATAATCGAAGGTATAAAGCGTCAGAGGCTCGGGTTATCGGGGTTATTGGGGGGGGATAGAGGATAGAGGATAGAGGAGGAGTAGGGAGCATTCGAATGTTTACTTTAATCGGCTTAGGATAAGCTCGGCGTAAGAGTAGAGGATAAGGTTGAGCGGGGAAGGCGTTTTCTCAGCCGGAGTCTGCGAAATGCCGTGGCGGGAGGGCCGAGTCGCCGAGTTAATTCGGCCGTGGCGACAAGGAGTCTGGACCACGAGGATTCTGTCCTCGCGAGGCTCGGGGCTTTTCGGTCCGACGGCCGAAGTAGTAATCGGCCACGGTAATTCGTAGGCGCGGCCCTCCGGCACGCAATCGCCGGCCTCTAAGACGCACACCCTCCTGCGTATTTTTCGACGAAATGCGGAGATCACGCGCTCACGCACGCTCCCGAAAGAGGCTCGGCGATAGATACGGAGAGACAGAGAGAGACAGAGAGAGAGAGAGAGATAGCGCGCGAATAAAGGGAGCGGTCAGGCGTCATCGGCGTTGTGGTGCGGTGGGGTGGGGTGGGCGACTAGAGCTCGTTGCACAAGAGGACCGATGCAAATAGGCTGATTTTTCTGTCTCTCCCTCTCTCCCTCTCCCTCTCCCTCTCTCTCTCTCTCTCTCTCTCTCTTGAAAACAATCGATCCTCGGAGGAGGACGGGGCTCCTGTGGATCGCGCGGAGCGTAACGGGGTCCGGAGGGGCCCGCGATAGGCGAGTACTCGCCGAGCCAGTGAAAGTCTCCCTCGAGCGCAACCGCGGCGACGGCGGCGCATTCCGGCATTTCTTCACCGATATTGCCGCACGCTTAAACTGGGTCAGCGGCGTTGCGCCACCGCCTCGAGAGGCTCTCCTAGGCGAGAGCGGACCCCGCCGATAATGCTAATGCGTGCATCGAGGAGAGGCCGCGCTCGCGGCGACGGGGAGCGCGGCAACCCCGCGACGGGACGGGGACACCGGAGCACCGTTTCGTTTTCAATGTCCCTTTCGAACTCCACTGCCTTGGCTTGGGGCTTCGTCGTCTACTACCGCCGCTCCTCCCTCACCCCTCACTCGTCCGCTCGCTCAACCACCAGGGCAACGTTCGGTAAGCGACTCGCGAGTGCCGCAGCTCCTTCGGGATCGTAGGGCGTTGCGGCCGTGTGCAAGGACGAGTGCGGGTACTCGGGCCTCCCTCCCTTTCATCGTTAGCCGACATCGGCGTCGCTCCACCCCGCCGCTCCACCCCGCAACGTCCCCGCAACGCCCCCGCTAGGCGACTGAGCCGCGACAGTCGGCCGGCGATGACGTTCCCACTATCTATCGGCGGCTATCATCGTCGTGTAGCGGCCGATTTCTTTTGGCACGGCTCGCGACCGAAACCGCGCCGCCCGTTTATGTAAAGCGCATGCCCCGCCCGACATTCGCCCGACATTCGCCCGACGTCTCGAATAATTAGTCCGGCCTCTGCCACGGCAAAACTCACTCTTTCCGAATATACTCGATTCCTTCGTAACGGCTCCCATAGCTGCTCGCGGGGGCGCAACTCCATCCCTCCCATTATACCCAATAACCCCAATAACCCCAATAATACGCCATACCAATAAACAACTTCCTCTTCCTAACGATTCTTAAGCTTCCCTTCCCCCCCCGCCCCCACTCGGTGAATTATCAAAGATTTCACAGACGGCCGTTGGCTCGCCACGTCATTACAACGCTCGGTATATTTTCAACGAACGGCAATATTATTGCTGGATGGGGAGGGGTGGGGGTGCGGGGTTGGGGTGCGGGGGGTCCCGAGCGAGCATCTGAAATTCAAATAACGGTCGTAGCGTAGCCGGCTGTATTAATACGAGCCGGTGTTTAGCCAGTGTGGATGCATGCAAATAAAAATTTTCAGCCGAATCATCAGGCCCGTTTTCTTCTTAGCCACCTTAAGCGGCCGCTCGTTCGATATTCCATTAACGTGAATTGTCATTTAAATGCTTTCGTAATTCATCATAAATTTTTATCGCTATTCAAAGCCGGGGAGAGAGCCTTGCGCGCTCTTTAGAGCCGCTAACGCTCCTCGGCCTGCTCGGCCTCCTCGGCCTGCTCAATACACCGCTCACTGCTAAATACCTACACACGCGCGCGCGCGCGCGCGCGATACCTGTTAGATACGCGCATAGCGCAAGCTGTCAAACTATTTATGGTGCTCCGTATAATAACGGGGAGGCCGTGGCCGAGGCCGAGGCCGGGGGGGGAGGAGGTAAGAGAGGGACATAAATTAAATTTCATTAATATTTAAATAGCCATTTCGTGTCTCCGTTTTTAAGCAATCGAAGAAACCGTAGGTGCGGGGCCGTGGGGGAGGGGGGGCGAGGGCGAGGGCGAGGGAGGGCAGAAGGGAGAAAATCGCGGTTACAGTTCAAATAAAACTTTATTGATATGCAGGGTCTTACCGCACCCGAGCGATTCTACTTAAGATAGGCAAATGCACGGGGAACGTTGGCGAGCGCGCCTTTCGACTATCCTTTCGACTATCCTTTCGACTCTAAACTTTCCCTGGCAATCAAATGCTTTATTATTTATTAATAAATTATTATTACGGCCGGTATTGTTGTTATCGTTATTGCGGGGCCGGCTGTATTTCGTTGTGGGGGCACGGGTACGGGATGTGCCGGGGTCGGGATGTGCCGGGAGCGTTTCGGGTTGAGCACCGCTGGGCGCGAAACCGAGGACCGACGTGGAAGCGAAGCCGAGCGCGCGCGCGCCCCGTCGGTAATCCTCATTAGTTGCGGAGATATCATATTTGTGCAAGGCCTCCTCGGCAATACGAGGGAGAAGAGGAGAGTACGATTCGGAGAGGCGAGCGGTAGGTAGAAGAGCGGTAGAAAAGGACAGGATAAAAGAGAATGGCTGAGGGTTATTGGGGTGGTGGTGGTGGTGGTGGTGGCGGTGGTGACGGTGGTGGCGGTGGTGACGGTGGTGGTGGTGGTTGCAGTGGTGGTGGTGGTGGTGGTGGTGGTGGAGGAGAATGGCGAACTCGCAGAGACAGAAAGACAGAGAGAGAGAGAGAGATGGGCGGGAGGGAGGGAGGGACGAAATTGCCGGTGTTATTGAGGCACATGGCGCCGTTTGTCATTCCTTACCTCTCCGCGGCCTCTATCGGCAATGGGAATCACAAGCCGATCTCGGCCGCCTCAGCCCTCAGCCCTGAGCCCTCAGCCCTCAGCCCTCAGCCGCTCGCCGATGTATCTATTAATTCATCCCGGTCAATTTGCAAGGGAGACCGACGAATATACGCACACGGGTGGAGAACAATCGGTCGCGTGTAACCGGGGGCTCGGCAGACTGACCCATCGACTAACATCAGCACTCAATCTTATCGGCCGCTACCATTTTTTCTCTTTTTCCTCCCTCCTCGACCGCCCCTCTATACACATATACCTATATATGTATATATATATATATGGCTTTCTCGGCAGAGGAACGGACCCTCGGCCAGCCCTGCAAACGTATTAATATCTTTATTCTTTAGCCGAGCGTGTCGGGATGTCGCGGGCCGTATAAATTACGTCTCGGCTCGGCTCTTTAATTAATTAATAAATAAAGCTCGATCGACTCGCTCTCAGTTATCCCCGATAAGCCCCTCGCCGCCCCGCCCCTCGCCACCGAAACCGTACAGTTTTCCACCAAAGATTTTCCGGCATCGATCGATCGATCGATCGATCCCCAATAACCCCAATAACCCCAATAACCCCAATAACCCCAATGATGATCCCAATGATCCCAATGATCCCAATGACCACGCGTGCTTTGCAATTAAATCGAATGGGCGACTCTCGCTGCTTAATAATGGCTTACATTGTCCGTACGAAGCTCATTCTAAATCCAATTTCAATCCCAAGCGCTCGAGATCCGCCATCTCCGATATCCTATTAAATATCCTATTAAATATGAAGATTTTAATTACACGTACGGAGGATGTGCGCGCTCGTTTATTTATCGATTCGTCGATAATGTTTCCGTAGCTTACCTCGGCATACGACTCTCTAAGACCACCACCAGGCATTGATATTAAAATTTATGCCCAATGCACGTCAACGGGAATAGAAACGAAAATCCCATCCGATTGCGAATAATTTTCGAGCCATTGGGCTTCTCCCACTCTATCTCCCACTCTATCTCCCACTCTATCTATCCCGCACTTTGCTTATTTTTAGAGAAACGAGCATCGGATTAGAATTGGAAACGCATTAGAGTCGGAGCCAAAGTGTTGCTGCTCTATCTTATTACCGGGAAGTATCGTCGTATTATTCAGTTTGCAGGCCAATTAGAAATATTGCAATTAAAGGAGGGGTGAGGAGGAGGGGGGAGAGGCGAGGGGGTAAGGGAGCGCGCGTATTGAGTAATAAATATGTTTACTCAAGGGATTACACGTACTCATCGGCCGCTCGGCTAACAATTGATTTCATTAAACCATTATTCCATCACCTATCCACGAATAATGGGCCCGACTCGCGCGAGGAGGGGGGGGGGGGAGGCGGGAATACAAATAATTGAAAATTTTAACAACCTTGCGCAATTTCAATTTCATTGTAGTCTTGGGGAATAGTAAAAATGCGCGAGTAAGTAATGAGTGAGGAAAGGATTCGATTTCTCGAGGCTGCGCTATCCTCCTATATATGCGGTATAATGGAATATATACTTGGGCCTACGGTCTATGAAGAATACTGGCTCGTGGTAAAAATTGCAAAATCGCTGGATAAGTCAAGGGAGCGTAAACAGCGCCGGATGCGTCGTAGGGCAGGCAATCGGTTCACAATGAATTGCGTAATTCGCGCGATTCGTAAGGATCGACGAAAAGCATCGACGTTTCGCTAAAATGCATGGAATCGTCGAATCGGGAGGAAGATCGGGCCCAATAATAAACGATCGGGGCGGATATATATATATATATATATATCTATACATATATATGTATATATTTCAGCTGGTTTTCCGACTGGTCGGCCAACGGTCGGCTTTCCCCCGCGACGAGGAGAAACGGCTCTAAGGAAGTCCCAGAGTCCCAGAGTCCCCGATCCGCGATCGACAGGGGATACGACGGAGGAGAGGATATGATTACACGTTTGGCGTCCGCGACAAAGTCGACCTTTGGCTCGTCTCCCGGAATCGCGGGCCGATCGCTCGTAGGGGACGGCGCGTAGGAGAATGCCGGGGCTCGGTTATGAGAACGGGCCGATTCCTTATGGACTTATCGATGGCCGATCGGTCGCGATCGAGATTGATTGGCCGGCAGGGCCGTTATTGCGAGGCGGTGGTGGTGGTGGTGGTGGTGGTGGTGGCGGCGGCGGCGGTGACTGCCGCGACTTATCTTCCCGATTAAATTGGCCGATCCATCGGGGGCAGGGAGGTGAGGGTGATCTTACGAAGGATCCCTCCTCGGCAGCCCTCCACGGCACTGGGTAGTCGCGATCTCTCGATCGGGCCCCTCGCGATCGATCGATGGGAAGCTCGATCGGGCTTCCTCTCCCTGACAAATGGACCTCGATCCTTTTTATTCCCGGGGGAATGCATTATCGCGAGATGGCCCGATACCATTGTCGAGATTATCTCTTGCATGTTGGTGTCCATTGTGACTCTAATAGCCCGTGCAAAGATCAAAATATGCGAAATGGATTTCGAGTCATTCGGCTCGATATTTAAAATAAAATATATATATATATATATATTTCCCTCGGCTTGGGCATCCGTATGCCCCGCTACATAGCGGAGATGGGATCGGATCGGTAACTTTCGATTTCGGTAATAATTCCGAATCATCGACGGCTCCCCCCGTCGACCGCCTCCCTCCCCCCGTCGACCGCCTCCCTCACGGGCACGGCAGCTCGGCCACTCGCGGCCCCACGTGGGAAAGTATATTATTATACCACTCGGGGGCAAGTTATTTTTATACGGCGTTATACGGGCTCCGTATCGTAAAGAAGTTTGCGCTTGAGAGAAAAAAAAAAAAAAAAAAAAAAGGAGGGGGGGGGCAAAGCGCTTGCAATGGCTATAGTAAAAGGCTTGATTTCACACTATGGAGATTAATGATTGCCGAGCTGTAACGCGCCGAGAAACCGAGAACCAATTGCGTGACAATCAACTTTAATAAATGCCGTAAAATTATAATTTATTGCTCTTGAGATTTGTTTGACTTTGATGCCTCGGATTTTACAATTTAATTCTCTCCCCGTCTAAGACACTCCGCTCCTCTTATCAATGATTAAATTCAAGCGCTCAGACCGTTTCTCGATAATCGCTTTCCCAATAACCCCAAATGTTTTACCAAATCGCTTTCAAATGCCCATGTCTCGCTTCTTTCTGCTCTTTTTCTCTGCTCTTTTTATCTGCTCTTTTTACCTTTATCCCCGCATCCGCGGGCCGCAAAACTATTGTACAAGCTATTCCATTAAAAATCATTTGACACTAATTATAAACTATCGGCTCACCGGTTTCCAAATAATTAATTATTTTCAATCTCATTATCTCCATAGCAATTTATGCAGCCTCAAATTATCCTTACTTTATCCTATCGGCTGTAATTATATTTCTTCCTCTCATTCTTTTACAACAACAAAATGCATATATATGTGGATGGGGGGAGGGGGGTGTTTATATGTGTTATGTGCGCGAATGTACATCGATACGTTAGAATAGTTGTAGGAACGATGAATATAGTTGACTTTGGGGTTATTGTTGCATTTGTTGCATGAAACATATATTTAAAGCCTTAAGATTAAATTATATCAATAAAACGATAAGGCCAATTAATAATTATTTTCCTTTAATATTTCTAATAATAATATACTGGCTAACCGAACTGGTAAAACTTTAGAGAGAAAAAAATTAATGACATGTCTAAGTCGGGCAGCTCAATACATTGGCTTAGTACTTAATACTTAATAATCATAATGACGACAACGACGACGACGACGACGACGACGTCGATGATAATAATAATAATGATCGTAATTTAAACATTTCCAATGTCATATTCCTTAAAATAATAATATTCCAATATTCCAATATTTATCCTTGACGGACGAAACGTAACTACACAACCATAGGAATAATTTAATATAAATACGAATTATTTTCTATCTCTTTACGAGCATAATTAATATATAATTTCATAGAATTGAATATTAATTGTTTCTCGAGTTTCTATTAATTCGCAATCTCGTGTAAACCAATGGCAAATACAAATCTCAGATAGGCTTGGATGTATTATTGGATCTATTTTTATTTATACATTTATTTTTTTTTTCCCCTCGAATGATCTTATATAATTTACTGTAGCTTTCATATTGATCCTAAATATTAAATCAGATTGGAATTAATTTATACTTAGTATTGTAGAGAAAAAAAAAAAAATTATACTTTCTCATGAGCGGCCGCGCTCTATGAAGCCTTTCATATTCCCTAGATCATTCGCATTTGATATTTTCTTGCTAAAAATGAATAGCAGTGATTCATAAAGCAGATTAGTTAACTGACACGATACTGTTTGCGTTATTTTCTTTCTTCAATCTGCAAACTTCTTGATTAGCTGTAAGCGCTCGGTGCTCCTATCGCTGCCCAGCGATTTCTTTTATTTTTCAAGGTGTAAAAAATGTATTAGACCAAATTTGATAAATTTATTCCACTTTCTTGAGCTTCGTGGCTTACGAAAGCAATTATTTTCCTTTCGTGTGAATAAAAAAAAAAAAAAAAAAAAAAAAGAATAAGAGGAAGAAGAAGAAGAAGAAGAAGAAGGAGGAATAAACGAAGATAATGTATAAACGTTCTTATATTACCGAAGATTAGAGATCTATTTTCGAGCACATGCACCTGATCTTTCGAGCAATAAATTTATAAAGTAAATACGATTCCTTCATACTGTATGTTAAGTCATCTTTTTAAACATCTTAAAGAGCCACTTTTTAAACTTTTTATCTCTCCATTGTAATCCGGAACCTAAATGAATGTTATATAACAAAAAAAAAATCCTCCATCTACGTTATTCCATGTCTTTCAGTATAAGAATCTTTATAAATACCGATGACGTTACGTAACGTCATAGATTGCGCGCGATTTTATATTGAATTATATTGAACGGCGGAGGGTTGTTATCGAGTGCAAGGGGCTAGACTTGTGCACGGGTACGAGGAAGTGGCACCGATGCATCAGCGGATCGGGGTTATTGGGGTTATTGCTTGCGATAGTCAGGGCGGCGGCACGAGCGAACGAAAATTGACTGGTCCGGAAAGAGATTCGAAAAGCTGGACTCGCGCACCTTCCTCGATGCACTTTCACCGAGGAGGCCGCTGTCCTGCCCGCACGTGCGCCCTCTTCTCACTCCCTGGCCGGCCGACGTCACCGTCACCACGACTCACTCACTCACTCACTCACTCACTCACCCCCCCACGAAATAAGTGGAACCTGCGGAACCTTTCGTTCGCATCTGCCTCGGAGCCGCCGATGGCCCTTATGCGGTCGATTGAGCCGATTGAGCCGATTGAGCCGATGGGGCCGATGGAGCCTGCGTGGTTGAGGAGGCAGCAGCCGAAGCCCCGTCCTCGAGGCAGAGAGGAGCGTCCTCCTTGCGATTATGATGCGCGTGGGTAGGCGTGGGCCACCCGGGGCCCCGCCGGGTCTTAACACGTCGTTCGGATCGGCGACCTAATGAACGAGCCACACGCATAAATCGCCTGGTGGGTTCGCGGCCTCGGCCAACTCGACCTTTACCCGCGATCGATCCCCCCCCCCCGGTCGCTTGAGGACTTTATCCGAGCGGCGCGAGTAGGCGTCGACGCGGCCCGGAGGCTTCTTTCGAGGAGGACGGGGGCGCCTGGCCCCGGCGCGTAGCGAATTCCCGATGATTGAGACGCATGACGTTTCGGAAAATCTTGATGAGCCTCTTACCGGGAGATGAGAGACCAGAGACAGATAGATCGTACGCTGACGGCGGGGCTAGGGGATCCGAGCCCAGGCTGGGGTTGCGTCGATGGCTATCTAGCGAGGGGCGGGGGAGTACGGGCTTAAACGAAAGAGTGAAATCGATGGTTATCGTCGGGAAGTCGGGGCAAGGGTGGCAAGGCTGGCAAGGAGAAGAGTGAGCGAGAGAGGGCGGAGGTAGTGGGGGGGGTAGGGGAGAGGATTTAGTTGTAACGGCTATATCGCACCCTCGGCTCGTACCTTACACTTAGCGAGTAACCGGCACCGATATCTTGCACGGTAGGGATAATTACGATGAAAGAAAGATCGAGAGCGTGTCTACTTGTGTGAAGTGCGCGCCGCCGCTGGCAAGATGGCCAGCGAGGAGGGTGAGACGAAGAATTATAGTGTGCGTAAAATGAAAAAAGAGAGCAAGAGGGAGGAGGGACACACTGATCGTTAGATGGGCTGTTACGTGGCTCGAGATAAGAGGCCCTGAGCGGACGGACCGGACGGACGGACGGACGAGCCGGTGGGTGGGTTGGGTTGGGTTGGGGGGGGGATAGCGGCGGGACGACGCCGCCAACACCAACACCAACGCCGCCGCCGTCGTCGTCGTGTCGTCGTGGAACGGGTTAAAGCCGTGAAACGGGACAAAGTGCAAATGTCGGGGGGCGACCTAGAAAGCTCGGTGATACAGTGCCGGCGGCCGCGTACCAAAGCTCAAGCCGTGTCAGCGATCTTTGAAATATTATTCAGCCGACGATTAAATAGGAGAATTAAGAGGTTAGTGGGGTGGCGCGTAAGCGTTCCCTCCATGCCGACGAGTTGCAATACTCCTGAGCATTAGCTACCGGGAGATTAAAATTTTATATTATATGTAATTTAGGTGGCTAAAGGTACGAAGGGGAATAAATCCAGCCCTGGATACTTTGACGTTTATAACTTAATAATTGTAGACAGGGTTGCTGAAAATTTATACGCGGACGGGGCCCCGTTCCCTCGTTATTTACGGCCTTCATCCGTCGATTTTAAAAACAAACATGCCTTAACTAATCATCAATAATGTTGCGAATGGCCGCCAATTTAATGGCTAAAACTATTTTCCCCTTAATCCCCCCCGTGTATCGTTAATGTAAGATCTGCGCCACCTGTTCTTAACTGCCGGTCTAATTAAAATTTCAGCCCCAATAACCCCCGTCCCCCCTCTGCAATAATTACGAGTAATTAACTACGAAAAGTTGGCTTGCGCATTACGCGAGTTGTATATTATGCACATTACGCGCAGTCCTGACTTTACAACATTTCTCGAAATAGTATCAACAACGTACATTTATACATACATTTACATTTACCCGTGGCCCTGCGCGTGCGCCCCAATAACCCCGGCTTTACAATACGAATTAACCGCGATTAAATAATATTGCAAAGTGTCTCGATAATTTTTATATTCGTGCTTAAACGGTCTGTTATTCATAAATTTATTTTAATGCGATTCCGTTAACTCTGCGCGCAACATCGATCTAATGTATGCGCGAATACCTTCTCATAATGATGAACCGTGTAATGCTATGGTAATTGTAATACAGTGTATAAAGACGTTGTAAGTTAAAGCCGTAGTAAAATAAAACGTATTAAATATTCCCTTATTTTACATAAGTTGTATCTCTTAGTGGTTGGCTTTTTTTTTTCTTTTTTTATTTTCTACCTTTTCTCCTTTCGTTCTTCGTTGTTTTTTTTTATTCGAAGCTTTTTTACGTGTCGAAACTCGAGGGCGATATCTTCGAGCCGATGATGTTCATCTGCTCAGATAAAATCATTCAAAGGATAATTTCGGCAGCGACACTTGCCTTCGTACCGGCCCGTCCACTTGCATGAACAAATAATTGCCTTAAAGCGTCTTAACGGGTAATGAAAATCTAGAATTCGAGATACCGAGCGGGCAGAGTAGCGAAGTGAATTTACGCCCGATAAATTGACATAAATCATAGTCGTCGGAGATTAACGGAGAGGCAAAAGCAAATATATATATATATATATTCATTTAGAGAAATAACAACTTGCATTTAAGAAGATCGGAGAATATTATTTTTTTTTTAATTTTTTTTTTTTTTTTTTTTGAGAAAACCCAAGGAATCCGATCTGGCATTTTTTTTTCCCTTATACAGCCAACGCGCGAATATTGAAACTTCCTTGAGGAGTAGTAGAATTTATTTTTCAATATTTTTCGAACGCTCTGCTCGGTGGAATAAAAATCGCCCGATAATATGAATTTGTAATGCATTATTTTTAGTCTTGGTGAACGTTTACGAACCGTCCTGATATAATCTATTATTCGAATTTTTAGAAATTTTATAGTTTGATGTATCCTCCGAGCGAAGTGGACGCGAAAAAGACAATAAAAGGCTGTGTGCGTGTGCGGGCGCGCGTGTGTGCGTACGTGATAGAGATATAGTGAGAGAGAGAGAGAGAGAGAGAAAAGAAAAAAAAATAGTTGACACCCGAGATTTACGCAGGTAAGATTTTTCATCGATAATTGATAAGGCGAGAATCGTGTAGATAGTTAAATTGTATTTCTTTTAAGTTATGCACGTGTAAAATGAGAAAAAGAAAGTATTTTTTCTTCTTGTTGTTGTTGTTGTTGTTGTTGTGGTTGTTGTTGTTTTAGTCGAAAAAGTTGCTACGACGGAGGACGAGGGACACGGCACGAGATGATATAAAATGACGTAAAGGAAGGCGTTGAATAAGAAAAAGAATCCGGGGTCGGGGTCGGATAAGAGCTCGCGTGAGGGTAAGGTATTCGTAATAAGGGCGATGAGGGTGATGAGGGGGAGGGGGGGGCGGGTTAATTAATAAAATTTTCAAAGGATATAAATTGTCGGAGTCGGTCGGTTCGGCGAGTGGGGCCAACGTCGACGCAAGCGTACGTTGGCGTACGAGGAAAATGCAACGAGGGGGGAGGGGGGATGGGAGGCGGGTATTATTAAATCGGTCACGCGTTGTCGAATTCTACACCGAGGAAGAATTTATGGACGTGCGATAATGGCGCTATCTCTCTTCATCGCGTTCCCGCTGGCGCGGAGCCGCGCCGCCTGCGAGCCTGACGCTATTGAGGCCGATATTTACGAGTTTATCGGAAGCTTATGTGGCTAGTCGTTCGGAGCCCCGGAGTATCCGAAATAAAATAATCGACGGGGGTGGAAGCGGCGCGTGACCCCCCTTCCTTCTTCTTCTACTTCTTCTTCTTCTACTCTTCTTCTTCTACTTCTTCGTCTTCGTTGATTTACAACGCCTGTATCTTGCTGATTAGGGAGAGAGGGAGGGAGGGAGGGAGGGGGGGCGCCAAGCCGAGTCCGCGATTATTATTATCAATTAAAATGAGGACGAGCCAGTGCTTACATTACCGAGCTTCGTCTTCGGCTTTCCTAAAACAATAAATCCGAGCCTCTCCTACCCCCAATAACCCCGGCTACGCTTCGCCAGAGTTCCGCCTTCCCCCCCCTTTCTTTCTTTCTTTCATTCTTTCTTTCTTTCTTTCTTTCTTAAGCCTTCGTATGATTGGCTCGATCGACGGGGCTAATTTGGCTTCCCTGGAAAAGGATTCGCTTTATCAGTCCGCGTCACGAACGGCTCTCGTTCATTGTATATCTATTGCTCGTTATTGACGTCGTGACACAATATCGAGACGATATTCTTCCCCAATTGACTCCTTCCAGTCATTTTCTCAGCCTTACATTGAAAAGCTAATGTCCCCGTATTGTCCAGTAAGACGAAATACATGAATTTAATCAGTGATCATTATAATGTACTCCGATTATTACCACACGCTGACCCGTCCACTCACATATACATATATATATATATATATATACGTACGTAGCCACGTTGATTTAGGTCTTTCGCGTTACGAAAAAAAGCCATTTAATTAATTTGAAAGTAGTCATTTGTCTCGCGCGTAAAATTAAATGCATCAATTTGGTAAATACTTTAGAGCCTAAGACGCTCTAAATCCAACGCTTAAACAATTAAACTGAAATACATCAAAATTTATATATATATATATCCGATTTGAAAATATTTCCCAATAACCCCAATAACCCTGTCGACGTTCGTATAAATTAAATTAATTTGAATTTCGTCCCCTACGATCCATTTGTATAAATAAACGCGTACGTACGACATACGTTGCTTTATCTACTTCAAGTAAAAAAAAAAAGTAAAGTAAACCTTCATAAGGTTCAATCTATTTAACGTTTTTCGTTCTTAATATATATATTGTTCAACGATTCTTTCAACCCGAGCCATTTGAAACCCGAGCTATTAACGCACTTTATTAACCATTATTCATCATTGGATTATAATTTTTTATCCACCTTGAAATGGAGTTTATAGAAACGTTGCGTGTAAGGCGTATGCTCTTCGGGTAATTAAATTCACAAAAGCTTTGATTAAATTACTAAAGGTGTCTCTCGCCAAGGCCGATTTATCTTGTCTGGGAGCGCGTATAATTAACATTTATATTCTGGAATCTATGAATTTCTCGGTCCAACAAGCTCGCCACGCGAATAAAAAATTCGCCCCTTTATGCTAAATATCACGTATCGCGCATAATATCGTATTTAATTTGTAAACTTCATTATCTGCCTTTTCGTAAGATAATACAGTGACTGGTAATTATCGATTTTGTATTGCTTAAATAAATAATTATTTGCATAAGCGTGCCTGTAACGGGTACGTGGAAATCTTATTATAAACGATCGGCCCCCAGATACCGAATATTACATTCTTTTCTTTATAATCGATAATAATTTTTAATACGAATATTAAAGCGAGGCAGCGCGGCGCAAGCAAACTAATTAGCTCTGTTTACTTTGAGTAAACATTCGTCGATCCATCCACTGTAATATATTCTGCAAATACACGACGTGTATCTTTCCTCGTGTCTGTATTTTATTAAGTTTTAAGCACGCCCGCCTGCATCTATACGTATACATATATATATATATGTGTATATACGTAAATACATAGTCGATGTATCTCGTGAGGAGGAGAGGGAAAGGATTTATAGATAACAATAGGAGGGACAATAACATTAACGGCAGAAACAACAACGTGTAGCGTTTGATTGCTCTACATCTACACAATACTTTGCTTCGGTAGATCAAGCTTAATTAATAACGGTCCCTGAAAGGAATGGATCCGATGCATACGTTACGTTGCATATTGCGGTGCAACATCGAGATGAAATCGATCGAATCGTGGTCAAGTGCTATAGTGCAAGAGCACCAACACAATATCGATTAATCTTGTATTGATCATTATTACAATTTTTCCGTCATAGATCATTTATCATCGGCGACGTTTTTTAAAGAGTCATGATAGCGCGAGCGAGAGCGCGCCCGTTTGCTAGATACACGCGAGAGAGAGAGAGAGAGAGAGAGACGATGCGGCGTACGTGTATTGTACCTTCGCTCGAGATTGACGTAGCAAATTGACGAAAAATTCCGACTATCGGCACTGATATCTGGCGAGATACGACCGACTTTATAAAATTAACTACACGTACTTTCAAACAGTTCGGTAATTTGCACCGAGATGTATTAGATATAACTTCGCGTATTAAAGTCATCCGGCATGCCTTTTTCTTTTACAGTCCTCTGCAGTCCAAGGTTATTCATTGCAAATTACTAATAATAATCGAGACTAGAGATGATACGAATAATGCCAATAATGCCAATAACCCCAATAACCCCAATAACCAATAACACATAACGACACGGGCGGTAGGTATTTCTTCCATTGAGGGCTTTCATAGTTTACGGCTCCGTAAAATTCTATTAATACAGCTAAATCGGATAATGTAACATAAAATTTCCGGTTAGACATGGTTTTGATTAAATTATACCTCATTATTCTCTGTGTAAATTAATAACTCGTGTGAGCACAGTGTTTTGTCTCAGCGAAACTTTTAAGCCCCGAAGTGCACGGGGAGCAGAGACCCTTTGCCTTCTAATGTGTCATTCGTTAATTGTTTATTACGTTAATAAGAAAAAAAAAAAAAAAATAAGATAAAAGAAGAAGAATAAGAAGAAGAATAAGAAGAAGAAGCAGATGAACGCGTAAGAATTTCTTCGATTAATCCAAATTGGTTGGATATAAATTTCGTTGGAGCTAGGGAGGAGGTTCGGTTTCGGTTAAGCCGTTACAGTTAAGGCTTTGCCGAATCAATTAAGGCCCCGGGCCCTGTAGCTCTTGTGCACTATTCCGGCGTGTCTTGGTCAATTTAAATTTAAATGATCCGAAAGAATGGCTATACTTATAAGTCTCTTACGATCAGCTACTTTTCAGTAGTCCCGTGCGGTCGCAAAAATAAAAGAATGGAAGGAAGGAAGGAAGAAAGAAAGAAAGAAAGAGAGAGAGAGAGAGAGAGAGAGAGAGAGAGAGAGGAAAAAAAGAAGAAATGACTCACGACGACGACAAACGAAGAAAAAGACGATAAGAAGGAAACGAACGAACGAAGGAAAAAAAAAAAAAAAAACAAAAAACAAAAAAATAAATAAATAAATAAAAACACAAAACAGAATGAAAGAGAAAAAGAAAAGCAAAAACGGCCAGGCACCTTCACGTACGTGAATGATACGGATAATGGAAGGAGGCGATCGAGGCAGGCATTTAAGGAACGAATGGAAATTATGCAGCAGCCGTGCACCGGCCCGCCAAGCGAGTCTGGCCACTTCTCTCTCTCTCTCACCGTCTCTCTCTCTCTCTCTCTCTCTCTCTCTCTCTCTCCGTCCCATTCCCTGTTGTCGGGCCTTCGAACGACAACATATTTATAATAGCGCGCATTCGCGAATACGAGCCGGTTCAACACCGGCGCCCCCCCCCCCCCCGAGCGATACATTTTTATGAAAAACTCGGCGACACTGTCCGCCAGAATTGGATCTTAATCGCGAAATTTTCCACGGTTTAATTGGTCCCCGCGCACCGAAGGTACCGTCCGCGTCCACGCTTATTGCCCGTCCGGCCGGCTGCTGCTGCCTCCGTGTGTGTGCCCGTCCTCCCGGTCGGGTATATATAAGCGGCACGAGCCCGAGTCCGTGCCCGAGCGAACCAACCGACGAACCAACCAACGAACCAACCAACCAACGAACCCACCAACGAACCAACGAACGAACGAACGAACGAACTGCCCTCGCCTCCCTCGCCTCCCTCGCCTCCCTCGCCCCTCTAGCGACGACCGTGTCCAGCGCTTAACGAAGAGCGCAAGCCGAATGACAAAATTACGTAGGTGTTACGCTGAAATTGCCTCACCGCGCTCTAAAATTAATGCGCTACTATTTTTCCTCCCCCGGGCCTCGCGCTCGCCGGCCCGCCCCCCTCCCCGCACGCCCTCTACCCTCGCGCTCCTTTTGCATCCGAGCGCATTAACCGGTTTCTCTCTCACTCACTCGCCCTCTCGCGGCTCTTATAATAAATTGCTTTTGGTGGGCATTTTTTCCCCAACATGTATTTACGACACACGAAAAATTTATGTTTAAATTATCAAAACAGCATTACCGATACTATCTGAAGAATTGTTTATTTATAGAGATATCAATAATTATTTCTTCCTTTTTTTCTATCTCTCTCTCTCTTTTTTTTTTTTTTTTTTTTTTTTTTTTTTTTTATATTTTATTCGTCCATCTCGGCACGTAGCCAACCTTTAAAATCCTCATAAGCGAGTCTGCTCGCATTATCTTAACGCAGACAATGCAATGCTCCTTAGCGTTCGATTTCGTTAATTAATTTATTGAAATGTAGCCTATTTTCAGGACTCCGTTGGTATTCTATGTGTAACGGCGAGTGAGCATTAATTTTTCATAATTCAACGTCGACGTCGATGATCTTCTTTCTCATTCCAATAAATCGAATCGGAAGTTTACTATTCGTGAAAATTTATAATTTCACTATTACCGTGTAATACTTTATCGGCAAATAGTTCCGAGTTCTCGTGTTTTCGTAGAGTAAATTAAATCGTAGGAAAATAAAAGAATGAATTTTCATAACGAAGACGGAGGATGCCGATCGTTGAACGGCATCGATTATTCGTTATCCTTACAATCCGAGCCTTCCATAGCCAATACATATTTATATACGTTGTACAGTTGCACTATATATATATATATCTATACGTAGAGGATAAAGACGTTAATTACGTTAATGTTTAAATTACATATTATTTCCTCATTCAGTCCTCGTACAATATATATATATATATACTTATAATATCGTTGATATTGAATGCAATTAAAAGAAATAAATGCATGCCCGTTATTATATATTACACGGGATTTAAAAATTTGCTAGTCTATCGATTGAAAAGCTCTAAATGCATTGGAATTAATCGAATCGGGTAATGTAATTTTATTATGCCTTTGATTTTGAATGCAAGTGACTTACTTCGTACAGATCGGATTTATACGTAAGAGAATAATATAGCTATAAATTGACTAAGAGTGGGAGCAATTTGGATCGCTCGAGGTCGATCCTCGATCCTTTGCAGTCCTTTTCAGGAGGCTCCGACCGATCCTAATGTTTCTCTAACGTAATGCTTCCCAGAGAATCGGCCCGCTGCTCCTCGACATTCGATTATCTTCCATCTTGCCTATCACGCAACCGCGGCCGCGGCCGCGGATGGGTACGGGGTACGGGGTACGGGGTACGGGGCACGGGGCACGGGGCACGGGGATCGTACGACAGCCCTCTATCATCAAGCCCGGGTCGGTTATGCCGGTGCGTGTATTACAAAATTGGCCTTCGACCGCAGCCTCATCTTCGCCATTATTTTGTAATATTAAATAATTAATCGCTATTCCTTTCTAACGATAAAAGGATTATGACAGAGGAATTTATGTTCCTCGCTGCTGAAGAGAACAAGTGGGGCCAGAATGATGCGGCCGTGAAAGGGCCACTGACACGTATTAGCGTCCCATCGAGCTTGAGGTCTTCATCGCGAATACGTACGTACTCGTTGCCTCGTCCCGTGCACCTTAAGCGACTCCCAGAGATCTTTGAGAAAGGGTCAGTTGGTCGGTTGGTACACGGGCGAGACCCTCGTCTCGTTCCATAATATAAATTCGAGACTCCTCCGCGAGCACAATACTAACAACCAGCTTCCCTTTATCCTTCCATCAATCAATACTATATCATTTATTATTGTGTCATATTATTATTTAACTGAATTCAATTTACATTACAATTTATAATCTAATTCATTCAAAGTACGTTTCTTTAACAAACGCACTCCCACACTACGGCCGGAGAATACTTTATTGATTATTCTATAGCGCTTACAATATACGTATATTGTAATTACGCGAAGGCGCGATATAATAAATACGAGAAATAAATAATAATAACTGCGTATACTTTTATTCGAACAGCACAATCCAGCATATAAATAGTTTAGCAATTGAAATTGAATACTAAATTCGTCTAACTAACTATATCACTCTACGTTTGTTTATAAATATAATAACAACGTCAACGTCAACGACAACGACAACGACAATAACAATAACAACAACAACAACGATAATAGATGAATAGATGGATAGATGGATAGATAGATAGATAGATAGTAATAAAGAAATATTGTAATTATAAAATGATAGTGAGGCAGAGATTTCGCAAGTTGATTGGCTGAATAGGAAGAGAAGGCATAGCGCGTTGAAATTACAGCATTTCAATTAAATTCCAAAATGCAATTATTAGTAGATTTAAAAACAAAAGTTTTGTTGTGTTTAATGTAATGGCCGAGGATCGTATTAGCTCATGGGTATTAATAATAGGAATATTATGAGGAGCGAGATAGCGGGAGCGCTAACGAATGCGGCACGTATCCATTGAAATCCACGGTGCTATAATATTGCAATTAATTTGTATCACGAAGAATATTATTCCCTGAAACTTTTTCCCACCGTTTCATAATGCCTTTTATGATTGTTCAATAAAAAAAAAAAAAACTTTACGATTCGATAGTTAAAGCGCCATCGTAAAAATGGCGGATTTACGAATTTTGTCCGCTCCTCATGAGTTAATAAAAAAAAAAAAGTTGCAAATTCTTTGCAGAAATTACGCGGCTATCGCGTCGCTTATAAGGATCGCCAAGGATTGCGTATTATCGATATAATGGTATCCATCGTATGGGGCCGGGTGGGGGCGGCTCGCGAGGAGTCGGCTGAGCGATAAGGCCGACGGGGTGGGTTGACTCCTACGGCTCGGAGGAACATTCGCGTTTCGCGGCGAACGCAACGAGTATATTGCGTCGGCGAATTGCGCATCGAACAGCTTGACAAATCCGCGCTCACCTTCGTCAAGTGTTTTTATTTTTTTTTTTTTTACATCCGCCGCCGAACCTCGCGTAAAAGCACCGTCTCTCTCTCTCTCTCGGTCTTGTAGGCGCGCGCGCGCGCATTTTATACGGTTTTATAGATCTCGAGACGGCCAATGGATACGGGGCTTCCCTACGTTTCCTAGAATTCACGCCCGTTAGATCCTCGTCGAAAGGAGCCAAGGATATAATAATACTCGGATTCCTCGGAGAATTATAGAGAGATCATGTGCTCGGTTATAAAGCAGCGGCGAGTGGAAGCGAGTGGAGCCAAGGAGGCAAGTGAAATGGGTAGAGAGAGGGGGGAGGTGGGGGGGGGGGAGAGAGACGAACCGTCGATCTTATTCACACGCGAAACCCTCGAATTATTTGAAAAAGCGGATTCGCGCGTTCAGGAGCGAAACCGCACTCGGTTCTCGCCAACGTAGCCGTGCACGCGGGTAAACGTATTAGACCGAGGGCATATTGCACTGGAGGAACGACGGCGGCAACGGCGGCAACGGCGGCAACGGCGGCAACGGCAGTAGCGGCGAATGTTCGCGCTGCCAACTATTGCTCAACTTTTAACAACGTTGCGCCATGAAAATTTCATTCGGAAACCATAAACCTTATTTATGCCTAAGACTGTCTTATTTTGAGAACGCGGCAACTTTATTTACCGCAAAATTTAGAGCAAAAATTATAGCATTAGGAAGTGCTGCATAACCTGCCGGTGCCTTGCGAAATTCGTAAATTTTTCCTTACCCCTCGTTCTGCCGCGGGGCTTTTCCCTTCTTTTCTTGAAATAATCTCCAATGCCCCCGACGTTGCATTGTAAAATAATATCGTAATATATTCTATGCCGCGCGCGCTCGCGCGCTCGCGAGAGAGAGAGAGAGAGAGGGAGACTGAGATAGGGAGGGGGTGAGAGCGTTTTATTTAGCCGCGAGCAATTATGGTCAAAATAATTTTAAATAAAGACAGTAAGTACAGAATATAAATTGAATTTTATCGCTAGTTTTCTATAATAAAACAATAAAATATAAATCAATTTGCAATTTAAGGGCAATAAAAGACTGGGGCAGGGAGGGGGGGGAGGCTAATATTTATTGGTCAAGTTTTCAGTGATTCCGCAATAATGCCCAAGTCAAGCTAATAATAATAATCCAGTTTAACAACTTTTATCTAGTTTTGATAGGTGGCGGCGACGGCGGCGACGGCGGGTAGGGCGTTGAGGGCCAGGGGAGGGCGGTAGGTAGGTGGGTGGGTGGGTTCGGTGGGTCTTGAGAAATTTTATTATCATTTCTCCGAGCTAGGATTCGGGCCATCAAAAATGAACAACAGCGTAAGAGGAAGAAGAAGAGGAAGAAGAAGAAGAAGAAGAAGAAGAAGAGGAAGCAGGAGAGGAGGAAAGTTCTTTTTACGAGCGCATTACCGCATGAAATCTAGTTTAAAAAGTTCGCAAGTTCTTGGCTCGTCCGAGTTTAGCCGGTTGGAGATCTCGCGGTGGCGGGGAGAGGGGAAAAACAAGAGAAAACAATGCCCGGATGAGGGACTAAGAGCTCGAATAAAGGAGATTTATCGATGACACTTGATCGAGCGATCGTTCGAGCCGGCAAGGCGTAAGCGCCTCTCCATCCCTCCACCACCCCCTATCCCCCCCCACCCATCACCCCGATTCAGATCCCGATGCCGATGCCGATGCGGATGCCGATGCCGATCAGCCCTCCTAATGACGAGCTGGAATATATTTTTGACGTGGATGGCGAGGACGGGAGGCTGAGATGCAGTCGGTCGCGTTAACCGAGGTGGTGAAAGGTCCTGCGACTGTCGAGATACGCGAACGGGTTCGGCTTGCGTAACTAGACGCCGCCAGTCGAGGGGAAATTCATATGAATAGACACGTCGATTTCATCCTCCACGTCGGGAGAGGAGACATTGCCAATGGCGCTGCTGCTGCTGCTGCTGCTCCAGCTGCTGCTGATTGGAAAAAGTGTGGGTGGATATGTACTCGACAGGCTGCAGCTACGTTCCTGATTATGCTTTATGGTGTCATTAGCCATTATTAGGATATTTCATGCTCGAGAGGGGCATGAGGTGGTGAAGGAGGAGGAAGAGTAGGAAGAGCAGGGGTAGGAGGAGGAGGAGAGAAAACAGTGGCATTTACAAGCCATTCGTATATGGGATTGTAATGCTCGACTATATTTTATTCCTTTCCTTTCCTCTCCTTTCCTCTCCTCTCCTTTACTTTCCCTTCCGTTCCGTTCCTTTCCTTTCCTTTAACCTTTTCAACGATTCTGTATAATATTATAGTTGGGAAATTCGAAATTGGCTTTATACTGCCGGCTATATATTATTTTATTACAAAACTCGTAGGATCATTTGATTTTTCATTTCACCGGCAAGATATATAATGCCAATGATATATTTTTGTCTCAGGGGCTTACGCAACTCCGACCTCGCGTTCCCTCGCCACCTCAACAAAACGGCGATCATCGTCAAAGGCGATAAATAAATACGCATTTGAAATAATAATAATATTTTTTTATTATTATTATTATTCGAAAATATCATTTAAAATAATGGGGCTTTTGCGCAACGGGAACGAAATAACTGTGTCTCGCTCTGGACGTGTACGTCAAATGTATCGCGGCGTCCACGTATGAGAAGAGCTGACACTGCTGATCCGGCATAGACGAAACCGTAGCCGTGAGCGCGGATTACGTGATATCACGTAGGAAGTGCGGAGGTGAAGCTCACGACGTCAGATTTATTTCATTAATCGCGGCCCATAAGCTAAATTGCCACGATTTCTAAATTAGTACGCGTTGTGCATGCGGACGTGCGCGGGCGCGCACACACGTCTTTTAACGCGGACAATACTTTCTAAATTCGTAATCGTGATCGTTAGTCGTTTTATAGTCTCGCGACTGACAAATAATTTGATCTAATTTGCGCTAAACGGGACTGCATCCGAACCGCATCGGCCCCGTGGACCGCAAGATAAGAACGAACGACTCGCGAGGATATTTGACAAACGGCCTGCCCAATCCGTTCGGCTGCTCGCCGTCCCGTAAAAAGCGAGCGACACGACGGACATAGAGAGAGAGAGAGAGAGAGAGAGAGAGAGAGACGCTCGGGAGTTTAAAGGAGCGAGAAGTCGCGCGCCAAATGGCAAAGGCCGTGCCAAAGACTTTCTAATCCCGGAGTCGGGGGAGCCCGGCTGCAAAGGGGGCCAGCCAGCCAGCCAGCCAGACTTCTGCGGTAAGGGGCAGGGTGGGGGGGGGGGACGGCCAGGTGAGAACAGGGAGGGAAAAGGGAAGAGTAGGAAAAAAATGATCGCCCACCCGACATCCTCGCGAGCGTTCGCGAATCCGCTCGAATCCGCTCGAATACGCTCGAATCCGTTCTCACCTCGGCGCGCGGCGTTAACGCGAAAGGCACGAGAAGAGGCTGCGCAACGATCGGCCGGTGAGGGGATGGAGGACGGGGAGGGGATCGCATAATGCTCGGCCCGTCCTGGCGATTAGACACCGGTGTGCACCGGCGATGGTCGTGGCGGTCCTGTGTGTGTGTGGGATTAGGATTGGGATTGGGATTGGGAGGGTGGAGTGGGAGGGGGATTGGGATTGGGTGGGGGAGGGGGAGTGGGGAGGGACGTGTGGTGGCGGAGAGCGCACCGTGGGCGATTGCACGGAGCTACGCCGCTGACGCCATTCCCCGTTGTACAAACGATTACGACGGACTCCTGGTGCAAGTCCCGAGTCTTCCTCCTACCTCCGGAAGATCGTTACGTTAGCCGAACGTCGGCCGATAAATCACGGCTACGGCCGGGGACAGTGAATGACCGTCTCAGCGATGCTCCCAACAACCGGACCTTACACCAATCCACTCCCCTTCTCATTATTATATATTATTGGAGCCTGCGGGATCAAGAGGTCGAATCGATATCGGGACATTAGCCCTCCCCTCCCCCCCCCCCGTTAGACTCTTACAACGGACTCTCTCTCTCTCTCACCCCCCTTATCCTTATCCCAACTTCATTATTCCGGTGACAGATATTCTAAATCCTTGTCCTCGTCCCACCCCCCCCCTTACATACACTTACGAGCCGAGCTTTCTAATCTGCTTTACTCTCTAGCGAATATCCGCTCGTGAATCCACGCTTCTACTTGTCGCGCTCCGTGTCCTTATTGATGATCCATTATTATTCTTACCATTATTATTCATTATACATTATTCGTTATTATTGTTGCCGTTGCCGTTGCCGTTGCCGTTGCTGTTATAGTTGTTGATATTAGGATAACAGTCGCAGCCGCGGTATCCGGGGTAGCTTTTAATCAAAGTCCGCCTGGCAATATTAATATTCACGTACGTACGTACGCGCGTGTATACCAGTTGTCCAGAGAGCGGGTCGGGGTCAGGGGGGGCGGCAGGGTAGGCAGGGTCGGGGACGGGGAGGATGGGGATGGAGATGCAGATGGAGATGGAGTTGGGGGAGAGGGAGCCGGACCTCGAGGTCGAGAAGGAGATCGACGTAAGAAAGGGCCGTGACTTTATCGGCCGATGCAAGCCACGCAATGACAATGTACGTATTATTATACATGAAAATAGCCCGACTAATGAAATAAAAGGGAATTGTTAAGGCCCGAAGGCTTTCTTGTATCCTTTGTCAGCGTTACAATGTAACGAGTCGGCCGTCAATTTGTAGAATAATGCTTTATAATAGATAATTTATTCGCATGACATTTTCTCGAGCTACTTCCGTTATCGGCGTGTTGTCGGCAGGAGGGGCCCGAGTCGGCCCCGAGCTAGAAAACTCCCGAAGCCCCTCCGATCGACAGCATCTCGATCGGTTATCGTCATTCGAGCCGAGTCATGAAAGCATACCCGAGAAAGCCACGTCCTCGGCCGGCACCGAGTACCACGTACCACGGAATAAGAGGGCCGGGCCGGGCCAGGGCCGGGGTGGCTCGGCTCCGAGGGAACGGGACCGAGCACCGGGCCCATCGGGCACATCGGGCACATCGGGCACATCGGGCACATCGGGTATCGGGGATCGGGGGAGCAAAAACTGCCGGGGCCGAGGAACGGAAGGTAAATTAGCGGTTGGGTCGCGTCGAAGGCAATCAGAGGAGGGAATCGTCCGTGATTCAGCGCTACCTACTGACAACATGACCTAAAATTCTGCTGACACTGCAACTGGCTCGCATGCTATTATAATCGAATATCGATGACTCCACGCTTAAGAAGGAGTCGCTTCTTATGCGTCCGGAGCCGCGCAGATGATGCACCGGTAAGCAGGTCTCGTTGCGCCCCAAGGGTTCGCCGCCGCTTATCCTTCCTCCACTGACGTAGGGACGTGGGGAGGTGGGGGTGGACGGACGGATGGATGGTGGGACGGATGGTGGGACGGGAGGGACGGGAGGGACGGGAGGGACGGGAGGAGCTCTTATTCTTCGAGGCTGTACTTGACGAGATCGATCGCGTTCGACACGCCTCGATTCTTCATTAATTCGTGCTCTTGGCCCGCTGCACTCGGGGCCCAACATTATACATTGTATAAGCGCGGGCTACACGCCGGGTACTGCACTCGGGGCCCACTCCCGGTGTTCTTCACGAGCCGTCCTCGTCCGGGGCAATAAAATTAATCGGGGGAGGGAGGCCGAGACCCGCTCCCGATACGAGCCCACCCGTTACTCGCTGCCTCCCCGCCCCTCCCCCCCTCCCTCCCGCCCCTCCCTGCCTCCCGCCCTCTATGAGAGAGGGCATATATATATATATATATATATATCCCCTGAGCCCCAGGTCCCCGAAACCCGATACCCCCCCCGGGGGGGGGTGGACCTTCGCCGAGAGCGCCGATATCTCCGAGGAGGACGATGTTAATTAGGGAGTGGGGATCGACGATAAAAGTCCTTTGAATTAATGGGACGGATGAGCCGATGACAATAATGTCAGCGAGGACTCCTGGGCCGGCTAATCACTCGGGCGCTCTATTATTCCGGGTATCGCGGCCTGATGAGGGACACGGGCTCCGACGTCGATCCCCCGATGAAAATCGACACACCCTCCCCCTCCCCCGCCATTCCCCGTCATTTAATTGCCATCCCTCTCCGTCCCCCGTTCACTTTTCACTCGACAAATTGCACCGGGAGCTTGACATTTCCATGGGATCCCGATGATCATGGGCCTCGATAGACTCCGGAGGACCCCAATAACCCCAATAACCCCAATAACCCAATAACCATCGGCGACTCGTTTATCCCGGGGACTCTTTCTTCTATTTCACGAGAACGCAATACGGTTATTGGGGGGAGATTTAGCGAGTAAACGTTAGGTTTCCTAGTTAGCACGCGTCAGCGTCCCCATAATCGATTCGGGGATCTCCCATCGACGCAACAACATCATCGACGCTCCAGCGCGTCATATGCACATCCACGTATTTATTAGACATCCGCGTAAACCCGGGTCGCACGGGATGTCTCGAGCTAAATAACGTTGACAGCCGAGAGGAATTCGCTCGAGCGCATTGCCGATAAATGAAATGTTATATTCCAATTGGACGAGTGGAGGAAGGCTTTTAATAAATCGCCAGTCATGGGGAAGTATGGCGGTGGAGGGAGGCAGTTACTCCGATTTAATTGGTGCGATTGTACCGAGTCAAGTAAGCCGTACATTACAATGGCATTGGATATCATATCTGAGAAGACTGTGTGTAAATCAAATATAAAACGTAGTAAGCCGAACTGACCGGCCGGTCATTCGACCCTGGTATTATTCGACGTTGTAAGGAGTTGGTGAGTGCGCGAGTCCGCGACTTAGATGCTCGCTGAGTGAAATTCTTGTGGGGCGCGTCGTCCCGGTGCTTTCCACATTGAACGTCGGAGTTGAGTTCGACAGGAGCGGGAAGCATTGGAATTGCCTCGCTCGGGCCTCTTTCCATGCCTCGTTGCATTAATTTCCCTTATCGTAGAGCGTGGATCTCGTTGGCGCGAGCCGGCTCCGTTTGGGACATAAATTATCAAGAAAAAGCTCCCTTGTTTATTAATATTTCCCTCCCCACCCCGCCAAGGCATTCGATGCCTAATGGTGTATTAGCGTGATTCGATGTCGAAAGCTTGAGCTAGGCTAAAGGTTAGGCGAGATTAAATTAAAGTGGAAGGGACAATAACGTCAAGGCCGTTGTTCTTCATTAGGCTATCATCGTTGTTGCATCGTTTAAATAAATAAATAAATAAATAAATAAATATGTGCCCGCGTCCGCGCGTCCGCGTGCCTGCCTGCCTGCCAATGGCTCTTGGGAGGTTATCGGGGGGAGGGGGGGGCGAGGTATTCTCTATTGACTGGCAATATTAGATAGAGATAGAGAGAGATGGAGAGAGAGAGAGAGAGAGAGAGAGAGACGAGGGAAAGTAATGAGCTTTACGTCGCGGTGCCGAAGGGAGTGGGGAGGCGGGCCGCGAAGCCAAGCGGCGGACAAAGAAAGTCATTGATTGGAAAAGACCGGGAATGAAGTAAAAAGTGATTGAAAAATAGCGTGGAACGGAGGTATAAAGGGCATGAGTCAGAATGACGGGACTGCGCCGCCGCGAAATTGATAATCCCTCGGGCGGCTTAATTGGCTTGCATAATCTCGAGAGGCGCAAATTGACAAGGGCCGTGCGGAGCAATACGGCGATAATTTAGTCCGGCCGCGTCTCTCTCTCTCTCTCTCTCTCTCTCTCTCTATCTCTATCTCACTCTACACAGACACAGACACACAGTCTCCGGTGCAGACTGCGACTGATGGTGCTGCATTAGTGCGCCCGCCACGATTTCACGATGCGTTGGCTGACTGCGGCACGGCGATTATCTGCTTTATGCCTGGATAATAGTTGAGCCTATGGGCCCCTTAGACCTCCTCCTCCTCCTCCTCCTCCTCCTCCTCCTCCTCCGCCTCCTCATTCTCCTATACCACCGCGCCTTCGCCACCGCCACCGCCACCACCACCGCCGCCACCTCCTTTCCAGGTTGGCGCTCCGGCCGCTCTCCTGCCCCCTCTCTCGCGCCCTCTCACTCTCTCCCGGATAGTACAATAATTTTTGTTTTTTTTTTTATTTTTTACCCAGAGACAGTCGCTTTATTCCGCGGACTAATTCATTTTCCAGCTCGACGCCTACCTCGTCCGCGGCCTCGCTCTCGCTCGCATCCTCGGGCCGAGTCCTCGAGCGCATGCCCAGCACGCTTCGTTTCATTCCTCGTTTCCACATACTCGAGGCTTCGCTGTACATTGGCGGATCCAAGGATCCAAGTGCTCCCGTACCTCCAAGTGTCCCGGCCACAACGTCCCGCCCCCTCCAATCCCTTCATCATAGCACGAACTATTTTTAGTTCGCGATTCCGTATGTAAGTGTCCGTCGGACCCACCGACCGACCCACCGATCCCTCCCTCCCTCCCTCCCACCCGCCGTACCCCGGCTTCATCCGTCGTCGCTCTTATTTACTTCCAACTCCCCACTCCCACTCCCCCCCCCAATAACCCCGCCACCCCATCGCGACCCCAATAACCCTCCGCAGGCATACCAGCTTCTTTTTTTTTTTTTTTTTTTTTTCGCTACGTAATTTCGCTTGATCAGCGCCCGGAGCCCCTTATATTCTTATCCCGTATACCGGCAGAGCAGAAAAATGCTTGACCCCGCCTGCGTTGAAATTTCTTTTTTATCGCACCCGAGACCGTAGTATTGAGAGCCGCGAAGGAACCCGTCGGTTTAAAAGCCGCATTTGCTTTCCACGACTTTACAACCCGTGGAGGGACTCTTGATCCTCATTGGCAATGAGATCGCCAACGGAAATATTACGCTCCCGATAAAGTGAATGATAAAAATATCGATATATATGTAAGTTTTGTGTTTGTGAGAGGGGCACGCGTTCATTAGCAATGAGTCCAAATGAAACTGTAAATGCGTTAATTTTAAATACAGTATCGGCTTCCCATACAAATAATCCTCCTCCTTTCCGAAGTCTCCGTTTTATTGGGGCTTATAGAGATTACGGGAAGCCGTGTATCCGCGGGGAAGAAAAATAATAATCCTTTTAGAAAGGAGAGCCTCTTCCCGCCAGTATCTAATAATAATACGCGTATTAAAAGCACGGAAATCCGCGGCTCTCGAAGACGGCTAATAAAAATTATTACCAAATCGTAAATCAGCACTCAATTGTTGTCGATATAAATATTAATCCGGCAATAAAGACGTATTTAAGGACGGAGCTTCATAAATTATACTTTACTATAAATAATTTCGGCTCTCTCTCTCTCTGTCTCTCTCTCTCTCTCCGTCTCTCTCTCCGTCTCTGTCTCTCTTTCAGGAGCGCGCGCGCGCGCGCTCCAACTCTATCTACCTATCTATCCGTCTATATTTACACGGGCAGAGGTAGGAAGTCGGGGCCTAAATCATCCACCCACACGAACGTCGATGGGCTTTCTTCGATGGCCGGGGCAAGGGAAGGGCCCGAAAAAGCGTGGAGAGCCGCTCCGGGAGTTGTGGCTTTCGCCTGCGGTGCTCATCCGACTACCCGAATAGCCACGAAATTAACACGGTAGCTTTATGGGGCGAGATTAACAGCTAAAGACCGAAGGCTTACTCTGCCGCGCCCTTATAAATCACCTGTCGAGCGACAAGCAATTATAATAACTATCTCGTGGGCTATGGTATATATATACATATATATATATATATATACTATGCCGATGCCGTCCGCCACCTGACCACTTGGCGCGAGAATAAATATTATTAGACGGATACCAGGTGGGTAATGAGCCGTGCGGAAACTAGATGACGACGACTACGACTACGACGACTACGACGACTACGACGACTAGATCTCGTTAAATACCTTAGGTGACAAATGCACTAACGATACAAAAACCTTTCCTTCCATGACTTTAATGTCCGTTTTTTTTTTCTTCTTCTTTCTTTATTCCACGCCTCTCGATGCAATTATTTAACGGGCCGTCGTACTACTGGTCTCTGGCTCGGTCACTTCTCTCTCTCTCTCTCTCTTCTACTTGTTTCCCTTACTTCTTCTTCTTCTTCTTCTTCTAGAGAGATAATCCATTATTTGTATTGTCTGGATATCGCTTGAAACACGGCACTTGTTTCATCAACCTTTGAGCCAATGCCGTTGCAGCATTGGCTTGTACTTAACGTTCTGAAAAATACCTTAGACGTTCGTCAGCGTTAATCTTGTTCCGTACCGATGAGAGTAACAATACGTAAGAAGCCGAGAACTTGGAATTATTATAAATTCATTTCCCCTGATTCTAGCTGCTTACTACTTGTAAGATCTATAAAACAATGCCGGATAATAATAGACCGTAATTATTAAGTAAGATAAGTAGTAAGTAAGATCGCGTCGATCGCGTCGATCGCGTCGATCAATCAGAGTCGTCTACTCGCTCGCGTACTTTCACTGGCTTCTGTCACTCTATCGATATTATATATATATAAAAAAAAAAGAAAAAAGAAAAAAGAAGAAGCGGAATTAAAATGCCGACGATTTATTAATGCAGGGATTAATGTATCGGCGACGGAATAAACGTCGTATACAGGTATATTGATTAATTAAGAAGGTATTTTCAACAATGCGGCAGTCGGTTGACTCTGCAAATGAATCGGTAACCCCGTAGCTCAATAATACTGATTAATTTTATTATTATGATCCCATTATTAGATTACGAAATAAGGTTTCAACGTCCTTATTCTCATACCTTAATTCATTATATATATATATATATATAATGTATATATAGCTAATAAAGTAAATTAATCTAAGTTTATACGCGGCCCCTAATGACATCGGCTTTGGTTGAATTTTTATTATTATATGTCAGTTGGACTATAAAATTTCACTTTAAACCGCAAATCAGTGACGCAACGGATTCTCTTGCTAACTTTTTTTTTTTTTTTTTATTTTTATTTATATTCTTCTGCAGCTTTGTGCACAAAGTCAGCTTGGATCTCCATATTTGAAGTTTTAATTCAATGTACAATCTCAGAGCTGACACGTAAACGTACATTTAGTGAAACAATGTTCTTTTTATTATTACATTGAAATTATTCATTTTTTTCCCTCGATAAATCCTGAGATTTATTGGGCACAGAAGAAAATAAGGAAGAAAAAAAGAAATCCACTTTAATTGCCAGAAGATTATTCGATATTCGTTAAAATGTTTTCCGTGAAAAGAAGATATTTCACTTTTATATTACTTGGTACATTAGTCGTAAAGGTGGCTTTATGACTCTCGCGCTATGTCAACCCACAAATTTTACAATATTAATACCACGACATCTATTACCCGTAAAATGTTTCTATTTAGGAATGTTAAAAGGCTTTTCTATCTCTTCGGCAGCCTATTTCTTACTTTCCTCCTTTTTTCTTTCTTTCTGTCTTTCTTTCTTTCTTTCGTTCTTCCGTTCTTTCATCCGTTCTTACTTTCTTTCTTGTTTCTTTCGTTGACGTTGAAAAGAGTAGACGAGAGAATGAAAGAACGACTGTGTGAGAGACCGGGCAACGAGTCAATCCTGAGCAGTAGAGAGCAAATAAGATGAAGATAGAGCGATAGAGTGAGAGAGAGAGAGAGAGGGATAGCGAAATATAATTTTGAGCACAAATTTAATCTCGGAGCCCGAGCGATCCTTGCTTCGTCTGTACTGTGGATAAATAAATAAATTCAGTGTCTGTACGCAACGCTTTATGAAAATCATAAATCGCAAGGCTTGCGATTCCAATCGAAAACGACCTATCGAAGACTTACCCGCCCCTTCGTTTCCTCGACGCAGTGCATGAATCAGAGTCAGCCTACACGTATACCAGGCTCACCTAAATACAAGAGCGGTTATTGGGCTTATTATTAATCGCGAGGTCGCACTTCATATACCTGATCGTTGATCGTTGCCTTTCGTCTTTTCTAATTCCATGAGATGCGAGGAATCTCCTGCGTCCCAATGGGCATCGAGAAATTACATAAAAATAAAGAGAAATAAAGAAACTTTACCGAACATTCTCTGTGGCCTTTTATTATTTTCTAACTATTCATTTCAGTTAAATGGTCATTTCATCGAGGGAAAGGGAGACGGAGACACTGCATTCAATGCACTTTTCCCAATTAATTACTTTTAAATATTGATTCAAATATTTAATACGATAATTCGGATAAAGATTAAACATCATCATTGAACTTAAGATGAAACATATCTATTGACGAAGATTTATTGTGGTTGTATGTGTAATAGACTAACCGGTTGCTTGTGTTCTCCGTTTATTTTCACACATAATCAAGTACAGTTTCGTTAAATTGACGACATTATTACACTGGAAATGGTCTTTAACAGAATTTATCCTCCCGAAGTATGAAAAGTGCAATTTTCATTATGTCAATAACAATTTCGTACGAGAATTTTAAGTGAGAAATTTAAATTAATATAAAAATTTGAATTTATCCAATAAAACCTTCCATATTGCGAGACGAGGAAATATTTCATGCATATACGTTTCTTTTTTTACTACTATAACAATTATAAGAGATTTTTATTGACCCATAATTTAATAATCATATCACCATACGTTTTATTACATTTCAGCTTCTTATGTGGAGAAAAATAATTTATTCGGAAATTTTCGTCAACAGGATCGAAAGTTATTGATAAGATTATGTCTTCGAACTAATATTATTTATGTGCTTCCGTTTAGAAAAAAACTTCCATCGCGCATTGGCTAAGTTTAATAAAGTCACCTTATTTTTATTATCCGAGTTTAGCAAACGAGTGGATTATATTATTTTCTAGAAATTTTACAGGCTCAGTGGATTTGGGAAGAGAAAAAATTACTACAATTATCGTTTCAACAAATTTAATTACATAACTTTTTTTTATAATTTATTTAATTCGTAATGTTTAGTATTTAAATGTGTAATGCGTTGCGTAAGATACACTTAATTTCATAGAGATTAGGCTCGGAAGGATATTATGGAAATGGATTAGATAACCTATCGCTATAAATCGCCATTTATTAAGTATTCTAAAAAATATTTGTTTACCAGTAATTTTATTCTTTCTATTTAGTCTATCGCTAATTAATTAGAGTAACAGGGGTGGA
Source organism: Ceratosolen fusciceps (assembly GCA_018883505.1). Taxonomy (NCBI): domain Eukaryota; kingdom Metazoa; phylum Arthropoda; class Insecta; order Hymenoptera; family Agaonidae; genus Ceratosolen; species Ceratosolen fusciceps. The sequence goes on from RCIC01000010.1 coordinate 5,426,354, forward strand.
GGGTGGAGGGGGGAAATTTCAATTACATGGTTTAATTAAATAGTCAATGTGGTTGTAAAACTATTTTGATACTCATTATATAAAGTCCGTTATACAATATAGAATAGAATAGAATATAATAGAATAGAATAGAGTGGATTAAAATAAAATAAAAAGGGGGAATAAAAAAAAAAACCACCAAAGAAGTAAGAAAAGATTATTTTGTGTTTGACATGATCCCTATCTATCCGTATGGCTGATCTTTTAGTATGAGAAGAGCTTTAGCGAAACATCAAGTGCCAATTAACACGATTTTCCTCCGAGATTTCACTGGTGCGTACAGTCGAGCTTCAACAGTCAACGTCAGAGCCAACAATAATCCCGAAGCCGGCGAATTCTATCTTATTTTTATAATTATTTTATTTATAACCCAGGCGCGCTTGTAATTGGAAGTGGGGGGGGGGAGGCAACAAGCGGGGCTTAAGAAACTATATTTATCGGGGGCCGAGCTAATCATCAAATGCTTATGCAACCGACCTAATCATAATTTCAGCCATAAGATCTGCTTACTTACATTACGTTCGCATAAACAAGTACGTAAGTGGGTAAGCGCCGCAAGCGCGTAAGCGAGTAAACAAACAAATCAATAAATAAACAAATGAACAAATAAACAAATCAATAATTAAACAAATCAATAAATCAATAAATCAATAAACAAATCAATGTAGGAATGTAGGAATGAATGAACGAACGAACGAACGAATGAATGAATGAACGAATGGACGAATGGACGAATGGACGAGTTGCATTGCGGGTCGGGCGTGCGCATATTCACGGTTCCCCGTTGGGCGCCTTAAGCAGTCGCTTTAATTTTTATTCAGAGAATCGCGTTGATGAAGCAGACGAGCGGGGCACAGTATTAATTATAATTTGCGGGGGCGCCAAGGAAGGGGCATTTGCGCTCGAAATTAGCTGGTATTTTATTTATTCGAGCGCGCGCACGCTTTTCTGTTGAGCGCGGGCGGGTTATTGGGGCGGGGTTGGGGTGAGATGGGGGGGGGTGGAAGAGGGGCACGTCACGCAAGCAGATCGAGTATCGTTACGATAGCGGCTCAAGAGCCCATGGAACCGAAGGAGCGCAGTGGCTTTTAAATTTTTAATCGCACGATTTATTAATTGTTATGCGCGCCGCCCGACTATCCCCACCACCCACCCACCCACCCCAGACGCTGAATATCGCTCGGCAGCGGTCAAGTGGAATCGCCGACGGAAATATCTGTTGATAAATAATTCAGAGGAAGGAAAAAAAAGAAAAAAAGAAAAAAAAAGGTAACTCACCTCGCTCGGATCAGCAATGAATTTGCCGACCGTAATGACGCACAGTGTTATTTCACGTGTATTTTCCAAATCCTCGGCATTGCAATAGAGAGCCTCGCTTATAAAATAGGGCTCGGAGCAAGTCAATCTGAAAATTAAGAATAAAAGAATAATCTGTGCGGGGTTATTTATTTACATGTTACGGTTACCGGGATAAAGCGGGACGGTCATTGGAGTTGGAGTTACGTCGAATCCCAATAATATATACGTAATATACGTGTAATTTCCGTACGAGTGAAATTATATAATCCATTAGGGTTACATCCATTGTGCTTCATGTATCGGGATCGGGATATGCGCGCGCGCGCGCGCGCGCAACAATAGAGCCATTGAATAATTAATACAATGATTTACGGGCATTTCAATTACAGGACTGCAAGGCATCATTTGCCACCGCATTTAATATTCATTTACCTTTTATCCACATTGTTATCATTCGTTTCTCTTTACTTGGGCTCGCCCCAACGAATGTAAAACGATACCCTTCCCTCCCGGCCTCACCTTACCCGCTCCTTACCACCTCGCACGATATCGATATCAATCATTTTCAGTAGCCCAATAACCCCATAACGATACATTCCATAAGCGACTATACTAGCGAAACTATACAAATTTCTCAGTTTTAATGGCCTTAACTTACCACGTTACCATTTTCTATTAAATAACTTTTACGATACATTGAACTCGCGTATTTATTTACTCATCGAGCTTAAAAAAAAAGACATTCAAAACATATTCGACGGAAAGCTTTATCCCAAAGGGTTCTCAGTTCATGTGATTTTATACCTACTTATACCGGTAGGATTTTATACCGAGCGAATTACGTTCTAACGTTGATGCTTTCTCTAACATCGATTGGTAATTTAAGTAATAGACGAGCATTATGATAGCCCCACGAGCATTGAGGAAAAAAATCTAAGGATAAAATTGTCTAATAAACAGTATTGCTCGCGTAGCTTCTATCGGTCTATTGCGAATGCTTTGCATAAATAATGCATCGAGATGAATTGCATGCGCTTGCGCACTCTCGCGCTTTCGACTCGGCAAGCACAATAGGAGAAATGAACCGACGAGCGATCCCTTTTCGCGATAATAAAATCCGACAGTTTTTGTTTTTAAACGGTTTTAAAAGGCCCGATGCGACGATAAGTTAACATTACATTGTATGTAATGCGAGGGAATTCGCAGTTTTACCGAGCATTGAGATTTATTGCAAGACAAAGGGTACGTGGCAGATTATTTTACTTGGCCAAGCGCTTGGCTTTCACGGATATTCTAAAATATTATTGACAATGTAATGGCCAGAGGATCCTAGATTAATCCGGCCAACCCTTAATTATTCGTGTACACGTTTAATACGTACGTTGTGGGAGTAAGATAACGAGCGTTCGTTCGTTCGCTCGTAGTTTTATCACGCTGGCATTGCATAAGGATTCATTCGGGTGCAAGCATTAGGTTCATTAGGTATCGGCGCTTTTTACAATGGCAATTTCGGGCCCCCTTCCGACCTGCCCCCTCGGCCTTTTCCCGAAAAGGGTCCGGCCACCTGTACGGGATCATTCGCAGGGGAATAAAAATGCGACGACGGAGCCGGTCTCGGATGCTGCTCGCGCGGAGGCAGATCTCGATATGGGTCCAGAGCAGTAAATGAATATCGCGTTATTAAATCGCGAACAGCTTTTATCGCCGAAAAGCTGACAAGGCTTCTTTCTTCTTATTCTCGGGTATTACTGCCCTCGCGCATTACAAGGGTACATTTTCGAGCTTTATTACGGTCGTTTTATGAGTTGACAATTCTCTCCAACTGGACTTAGTTACACGGGCGCGCGAGCGCCACGACCCCCCCCCCGACCCCCCCGACGCACCAACGCACGGGGCTGCTCCCTTTATTCCTTCCTTCGTTCCTTCCTTCGTTCCTTCCTTCGTTTCTTTTTGGTGATTTTCGAAAGTCGGCTATCGGGGCAAATCGGTTGCGCGCGGGGAATCAAGTAAAAAAATAGTAGATACGAGCGAGAGTGTACGCGAGTGACCGACGGGGCGGGGGAAAGGGAGAAGGGAGCCGAGGGAAAGGCGCAAAAGGTGCCGCGACGTCGTAAAATGAACTGCGCACGCAGTGGATCTAATGGCGGTCGTAAAATCGAAAAGGTTAAGAATAAATACGTAAATCACCGATGCTAATTAGTCGGAGCTGCAAGGACTCTCGTACGGTTTGGCTCGAACTGGTTTACAACACTACCACACGCCTCGGCCGTACGTACGCGCAAATACTTATTTATACAAATGTCAGTAAACGTACTTTTATAACATTTTTATATACAATGAGTATATACCAAGGGATAAGAAAGAAAAGAAAAAGAAAAAGAAAAAAAGAAAAAGAAAAAGAAAAGGGAAAATTATCTAAAAATGAGAAAGGAGATATTTTTTTCTCTTTCCTTATTCCTTGTCACTTTATAAGATGTAATAATTCAAGGAATGTGCTCGTATTATGCTTATCTTTAAAGTTAATCTTGTTTTACGTAAAATTAACTTTCCCGAATATATATCTTATGGTTTTTATAAGGGCCTTGTTGGGCGACTAGGGTATAGCCATTGTATATCTTGCCGGATTTACATAGTAATCCAAACGCGACTGTTTACATCGGCTAATGCCTTATATGTTTATATACCAGCGGGGCAATGAAATTTTAAAGGCCAGGTATAATTTAATTAGCTCGTGAACTCTTACGGATAAAGTCGATTCTGCGGCCAAATTAATGTATAATTTTATTGACGTTCCGTCCTTGGTGCGATGCATTTAAAGGGGCAGTAAATCTATCGGGGGACCGTAATGGAATAAAGGATATACCGCGAGGAAATATTTATGCGATCTTTAAATTTGATATTTGACGATTGCGAAGGTTTCCGCGACCGAGTACCTTTGAAATTATTGTTTTTTTATTTTTCTTTTTTTCTTTTCTTTATTCTTATGATTTTTTTAATGCCTTGTCTATTAGAGAAACGGCGCTTGATATTTAGCAACGTTGCCCCGCAATTTAAAGCCTCGAATAGGAGAAATAACGAAGAAAACAAAAAGAAAAGGAAAAAAGGCACGAGTATACAGGCCGAGAGTTGCTTGCCGGGCGCAATGGTTATTGTTTGTAAAAATATTAGTGCTAAGAAGCTTGGGACTCCGCGTCGCTCGCCTTCAGTTACAAAATCTTCCGTTATTGCAAATTCCCGATTGGTGGACGGTGATATTGAAAATAAGAGATCGATCTTGTTAGCCGCACTCCGAGACTGACAAACTATTACGTAACGAGGTAGCGAGAGTACTTGCGAGTAAATCGAGGTAATTCGAGATAAGCAAACCCTACGGATTTTTTTTAAGGCAAGCCCCCCGCGCATTGCCAGTAAAATAAAATAACTTTCAAGTACAAAAGGATAATGGATAATTTAACAAATATTCGCAATGGGTTTTGCTATAAAACTTGTTTGTTTCGCGGTCTCTATAATTTTTATGGCCCCATTTAGCTAAAATCACCTCCATTAGTAAATAAATAAGAAAATTGCGTAATGGTTAGTCGGGGGGACGGATGGTAGGAGGGAGGGACGGATGGGGGGGGGGTAGAAAAAAGAAAGAGCATTATTTGCTGGGCGTACTTTTATATTTCTGCGGGTTGACCAAGAGACGTGACCGATTATATTTGTCCGAGGTATCTCTTAATCTTAATTTTTAAACGGTTATAGCGGTAATATTCCATGCTATTTCATTGCTCCGTAAAGTTTTGAAACGTGTTCATTCCGCGTTCTTACGATAGAGTCACGCGTTGCGCATGATTTTTATTATTAAATGTGGAAAAAGCGAAAGAGAACAAGCGGTGCGATTAACGATAATGACATCTCCTGGTCGCATGGGGGGGCTGGCTGGCTGGCTGGCTTACCACTTCGATTTTATTGCAACAGAACTCACTCTGAAAACCTTCTCTGGTGCGCTCCGGACGCGTCTACTCACCAGCCCGACCCTCACCACTACCCACCACCCACCACCCACCACCACACCGCCACCATGTCCAGCAACACGCGTGCTCGGTTCATTTTTCCTTACGAGGGAATTCAACATTCGTCGAAACGGTCGATACGCAAATGCTCGAACGCGCTCATACGATTATAATGGAATGGCGTACAGGGGGCATACGGTATCCGCGTGTACGCGCGGCTCCGCGCATTAAGGGTGTGCGCGTGCGCGAATCTCCATGGGAGCTCCGTGGGATGATTTATGCCCGTTTTCCTAAAACGCAGCGACCGATTGAATTGGTTGGTTTCACGAGAGCGGCTCGACTCGAGGCTACTTACAACCGGCCCCGCGACTACTTTTTACCGCATCGCGGCTCCTCCGTCTCCTCTTCCTACTCTGCCCCCCCTCCCTGCCTCTCTCTCTCTGCCCGTGCCCGTGCCCGTGCCCGTGCCCGTGCCCGTGCCTCCGTCTTCCTTCACCGGGGGGACTAACCTGGCCCGTTGTACTAACTGGTTCTTACGTCCCGTACTTGGACGCTGCTAACTGAGCGTAGCGAATAAGAATTCTATTCGGTCGGCCGGGAGAGAAGCCTCCGCTGAGAAGGCTTCCTCGAACGAGCCGCGCCGAGTTCGTGCAAAAGGGACGCCGAGCGAAAGGATCTCATTTAAGGTAAAGAAATATCCGGGAATCGACGTCGCTCGCAGGTGGAAAAGAAAGCGCGTTGAGCCTATGCTGCTGCGAGGCTCGACTGAAACTTATACCGAGAAAAAGAGACAGATGTACAGATGTACAAATGTACAGAGAGAGAGAGAGAGAGAGAGAGAGAGAGATGAAAAGACGTTTCCTTTTTGTTGCCCTTGCGGTATCATGACACTCTGACGCTCCGTATATCCATTTTTTGTTGTCTTTTTTCATTTATTTATTCTTTACCTCCGAGACTCGCCAATGAAAAAAAAAATGAAAAGTTATGGAAAAGTTTGATTAACTCGTAGAATAGACGATCGTGCGGATGCCGGCCAATCGTCACGCAAATTAATCAAATTCGGCCTTTTAATTCCAATAACCTTTAACGTCATTGCAATAATTATTCCTACGTACATACAATACGTGAATTACGCTTCTGCTTCAAATACACTCATTCCTGAGCTTCATTATTCTTATAACGAACGCGTCGTCGTCGTCGTCGTCGTCGTCGTCTTTAATCGGCCGCAAAGAGTAGCCCGCTTATTTCCCCAATAACCTTCCCTCACTACCGGATTCAATTCAATTTGTTTAAGATCGTAGGCAGAATCTTGTCGACTATCGTGCGCTTATGCATTATAATAACAATGATAATAATCTATAGTCGTAGTAGTCGCGGAGCTGATAGAATCGGCCGGCTCGTGCGCACGGGTCCGGAAAAGCTCGGGCGGACTATCGTGCGAAAATCTCGGCTCCCGGGTGCGAGTAGCCCAGACGGAGGATGGGAGGAGGCGGCCCGAGACTCCGGACTCGAAGAATGATATCCCGGTCAGCTGGAACTGGCACGCGAGCCTATTGCACCTGTATTGGAATCAATTTGCCAAATGGGCGGGAATGAGCGGGGCGCTGTGGTGACGGCCACACCTACGGCGACTCGACCGAGAAAAAAGAAAAGAAAAGAAAAGAAAAGAAAATAAAAGAAAAGAAAAGAAACGAAGAGAAACGAGGAGAAAAAAGACGAGTGCTCGCACGTTCCGGTGCCTCGGTCGACCCGGGGACCGGCAACTCTTATTCTCTCGCCCTCTATCGTACAAAACACTGATTAGGCTCTGCAGCTCTCGACTTTGTTAGATGAACTTCCTACGTGGGCCGAAGGCATTTTCTCCTCAGCTCCATTATCTTGTCTCGGATAACTTGTAATTCAATATGTGTTTTGTATCCGTATACGTATATATATATATGAGGGGGCGGGGGATCCCGTTGCCAACCCCAAATAAATATCTTCAACGTTTATAGCCTCCCCCCTCCCACCCCACACATACACACGTCATTGGCTTTCGAGCTTTAATTCCTATCGACTAATTTGCGAAGAACTTTCATTTGCGAAAATTCTCTCGCTAAAATGCAAGTTACGATCTTTTCCAACGTCCCTCTCTCCGTTCTACCCCCCTACACCCACCCACCGCAACCCCTTCTTTTTTTCTTTTCCTTTTTCTTTTCTTTTTTTCTTTCTTTAATAGCGACCTAGCGTTAAATAATTATTTGTAATGTTTTACCTGGCGCACAATGGAGCATTCAAACATTACGTCTTTGAATAAATATACTCTAGCTCTCCCCGGCTTTGTTCCTTTTTATTTCTCCGCTGCTAAAATAGCCAATTTCTCTTGGTTATTTATATCTTCTAATGCCTCGTCTAATTGCAATGACGCTCGCCCGCTTACTTTTCCTTTCGCGCGATTACTCATTTGTTGTCTTGCGCAATTTCCTTTGCGGAAAGAAGGAATACCGCCAGCAGCTCTGTATTATTTCACTTTAAGTCGACTGTTATGGTTGTCGAGGGGACGTTAGTCGGGACTGTTGGCTCGCTTCTTTTTTCTTTTTTTTTTTTTTCAGAACGCGCAGTTAATTAAGCATTCGTACGAGGTTTATAAGATTTTACGTTACAAGAAAGTATCGTTCGAGCTGGATTTCATTGTTACGGTAGCCAGGTTTAATAAAAAAATAGTCTTGATGCTGCTTGAATGGAATTTTCGCATTACAAATATCCTTAGCGTGTGCATACGATGTTGAGAATCTTCTATATTAACGGGTAATAAATAATGGAAATAGCTCGGAATAATAATGACGAGAGGTTACGAATCCGAAAAATTGTGTATAATGTAGTCGGGTTGCCGGTGGCCTCAAGGTCGAGGCTGAATTAATTTAGGAGGCAGCGGCGACTCGTAGCAGCCGTGATTTGTCACATTTGAAAATTTAACATCGGCGCGAGGCCACCACCACCACCACCACCACCACCACCACCACCACCACCACCACCACCACCACCACCACCACGACCACCATCGATACCCGTGGCCATAGCGCATGGGGACAGCGCGAGCGTAAGGAGGACTGAAAAATGGGCGAGGCCGAGCTCGGGATCTCTGACTCATTAAGCATCGCCGCGATTATTTATGTAAACTACCTCGGGTAAGGACGATCGGGAACGAGTTTTATTATGCAACGCTTTCATGAATGAAGGAGAGAAAGGTCGAGAGGAGATAGTTCCGCCGCAACCGCCTACTCGCTCAGTCAGTCGAGGACTCTACTCCGTAGGCAGCGGCGGGGGCAACGGCGGGGGCAGCAGCATCAGCATCAGCATCAGCATCAGCATCAGCATCAGCAGCATCAGCATCAGCGGTATCAGCAGTCTGCCTGCCTCGCTACTTTTCTTCCGCTACTACTTATCCTACTTGGTTGTTTCAATGCTCGAGCACCGGGGACTGAGAGCCCCGGCTGAGGCTGCGAACCGGTGAGCTTCCCCATCGTACCGGAAGCTCTTTAAATTAGAAGAGCCGAACTACCTATGTCATTGTCCAATTTCGTTTCTGCCTATTTCTTCCTGGTCATTGTGTTTTTCATAGACTCGGCAATACAAATGCTATCGGTATTCGGTTCATTCCCCTCCCATTGTCCCGGGCAGTGACAGGGGGCATTGAGAAGAAAACAACAACAATAACAACAGAAGGAGTTAAGAGATAATGCGAGAAAACTCAAGAACCGAAAGGGGGGAAAGGATAACGAGAAAAGAAAGCATAACGGAGAGAGAAATTATTTAACGTACGATACGGAGAACTGAGATCATTATTCAAAGCTTGAAGACTTTATAAACGAATAAGGGATTATTTTCATTGTATTATGCGAATTAATGGACAATATTAATTTACTTAAAGTACATTAGCAGCCCGGGCGGCTTCTATGCCTTCCCACTCGACATTCCTTTTATTGTAAATAATTCTACCAAACATACGCATTATAATTAGATCATTTACTCTATGAAATACAACGATAATAATAAGTATAATGCGTAAGCGATAGGTGACCTTCGTGTGCGCGTGATGTAAAAGTACCGCGATACCGTGAATGCGCGGTAATAATAAATAGCCACTGGATCATGGATCATTGATTAATGCCGTGGGAAATGAGAGAAGAAAAGATACAGAAATAGAAAAAGGAAAAGGAAACGAAGACTTTATATTTATACTCTTTGCTCGCGGTCTTGGTTGTGGAGAGGGGGGGGCGAGGTGCGGTTGATAGGACAAGGGAAGCAAACTTAGCAGAGGAATAAAAAAGACATTGTCATTCTTCGGGGAAGTAAGAGGGTAGCGGAAGAACGGCAGAAGGGAGGAGGGGAGGAGGATCGATCGCGGTCACGAGGCGTTTACAGGAAGATCCGTATTTATTTGGATAAAGGGATAGGACGGCCCGCGGGAAATGTTTGTAGAAACGGTAGGAGCGAAGCTAAGGAGCAAAGGAGATCAAAAGTCCTTTCTTAGTTCTGGAAATGATGTTTCCGTCCATTGCGCTTCATAATCCTCGAGCTAACTATGCCACACAGTACATCCACCATCCATACCCCGTGTAATTTAGGGATTTTTTTTCGTAATAAAAGATCGAGAGCGAGCCAGAAGCCGTTAAATACATAAAGCTAAGGGGGTTATTGGGGTTATTGGGGGGAAATGTGCACGAGATACACGTATTACGTGTATAATCACTTTTCGACGTCTTGTTTGGCACTATTCTATCACTGGCCGATAAAAATCATTTAAAAATGCCAGTTGCCCTCGAGCGTACGTTTCATACGACGGAGATAGAAGTATCCTGTGTTACGTTGCAAAATATTTTCCTCGATATACTCCCGATATGATTCATTAGCAACAATAAATTATACTTCTACAATTTTATTACACGTACTTTGTAAGCCATTGCGACTTTTTTTACGAATTCTCGACGCTTAAAATATGCTCGCAATGCGATCCGCTACGTCGATACCGGCAACGCATTATTTATTTATATACATATATATATATATATATTTATTCCAATGACTGTGCACGCGTGTGTGTGTGTGTCTATGTATGGCCTATCGCGTAAACGTGGAAGCCAAATAATCGATCGATTACAGTGGAAACGTCAGTTTAATTCTGATACCCGTGCAAGCTTAGCGAATTATATTCCCCAGTCCCGGCCTACATTTCCACGTACATTTTATTCCATACTTTGATTATCTTTTCATACAAATCACCTTCAGGGCAACTTGGAATTATAACAACAACAACGACAACGACGACAATAATACGTTGGTGGTAGGAAACGAACTGAATATGCTGAAAATGTTAATTAGTTTTACGATTAATATCTGTCTGTATTAAATAAGTCTGTATATATATATATATATATAGCATATAGCGTATAGAGTTGTGCATGTGTGTACGAGCACGTTGGGCAGTAGAAGAAAATGGCCGTGTCGATGGATACGGATTCGAAGACTAGGAAATAAACGTATTTTTATTTGAATACGATGAAAAAGAATTATGGTCGAGGGGGCGGGGGGTAGGTAGGTAGGTAGGTAGGTAAGACGGCTCGGTAAGAATTAATTAAGAAGCGTATAAATTGGATATTTTGGCGTTTGAGAGACACTGGCGCGCTCGGAGCTCACAGAAATGAGTTCCCATATTATCCGGAATATTTTTATAGGACATAATTTATAAATGGAGAAAAGCGTCGGCAGTAACGAATGAGAAAACGTGCCGGGGCGCTCGGCTGCTAAATTAGAGCTGGAAAATTCAGCGGGCAGAGGTTGGAAAAACCAGTCCCGCGGCTCAGCACTTGGCAGCAAGAAAAAGGCGCGTAGAAAATAATAATCGGAGCCACTCGTAATAATAGCAGGTGGAATTGTTCGTTCGATTCGCAGCCTCCGGGCAGCGGTGGCAGCAACAGCGGCAACAACAGCAACAACAACGAGTACAACGACAACAACGACAGTGACGACAATAGCAACACCGGCACAGGCAACGCCACGACCTGACGTGGTATCCCTTACCACCCCCCCCCACACACACACACACCTCCACCCCACACCCCTCTGCGGGGACGGTGGTAGAGAGGGAACCGCTCCCATGGAGCCTCGGAGCAGCGCAAAATCACTCGGAGGCTCGGCAGCTTTTGTAGTTTGCCTGGAAGTGCGAGCGAGTCCGGGACTCACGGCTACTCGCTAATGGGAACCGGTAACGCAACGTGATTGCCCGTTTCACGGTGCATTACGCATTACAGGGAAACGCACGCGCGCGGTCCCAGCTGCGGGCACGGGGACGAGAGAGTAGAGAGAGAGAGAGAGAGAGAGGGGGGGCCCGCCGAGAGGCTGGCCGAGGCGCATGGGCATATCGCGGGTATCCCGGTCCCCGTACTCCACCGGGACTACTCTCGAGCCCGCTACGGCGAACAATCGTCCGAGACGTACGGAAAATTCTCCCCCGCTACCGTTCGCCCCTACGTCCCTGCGTAACCTACGCCGCACCGCCTCCGTCACCACCGCCTCCGTCACCACCACCTCCGTCACTCGCGAGCGCGATCAGAGCAGTGCACCGTAAGCGACGTGGACGTATTTTCAACCTGGACTATTCTGCGCCATTTTCTCACTCGGGCGCAGTCGGAGCTGCCGTATTTACGAAGCCGCGCCACGTCCACCAGTATTTCACGAAGCTCTCGCCTTTTCTCTCCCTCTCCCTCCCCCCGCTCCCTCTCGCGATCTTTCAACCGTCGGGAATTATCTTTTTGTCCCAGTTGTTCGTTTTAAATGGCCAATCTACCGGTTACGCAACGCCTGCTACGTGGCAGCCGCTGACGCTACTCCCGCTCCCCCCCTGCCTTTATATTTTTTTATACGCCCATCGGCGCTGCGCGAAAAATTATCTGAATTAACTTTATCTCCTTGGGGATCCCGTGTCGGGTGGACGGGGAGGACAAAAATACGACTCCTCCGCCCCACCGCCGCTCATCAATCATGGGAAACGATGGGTGAAACTGAGGCTGGGAGGGAGGGAGGGAGGGAGTAAGCAAGCGAAACCCTCCATTTCGTTATTTAAACAATTATTGTAATGAAACGGGCCCGGACTGTATTAGAAAGCTACAAATTCGATGACATTATGGCTTACGGGCTCGTAATTGTAACTGCTATTACAAGATCTGCAATTCATATTGTACGCTCGGTATTTTTAAAACGGCCTAATATATAATAATATCCGTAAGAATGGAGAAAAAAAATCTTTCGATCGTTTCAATTATATTCAATTCAGTTCCTGCCGATCAAAAGAAAACTGACCCATTTCATTGTTATACGTACACAACTTGTTGTACGTATACACACATAAAAGTCTGAAACGTACTTCAACTTGATTCCCCATAAAGCCTATTGAAGGATCCGTCCTCTTAAGTACAATGAACGTAGGCGATCTTATAATATCTTATAATAATTACAAGGCTGCGACAATTTTTTATCTCATGACAGTTGCTCGCGTGTATGAAATACCGCGCGGGACAGGAATCATACGAAGGAACGTAAGGATATAAGCATCTCATAACGCCGAAGTGCAATAAGACTAATCATCGATATCTCGTCAATGCTTATGTGATTAAATTGAAAAATTCAATCTCCGATACCAACAAAAGTAATTTCTCTATCCGTATTTTAGGTTTGCCCGTGCCAGTTCGTACGTCCCTCCGCGATTCCGAGCCGTTCATTGATGAAGATAAAGGTCCCGTTTGTAGCTTTCCGTGTATGCACGCGTAGTAGACATGGAAAGCTACAAACGGGACCTTTATCTTCATCAACGCATAGCTCACGCATGCAGCCGCACACTCGCGCCGGGCCTCACTTACGCCCGTGCGCGCGCGCCCGCATAAATAAATACGCTTATGGATTTCGTCGTGGTGTGCGCGCGCGCGCGCGTACGTAAAAGTACAGAAGCTACTTTTCTGGTTTTATAAACGGCATTCTTTAGCATAAACGTATTAGCATATACAAGATACCTAGGTTTGGTACTGCACTCCAGCGTTGTCATCTGTTTACAAATATCATTAATCAGTATGATTTACGTACGAAAAAAAGTATTGACGTAAAAAAATAAATACCAAGTAATTGGAAACATATAATGATTTTGAAATCGTCCCGGGACAAAAATATCCTTCCGTATTTATTTATTATGACTCGCGGCGATAAAGTATTTAAAATTAACAAGATTTTTTTTAAATCAAAATATTATTAATTACGTGTATAATTCGGAATCATTAATTATCGGCGGCTGACCGATGATATCTGAATTTTAAATGGATTTTTTGCGCTCGTTTCGCTTTTGCGCTTAAAACATTTTTTTTTTTTACACGTGTTAAGAGATTACGACTTGTGAATTTGTCGTTCTTCGGACTCATGCCGAGGTCCGTTAGATGAAATTGAAAAATTCGCCCCTTCCCTGCCTCACCCTCCTTATTCCTCTAATTGAAACATCGATGCTGTACGAACGCTCTAACCGAGCAGTCGAAAATATCGAAAAGCTCAAATAATTAGTGTTTTTTTTCTTTCTTTTTTTTTTTTTTTTATTTATTACTTTTCCCCCTTCTTCTGACAAGGTGTCATTGGGGTTTCAATAAATAAAGAGAAGAAATAAGAAAAATAGCGTTATTAATAGTCGGAGGGAGGAGAGGATTTTGCAATAAGAGCAAAGAGTATATATAAGGTATAGTGAGCGGAGGGATCGAATTGTAAAAAAAAAACGAAGGTAGGTAAAGTAGGAGTAGAGAGGCTGGAGGAATCAGAATAATCTAAATGGGCTTACGAGGGATTTCCATACTCTCGATTTCAGTAGGGAAAATTTGTGTTACTCAGGCAATACGTACGGGATCATTAGCAGTATTTAAATGTAAAAACAGCGAATGGCTGACACGCTATCGACTAACGAGAAGCTGTGAAAGAATTACGATGTCGTTGCTTAGTTGCTATATTCCTCGTCCTCGTCCTCGCCGTCCTCGCCGTCCTCGTCGTCTCTAGTTGTCTTAGTTGTCGTTGCTGTTGTCGCCGTAACCGTAGCCGTAGCCGTAGCCGTAGCCGTAGCCGTCGGAGTCGCGGTCGCGGTCGTTATGCTCTCGGCACGAGGTATACTCGGCACGGTCCGCTCTAGGGTCGTCGTCGTCGTCGTCGTCGTCGTCGTCGTCGTGTACTCGTGTCGTGCCATTTGCGTTTACGATATCGCATCGAGATCAATCGTTGCTCAGAGATACCGGGCGACTTATTGAAGTACCATTTTAACGGGATTTCTTTTTGATACGTAATGCTCGTAACAGTGATATGCGTTTCACGAGCTCATTTGTCTCGGGCAATGGATTTTTTTTTTACTCATTAAAAATAAATGCGAGAGAGAGAGAGAGAGGGGGGAGAGAGAGTGTGTGTGATTGCGCGTCTATTTATACGTCCCTGTCTGGAGAAAAATTTATTAAAAATTACGCTCTCCCGGGGATATCTATAAATACGTAGTGAGAGAGATAGAGAGAGAGAGAGAGAGAGAGAGAGAGAGAGAGAGAGAGAGCGTGCATGCACGTAGCGTTTGCTTTGTCGAGGGAAGAAAGTAAGCGCGCGAGAAAAATCAAAGGTAATATGCACGATTCTCTGTTTATCGAAAAGCAGCTGCTCGCTCCAGGTTACCCGGAGATTTGGTCTCGCGTTACGTGACTGAAAGGTTCAAAAGTCCACAAACGTACTTGTAGACCATAAGGAGACTTTTTAATGGGACACCAGGAACCGGACTCGGACACGATGAAATTCTTATTAGCACACATGCTTAGCTTATCGACCAGAGATACTTAATAGGTCACAATTATTTCTTCCGTTGCATGTACCGGAGACCACAGGCTGACGACAATTAAAGTACCCCAATAACCATACCGTTTCATTATTTTTTTGTTTTTTTTTTTTTTCTTTTCTTTTCTTTTCTTTTCTTTTTTGTTTTGTCAATTTAAAATCTGTATATCTTACAACATGCTCGACAGAGGTAGGAAAGCGCATTATCGTAAGCTCGAGTAATTGTTCCAATTCAATCAGTCGAGCGCGCATTACCGAATTACTTGTCAATATACGAAATTATTATTTCGAAAGCATTTATTTCCAGTCGACGTGATGTGCGTGCGTCACACATTTCTCTAATTAGAATAAATACGCTTTTACGAGGCACTTAACAACCCATGAATTTTCATCCTGAATTATTATTATTTTAAAAGTATCCGGGAGGTTGAATGCGTTTCGAGTGAAATCGCTGCCGCAGAAAAAAAGGAAAAAAATAGGTAAATGAGATTTTATATAAAATTGTTGTAATGCTTACAAAATATAAATGAAGATATACGAGGAGTGAGCTATTTCCCCGGCAATTTACTTTCAGAAATTCATTTGTATTTACTTTTGCGCTTAATGCTACTAAAGGCACTTGATACAAGGCTATTCAATCGTACTTGCGGTTGATTACGGCAGTTTATTACTTCCATTACAGGCTAACTTTGTAAATACATGTAACATTTCTCCCCGCGTATTAAATATTATAAAAAAACAAAAAAAAAAAAAGTCGTAGGATAAAACGCGCTACGGCAATTTGTTTACCAACCGCGTGAGTATTGTTCTATCCCTCGGATGTGAAATCGTTAATTAGCCAAATGGATGGAGTCGCGGAGCGGGGGCGGGGGAGGAGATGCGGGGGGGGAGGAGGAGATGCGGGGGTGGGGGAGGTTGGAGGGTACCAAGGCTTTCCCCCCTCCCCCCACCTGCTCGTTCCTTTCCGTTCTAATACAATATCCCCGAAAACCTAGCGCAGCAATTTATTTCATGCTCGGAAAGTTCGTTTCAGCAGTATATATGAGATTGTGCACCGAAATTACGCGAGAAAATACTTGAGGAAACGAGCCCTAGTCACGTTTCTGTAAAATATCCAACGAGGTGCCGAAATTCGTGTACGCAGCATAAAAAACTTGAGATATTAAAGTCGGCGCGGCTATCGCAGCCTCGACAGCACTTTTTGTTAATTTTAGTTTTTTGAACGTTCGGGGCCTCATATTTTTTCTTACCGCATTTCCTATCCTATCCTATCCTTTCCTATCCTTTGCTATCCTTTGCTATCCTTTCCTATCCTTTCCTATCCTTCGCATTGCTTTTCTTCTCCGATTTCCTCTTAATCGCTCTTCCATGTTGCGCTGAAAGCCGAGGCAGGGAAAAAACACTCAGCCGGTGAGTGAGGGTGGAGGGGGAGCGGAGAGAATAAAGTTACCTCGGCTCGCGGAAACTCACTATAGAGGAATTTTTCATTTTTCATTAAAAAAAAAACGTCGGCTCGCGGGCGACACGTACGCACGTAAGGGATACACGTACGTAGAATAGGACTCGGTATCGCGGCCAAGAGGCTGCGTGCGCGTGCTCGTGGGTCCGTTCCTGGCTGAGTGGGCAGGGAGCAAGATTTTTCCGCGCTACGTATGAGAAAACTCGAGATATTAAAGTCGACAAAGCCGAGGAGCTCCTCGGCCTCGGAGAAGGAATCCGGCTTTTGAGGATATTATTAATGTTCTTGTCATTTCTTCGGAGGCTGCCGAGCATAATAATAACAAGCCCGTTATAATTAAAAATCGAGCGTCCCCGTTGCTATCGCCGACTCGTCTAATTAATAATTAAAAGTAGGACAATTAGGAGCGGCGCTGGTTGGTGCGCGTCCGAGTCCTGTTTGGACGTGTGAGTTCGCGAAGAACGCTTAGGCAGACGGAGAGGGGGCGGGGTGTATTCGTTCACGAGGCCGGAGGTGCGAATTTCAGCGACATGGCCGGTCTGTCGCTGAGGGTCTGCTGGTGAGGGGTGAGAGGGCGAGAGGGAGGGAGGGAGGGAGGTGCGCGCTTTTGGATGATAAGAGCGCGGACTAAGAAGCCAGATTGCGTTAGCCACCGAGTCCATTGGACAATAAAGTTCGTATTCGGTAATGCCCGGTCAACGACGAGTACAGAACTGATTCGTAGTCGTGGAATCGACCCGACGGCTCGGCCGTCCTAACCTTTTTTCAATGCGACTCTCCACTTTTTTGCAGTGTCAATTTATATAAACGACGAGAAATTGGAAGGAGGAAGCGCTGACAACCATATTCACGTCTCTTATGATGTTTTTATCACAGACACGAGGATGACGATTCTTTCCGGGTACGCGAGAAGTAGAAGCGAGAACCCGTTCTTCAACTTTATTGTGTAAGAAGAAAAAGAGGAGGAGGAGGAGGAGGAGGACGTGGAGGAGGAGGACGCGGAGGAGGAGGAGGGAGGAAAAAAAAACACGGTAGTTTGTAGAGGTATGTTGAGAAAATACCACTTTAAATGATATCTTAACGTTGACCGTACTTCCCTCCCTCCCTCCCTCCCTCCCCCCCCGCCCCCCTTCACTGACCGGTCCCCGGCGAATTATTTGTAGTTCGGCAATATATGACAATGTAATTATGATTTAAATACAAACCGGAACTTCGATACTTTTATCTACTCGTAATAATACTTTTATATTATACAGTGCATAAAAATAAAATTTATTTTTTATTCTTAAATTTATTTAACCAACTCTCTTCTTGATATAAATATTAATGGACTTGGATATTTAATGGTACGACTCTTTCAGCTATTATTTGATAATACATTTTTCTTTCTTTCTCTTTTCGCTTATCCTACATTTTATTATTTTCTCCTACAAGCCTTGAAATCTTATATGCCGTTCTTTTATTGTCCGGCTTAGTTACATTCACAGCCTCGGATCCCGTTATTTACCTACCCTAAAAAATATTTACTCGGATGCGTAGCTTCTCCGAGGTGTGATTCTTCACTTCACTCTAATTTGTTTGAAAAATGTTTCTAAAAAACTTTCCTTCGTGCACAAAGTTTTCTACTTTGGTATTTCGTTTCCTTCTCCTTTTTCTTTTGTTCTTTCTTTCTTTCATTGTTTCTTTCTATTTGTTTTCTTAATTTAATATTGTTTTACAAGTTCTAATTTCCTGTTGATTAAATTATCGTTATTATAATCTATTGAGACCGGAGGCCTAAATATAATTTGACGACGTAATAGAATAAGATAAAATGTATTTCCCACAATACAATAAACATAATATTTTAAATGTCTTTTTTGATTTATTCTTTCAGAATCTTTTGTAAATCAACACAATGCTCGCGCTGTGCCGCTGGATAATTATATCACGACTATGACGACAAAGCGCCAATCGTATCATTTAAAGTTCACCTGTAATTGTCATTTTCATGGAATTATTAAACATTGAGGTTCATTTGAATATTTAATTGCATAAAGTTTTTGACAAATTTCAAGTGGACATTTGATTATATACTGTTTTTCTTGACTATAAGTCTACGTATTTTTATTACTAATATCGATTTCGCTAAATAATTCCGATATATATATATATATATGAAATTATATTAAACGTATCCCAATTACACTGGATATATTATCTTGATTACAGATCTGTATAATATATGATCTCTTATATAATACTTATATTGTTTAATAAGTACACTTAAGTGTCTGCCGTAAGACTCATACAGTACAGTTAGTATAAATAATTGTCTAGTCGGTCACGAATAAAAAAGTATAATTAGGTGAATGTACAATAATAATGATAAGGATAATGGATAGAATAGTTGAAGTTGCAAGACCGTGTATGAAAACATTGAAACGAGTAATGAAGGTAGGTAATGACGGTATATCACAAAGTATTAAAGTAGCGATAGACAATTTGTATTTTGTATTAAAAAGTTTTTATAAAATCGCGTATCCTTGCGCTCGCGGGATATAATCTACTTATTATTAATATTCTCGCTTCGAGCGATACGAGCGAATTAAATTATAAGAGCAGAGTAAAAAATGTCGAGTCGTAATTGTGATTGTTTGAATAGGGGCTACAAAGTACCCTTCACTTTAAACGGCTCATTAATGATGAATAATATGCATCTTTGTAAATAGCAAGACGTTTTATTTTCACTTTGATGGAATTAGTTATTGGGCTTATTCGGGGGTCGATCTTCACTAATCTGGTGGCAATAAACGTTTTATTTCTATTTCATTTATTTATTTATTTATTTTGTTGTTGTTGTTGTTGTCGTTGTCGTTGTCGTTGTTGTCGTGCAAAATAGTACCGTATCGCTAATAATGCATTGCTATAATTGTAACAGGGAATTAATAATCAAGGCCAAGTGTTTTATAAATTCCTGTAAGATGATTCCGGCTTGTTACTCATTTTATAAATAAATTTTTAATAAAAGAAGATGAGTGCCGATGATAATATAATATATATGATTACGTGGACGGTGGAGCGGAGGAGGCGTAGAAGAAGAGGAAGAAGAGAGGGAAAAAAAAATGCTTTAAAAAAAGGAACAAATCGTTTTGATAGGAAAAGAAAGAAAAGGAATGCATCTGTTCTTATTGAGAGAGAGAGAAGAAAAAAAAAAAAGGGGGAAAAAAGGATGTCTATTATTTATCTTGAAATTACTGGTCTTTAAAAATAATAGCATAACGTTTTTAGACTGTTTGACAGAAATGGAATTCAAAAGAATAAGGAAGAAGAAAAAAAAAAGAAAAAGGAAAAGGAGAAGAAGAAGAGGAGGAGGAGGAGGAGGGGGAGGAGGAGGAGGAGGGGGAAAAAAGAAAAGAAAAGAAAAGAAAAGAGAAGAAAAGAAGGCAAGGAGAAGATTTACAATGAAGCAAAGGACGGGTGGGGGGGAGGGGTAGAGAGGAAAGCCAAGGACTTTTAAAAGCTGAGGCTCACAAAGGCCCATGAAAGGCTTAATCCTACAGCGTCGATTTATACGTTACACACGCAATGAGACATACACGCGTAAAAGATAGAATTGCGGTGGTTCATAGGCAAGAGCTGGCTTTGCTTATATTACCATGCGGTTTCTCTCCGCCATTCACCCCGGCCTTACCTCTCCTCTCCTCTCCTCTCCTCTCCTCTCCTCTCCTCTCCTCTCCACTCCTCTCCATGCAGATGTTTTATTTATAATATCCATTCGCGGGCAAGTGTGCACAGCCTTCACGTGTGCGACCGGTGCGTGCCCCCGCGCGTGTGTGCGTGTGTGCGTGCGTGTGCGTGTGTTAAGCTTCCTTTAGCCGGGCAGGCCGTGACACTTGCCCGATAAAACTCGTTATCAACTAACCTGCCCGCAGCCGGACCAAATTACTAGTAATTACATATTTATGCACTTAAATCAACCGCTTTTACAGACATAACGGTTTATTAATCTCCTATTATCGTACTTTGTGGGCTGAGATTTTTAGCCTCGATCCCATCACCGGCTACGGATTCGAATTTAAAATCTCGATATTTAAGATGCCACCGTCCCTCACCCCTCCCCCCCACACTACCCGTGCCCTTATCCATCCTATCATTCGCCCATTCGTTTATTTTCTTATTTATTCATTTATTCGCTTATTTATTTATTCGCTTATTTATTCGCTTGTTTATTTATTCACTTACTTATGGCGAAATTGATTTATCAAAAATTGGGGCCCAGCGGCCACTCGAAAAGTAGGCGCATTAAGCTTCCCGTCGAAGCCGAGCTTTATCCCTCTTTATCTTGGGAAGTTTAAAAGAGTCGAGTTATCCACGATAGAGGAAGTAGAAATGCCTGTAGTCGAGATTGGCGCGGAGCCTCGACATTATTGATGAATAAACTCGACGCAAAATATAATAAACGTAATATCTACGCGTCCTTATCCTTATTGTTTATTAATATTGTCGTTGTCGTTGCTGTCGTTGTGGTTGCTGTCGTTGTCGTCGTTGTCGTCGTTACTATTATTGTTATGTTGAATTCGTAGCCATGTACGGTGCGCGATGGAATTCCTTAGGAAGGAAAATCCGCTATCGGCCGACATTCCATTCTATTTTCGACGTTAGAGCCGCGCGAAGCCGTGCCCAACGAGAAGCCGTAACGACAAACTTTTCCTTTAAAAAAAAAACAAAAATCTCAATACGTTTGTAATTACGAGGAATTGGGGGACATGCAAATGCACCGGTAGCCGGACAGCTTAATAACGTATCGGTAGATCGCTGATCCACGTCTCTCCGCTCTCCGCCGCATACAGGGACACGTTATTTTACGTAAATGTCCTACTACGGAATAATAATTGAGTTTTTCGGCTTTTTCTCTCGTATGCCTTGTTTTTTTGTCTTTTCAATGCAGACTCGTGATTAAGGTAGATATCACCCATATTATAATTATTACAACCGAGCGGCGCGGTCCAGAGGAAGATTAATCGGGGGAATATATATATTTTTTTTTTTTTTTCCACGGGGATGACACTTAATTATTGTGATTTATTATAGCTATTAAGCTTGAACAAATACGCACTTATGAAATGCCGAGGCTTCGGAATGATTTCGGGAGCCGATGTCATTAGCGTGCGCAATTAGCGCTTGGCCGGAGAAGATGCCAAACATTGATATAGAGACCTTCTAATGGACTTTGCCGTGGTAGCGTGAGGTAACGGAGGCATTGACAGCGCCGAGGACGGAGCTCCGGATCTTGAAATATCGAAGGCGATGAGTAGGGCCAATTGATTAGCTCGGAGACCCACGCGGGTCTGCCACCAGGTCGAGACGCGTGCTGCCATGGATGGGGTAGATCGCCGCCAGTATTAGCAAAACTACCGAGGCTCGATCTTCGCTTTTGCCGCCTCGGACGATTGTCGACGATCTCGGTGGGCCACTTAATACGAGGCTCCCGTTTATAATCAGTCACCAATTTATATTGATACTTATTATTTTGCACGGACAAGCACAATTTATTATAAATAATCGGTGCTTAGGCCCGGAGATCGCATCCGGATAACTGCCGGAGCCAGCCTCATTATTTCGTAATTATTGCTCGGGTGTATTCGGATGTACGTTCTGCGTGTATGCGTTAGTACGCGAGTCCCGGTTCTATCCTCCCAATATCGATTCGGTTACCCGATCTCATTGAATTTGCCCATCGTCCTCGAGCGTTATTATTTCCGAGCCCGGGATCGAGGCGCGAGCATTTTGTTCCTTTTGTTTTTGTTTTTTTTTTGTTTTTCTTGCTGCTTTTGGTATTACTGCAGAGGCGAATCGGCGAGAAGGGCTTGGAACGATGTAACGCATTTTCCGCCGTATTATCCGGCGGCTCTTCCCCGGCCCTCCCCCCGACGCCACCGCCGCCGCTACCGACACCGCACCTTCGGAGGCCTTCCCTCTCTCTCTCTCTCTCTCTCGCTCTCGTTACAATAATCGCCGTGATAAGTATTGTGGAACGTGCCTGCGCGAACTCGATTAATATCGCCTGAGCGATTGCCCGTACATAAATCTTCAAAAGACCGATTTCAATTCAGATTATTTTTGTTTTCAAAAGTTAATTAATGATGGCTGGCTTTCGCGTAATCGTCATTGTGTGCGTGTGCGATAATCCGAGCGCTCGTGCATAACGATAAAATAAAAGCAACGAGGCTTTTCCGTCCTGAAAATACGGCTCTCTCTCCCCCCTCTCTCTTATACCCTCTTGATTACTTGGATTTTCGGCGCATCGATTCCTCGATCTTTCCATTTCTTATTTACGAATATAAGCGACCATGGTATAGTATATTAAATCTTCCCTCCGTTCAACGAGATCATCGATGGGAAAACATAAAGAAGTATTTCATCCGTAATTACTTGCCAACGGTTTATTATTTCATCGAAATAATACTTTGTACATAAAAGTTTCAATACAGTTTCCCTTTTAAAATGAGCCGGTCAATCGACAATGAAATCGAATCGATTCGATTCGACTCTACTCGACTTTTAATTGTCCCGGCATTGAGCTGCTAGTTTTTGTAATCGACAGTTTTCTAAAATATCGACATTCTTATTACGAATCGCATATTTTGCACTTAATTAATGAAAAAGATTCCCAATCTTTCTATACCGCAATACGTTATTCATTTGGACGAAATTTATAAATTTAAAATCTAAAATAAACGAACGAATGAATGAACGAATGAATGAATAAACACAAATAGCGTAAATTGTAATACTAGCGTTACTTTGTTGCTTGGAACGAGGCGCAGGAATAAGTCGTAAATTGTATTTGCTTGAGATTACGTTAAATTATCGACGGGGAAGAAAATTTTAGGATAAAATGCCCAAAGCGAATGACGTGCGCATGTAAGCATGGCATTGGTATTGAGCGTGTAAAAAAACAGTAGACGGCGGGCTTGCGTAAAAAGTTTTGTAAAAAAAAAAAAAGAAAAGACTCCTTTCGTTATTGCTTACTCTATCCTTCAATTAAAGTGATAAACTCCGGCGCGCTAATGTATCCCAGCTGACGTAAAAAGAACCTTATCTATCCACCACGTCTAGAGGAAGGGAAAGAGAAAAAAAAAATATCAATTTCGTGTAGAGGTTCGCGCGTGCGAAGCCGGCATATCAATCAATTAAATAAGGCTTAGCAAGTGCCGTCGTGTAATTCTGAGCGACGTGAAAATAATATCAGACGCGGAACTTTGCATGCGAATGAAAAGCTACGAAACAAAAAACTGAAAAAAGAAAGAAAAAAGAAGACAAGGGAAGTTAAGGTCGTAGTGAGTCCGTAGTTTTTCCGACCGCTCGGGCGAATTTATCGTATATTATTACTAATTGCATAGAAGAGCGGTTCATTCGTTTACCGAATCTTACGAAATCTATGCCTCATACAATACAATAATGGCCGATTTAATTAGAAATTTTTTATACGCACCGATCATGAAGGTTTATTGGGGTAAAGGAGTGACGCTATCGACCTATTTCTACCGCAGCAAGCATAATCTCATCATAATCTCTTGTCACTTTTTATTATCTCCTCTACTATCTAAGCCAGCGAATCGCCATTGAAATATTGGATTTTCCACTCCAATTTTAACGAGTTTATTAATTCTCATGAGTACTCGTATCCATTTATCGTCAAGCGTTCGCTTGTTATTACATAAATCATAATGCATTTGTTAAAAAAAGAAAAAAAAAGAAAAAAGAAAAGAAAATAGTCCCGACTGGCTCGATCATTACTGGGTTCGATTATATCCGAAGCTATTGGATCTCGTCTCGTGTAAAGAGAAACGCTGATACTGACGCATCGAAATCCTCCACATTTCAATGATAATTCTATTTAAAATGACAATGTCTCGTGAATGTAATAAGGGTAATCGTGCAATTAGCTAATCCGCAGATCGGAGACTCGAGGCAAGAAATACAAAAGGGACGATGACGACCGTTTCTCAAATGCAATCGTTACAATTAGCGAAAGAATGGATGGGATGGGGGAGGGGGCGGCCTATTGGGTAAAGGGAAGGGAGGGAGGGATGGAGGGAGGAAGTAAGGAAGAGCGATAGTCCGCTCGGAGATTGCGGGGAGGACAAGTGCAGCGTGTTCCCTTCTTACTTTGTCAAGAGATACCTATTTAAATTAGTTTAAGCTCTCGAAGGGGATTATTGTGCGACGGCTCGTTCTACCTTGACTTCCTCGGGCTGGCAGCGACTGCCAGCGTTCGATCTGATCCATACAAATGCAATCACAACGGTTAAGCGAGGCATAATGATGGCCCGGGCTCTGTGTATCCCAGGCCATCAGGCTAGCCGGACAAGGGAACGGGACGGGACGGGACGGTGAGGGGGGGGGGGCGGACGAGCGGTCGGTTAGGTTGGATTAGATCAGGATCCACGGAGGGGCCATCAAAGGTTCTGGGATAAGAGGAGGAGGAGGAGGAGGAGGAGGAGGAGGATGATGAGGAGGATGATGAGGAGGATGAAACGGAGAGAGAGAGAGAGAGAGAGAGAGATAAGCGAAGCGGCCGGGATTCGTCGTCAATGGGAGGCGGTACATTTGAGGTATCGCGGCATTGAGGCGAAACGTCATTGCCGATCCCATCCGATATACCGTATTAACATCGGCACGATCCTAGGGCGCACGGAGGCGCCGGCTTACTCGCAGCACCGAGCCTGGATCCGGGGAAAGCTGGCTCAGAAGGGACTCAATTATAGGCTCGCGTACGTGTCCTATAATAGCCGGCCGAAGGTATTGGACTCGCCGGCGGTAGGCTAGAGGTCAGCCGTAGTATAATGCTCGCGAAGCCGCTCTCGAACGTCACCTGACCGCGTCACTTTAATTCCTTCTCTGTCATACGCTCGTGATATCCATCATACGCTCGGTTAGACTGGCTCTTTAACGGCCAAACTGCATAATACTTTATAATCTATGCGCGAGATAATTCCGGAAGAGTTACAGTTGCCGAGGAGATCGTCCTCTCCTCTGGCTCCGGCCTCTGTTTTTTTTTTTCTTCCTCCATTTTGTGTTTTTTCTTTTTTTTTTTTCTTTTATCCTGCTTTCTGCTCTTGCTTCTTTTATCGCGGAGGATCGGCTATTACCCTCGTGTATCGCTCGGACCGTGGCGGGAACGGCGACGACGACGACCACGACGACGACGACGACGACGACGACGACGACGACGACGGACGACGACGGCAACGGCAACGGCGGCATTTCATTTTCATCGCTTTAAAACTTTGAATGATATGCAAGTGGATGGGCATAATATATTTCTTTTTCAAGATTGCTTGCTTGTGCTTTAAAAATATAATGACGGCTTATGAGCGAAATTATAGGGGGAGGCTAATGTAATACGTGTAATCTAAAAACTGAAAATCCTAGTTTCCTACTTTTTGACATTAAATATATTGCTGCCATAAATAATGGTGACCAAATTGACCTAATTTTAC